>CM052883.1:113397136-113497151 GCA_028534135.1 Potos flavus
TTATCTGATATGTCATTTGCAAATATTTTCTCCCATTCTGTTGGTTGTCTTTTGGTTTTATTGACTGTTTCCTTTGCTGTGCGAAAGCTTTTGATCTTGATGAAGTCCCAGTAGTTCATTTTTGCCCTTGCTTCCCTTGCCTTTGGTGATGTAAAAACCTTACCTTAAGTGTACATTCTTTCCTCTAAAATGTAATCCCAACATGAAACTCCTTTTTAAAAATGGTATTTTAATTATAAATTGCATTTAAAATTATATCATTTATATCCTTAAATATTTTCAATTTAGGTCCTAAAAATCATTGGTATTGTCTTTTGGTACATTTTAGTGTAGTTTAAACTGCATTGTCAGTGATTACAAGTTTTGGGGGTCACAACACTTACAATGATCAAATGTTGGGGAATAAGTTTTTATTTCAGGAATGGGAAGGTTTTCCTATTGAGTATTTACTTAGGAAAGTTCTGTTGATGTACATTAAAAGGAGAAATGTTCATTCTAAAGGCTGAGTATTGGTCAGTTTGCTCTACAGAACCCCTGCTTGCCCAGACTGATGTTCCATTTTTTTTTTTGTAGCGAATTTGATGTAATTGTAGTCTACTTTTGCTGTATTATTATTGGCCTCTTTTTTTAAATGGTTTTAGTTTTATTATTCCCATGCCTTTTGGATACACATCTTTATATATTTTTTGTTGTTGTTGATTGGGTGGGGAAGGTGAAATTGATATATACTTAAAGAAAAATGATGGGAAATCATTTAACATTTATGGTGTTCTTTTCTTCATCTGTCAAATGAGGATATTCATTGAGATGACTCATAAGGTCTGCATCTAAAATTCTAGGATTTCTGTTGGCATTATACTGCCTACCAAATTTTATTCGGAAATTGGTGTACACACAATTATTACACAAGACCCTCATTATAAATTGTTAGTTTGGAGACAAGACAGCTTTATATTATAATAGGAAAGGAGTTAGATGGCTGGATAGCACTCTTTCATTGATGCAAGATGCCTCCAGGTGAATTTTAGGATGTGGCTCCTAAGTGTTTTATCTTTCAATAAACAAGAGTTATTTTTTTCCTTCAAGAGTTATCATGTCCCTTTCCTGAGATTTTAAATTCATACCCTATACCACACCATTTAATTGAAATAATTTTCCTAATTATGTTTCTTTAGGCTTTTTTTTGCAGATGACCTGTAAAATCCTTAGTACAGGTGCCATGTTCTGAGTTCCCTTCAGGGTCCAGCAGAATAAGGGGATGTCATGAACTCTTAATCACTGGGTACACTGAGAGTTATAGTAAGACAAGTAATCAGCGAAAGAAACTACAAACCTCTATCTGTATTCCCTGAAGAAAGAGTTACTGGTTAGTTGGGTATGTTTGTATGATAAAGAGATTGTCTAACCTACATGATTGATGGAAGATTTCTTGCTTATAAAATCTCTAAGGTGGGTGCATGAGTTTTATAATGGTTAAAACGAAAACAAAATAGAGCATCTTAGAGAAACTCAACAGATATTTGAGGTCTCCTGATACTCAAATTTGATCAATTAATCCAATTAGTAGAGAAGTGATGTAATTTTTATGTGCTCCAGAAACAGGATACAAATGAGGCACATTGATCTAAATAAACCTGAAAGTTCCGAAAGTCTTTTACAGGACGTTTGTTTGTTAATAATTCAACCCGAACCTAGATGTCCTTATTTATAAGGTATTATGTAATCATTTGAGTAGTAATAACTACTCCATAGAAACTAAATTTATTTAAATGAGCAAAGTATAAACTCCATAAAATATGCAATACAACCATCCATGGTGTGTAATATAGTCCAAAGTTAGCTAAGTACCCATGATACAAAAGATATATTCTCTCCCTCTGCCCCACCTCCCATTTCTTCTCTTTTTCTTTTTTGTCTTTCTCTTTCTATGTCTCTCTGTCTGTCTCCCTATGTATTGATTTTTTTATTATTTATCATATATTAAACATATATATAATTTTCTATACATATTTATTATAAAGGTTGTTATGGGTTTAAAATAAGATATGGGAAGCTATGAAATGGCTTATATGTATGATATTATTATTAATAATAACAGGAGCTTTCAGCTATTAGAAACAGTTTACACATTTTTCTACTCTTATGGTTAGAAATAGTTAACTCAGGTTTGTTTCCTATCATGTGCACTCTCTACCTTGATGAGCCTTGTATCCCCATTGCTAACCTCAGCTTATCAATAGTTTTACCACAGTCTGTCAGTCATCAGTCTTCCATTCCTACTTCTGTACCTCATTATCTCCATTGCTACACATTAAGTTGCAGAATTTTGGAACTGGAAGAGACATGAAAAATCATCTTGTCCAATATATTCTACTCATTGGAAAACAGACCCAAAGATCTAAATGGCTTTTTCAAGAGCACCCAGTTATTTAGCATGGACTATTGGGCTTAAACCCAGATTTGGTGCTTTAGTCTAATGCTTTTCCATTTGATCATGCTGTAATCCAACCTCTCTTATCCTGTGCTTCCAAACTCTAGTGTTTCAACATTGGAATTCTATAAAACCTCAATTTCCTGCTTCACTCTGGCAAATTTCCAAAATTTCTTCCCAACTGTTCAACTTTCCTAACTGTTCAGTATCTTGGGAAAAATTCAGGAGCTAGAGCAGAACTGTTTTCCATCAGTATTTCAGAGAAAGGTTAATAGCATATATCAGAGGAAGGAAATAGTTTATTGAGCACATGCTAGATGCCAGGCTCAGTATTGTTTTCATATTACCTCATTCAGCCTTCACAACAACTCTGGGAGATGGGTATCATTATATCCATTTCAAAATAGAAAACAAGGACTCAGATTTTTTATCAGACTTGTCCAGATGCTACATTATTAGTAAGCGCTGGCAACGAGGCCAAATCCAGTTCCATCTGACTCCAAAACCCATATTCTTTCATGAAAACATGCTACTTTAAGCAGCCCATATGGGTAGGAAACAACCAGTTGGTTATTTATTGAGCTACAACCATGTAATCACTGTAGGAGATACAAAGGAAAAATTGACATAACCTTGAAGAATATGAATAATTGAAGGGATTTGAGTCAGAACACTCTAGATGTGAATGTAGGAAACAGTGAATATTTTCCCATATGTAAATATATAAACGTGGTGTTTGTGTGGTACAGTGACATGGCTGTTCTTATGGGCTGATAGTGGCTGGTTAGGAAACAATGGACAATAAGATGGTCTAGAAGGTTGGGATCAGATGGGAGTCTTAAAAATCAGATAAGACCTTTGAACCATAAATACAGATAATAGATACTTCAGCGAAGTGCAAACCTATTGAGTGCAGAGTGTTAAAAATATTACTTTAGTCGTGGTTATAAGATTAAAAAAGAGGTACCTTGAAAGAAGAAATAGTGGGCCTTCTTATCAACTAGTATATAAAAAATAAAGGAAAAGTAAGTCAAAATGACTATCAGATTTCTATCTTTGAAGTTGGAAGGCCCTTTGAAGCTGGGAGGCTACTACTAGAGGTAACACAAGACTGAACTGAGATAGTTAGGACTTTGAATAAGCTGTGAGAAAGATAATCTTTCAGCTGTCACACACTGTATTTAAAGTTATCCTTAAACCACACTCTGTAACAGTTGGAAATATAGGACCAGGGCACAGCTTATACCACAAGAGTAGATTATTCCTACAGTTGCTGAGTACATAAAACACTGAGTGGAAAACATAGCCTTAGTAAACATAAGTCCAGAAAAGAAGGCAAACATGGAGTGATTGGAAAGATCAGGGAACAATCATTAAAAAAAATCCATTCACAGGTGCCAAAGACAAAGAAAATCCCAAGAATCTGATAGGTATTCTACTAAGTCAAATAATGGAGTAAAGTTGAGGTTATTTACTGGGTAGACATTTATGTAATTGTCTACCCAGTATTCCCTTTTCAACTTCTGTTGGGAATTGTTCCTCCACTTGTATGATTGCTAAGGTCTGTCATGTTTTCATATGGCTCCACCTTCTGCCTCTGATTAAACCAGAGGTGGCATCTGACCTAAGCTATGCCAAAGAAGAGTCCTATCATGAGTCTTTGAACTAGAACTGAAAAAGAGATACAGTTTTTTTCCAGTGCAGAGGTTACAAGTTGTAAAACCAGTGAGTTATGGCTAAGCATGTTTCCTGACCCAGAGACAAAAGATGAAGTGAACATTTGGGATACATCCAAGCTCTTGGTTAAAGCATTTCCTGAAGCCCAACTGCAAAATTACCTTTTATATGGTTTGGTAGTTCATCTTTTTCTTTCCATTCTAGGAGTCAGTTTTTAATTTTCCCTTAAGCTAGTTTGAGTTTGTTTATATCTTGTGCCAAAAAGGAAGCTCTCGAGTAATCCTTCTCTTATTTGTTTGTCCATTTCAGTTTTCTCATATAAAGGAGGAAGTGTACGTGTCAGCATACACATACACAGATGCCTGCTCAAATAATTTGAACGAAAAGTATGGCTAAATTACAAATTCGTTTTCACCAACTATTTCTCTTGTGTGAATACTACTGAAGCATTTTATTAAGTAATTCAATTTGAAACAACTATGTCCTCTTTTGTACAGAAATCAATCTTTATATATTTCCTTCAATGGACATGATTTCTTCGGAGGCTGTGTATATTAAAACTGTATTTTTGTGGGGCCAGAATTAGATTATGATTTTCTGGACCTATATTTCAGCGAGAATGATGGTAAAAATTTTAATGAGCTTACAACTGGTAAGACACCGTGGTCAATTAGCATGGACATTGGTCTGAGCAATCAACATTCATACCAGTTGAATTTATTTATTTATTTATTTATCATTTTATTTATTTATTTATTTATAGACTATTTGTTTATTTATTTGACAGAGAGAGAGATCACAAGTAGGCAGAGAGGCAGGCAGAAAGAGAAGGGGAAGCAGGCTCCCTGCTGAGCAGAGAGCCCAATGCGGGGCTCGATCCCAGGACCCTGAGATCATGACCTGAGCCGAAGGCAGGGGCTTTAACCCACTGAGCTACGCAGGCACCCCAATTATTATTATTTTTTAAATATTTTATTTATTTATTTGAGAGAGAGAGAGACAGGGAGAGAGGGAACACAAGCAGGGGGAGTGTGAGAAGGAGAAGCTGGCTTCTTGCTGAGCAAGAAGCCCAATTCTGGACCCTGGGATCATGACCTGAGCAGAAGACAGATGCTTAACGACTAAGCCACCTAGTTGCCCTCATACCAGTTGAATTTTAGATCTTATTGCTGAGATTCCCTACACAGCACAAATGGATTTTTTCTTTGATCTATCTCCCACCCCTACCAAAGGAAATAATAAACTTCAAATGAACTTACCAAGTTTCCTACGGTCAATACACTACTGAATTGACCAGTCATTGGGTAGTGCTCCATGGCCATAAAGAGGGTATTTAAGACAATGCAAATAGTGATGGCAAGATCAACAAATGGATCCATAACAATTAAATTCACAAGATGCTTTACTTTTAACCATGCATCACAGCAGTCCCAGATCAAAAACACATTGGCAAATCTGTACCAGCATGGTGGACATTTCTGTCTAGATTCTTCAAGTTCTAGGGGAATAATAAAGAGGAAGAGTAGTAAATAGCAATAAAAATTAATTGTTGTTGCTATAGATTATATGTTATTTTATAAAATCAGTGCTTCTACCTGGGGATGGAAGTTCATATTACTTAGCTTAACAAACCTGAGAAGGCAATCTCGTTAGATATTTTCACAAAATATTCATTAAAAATTTCATATAAACACATAAACATCTTTCTCTTTTAATTAAATACAGAAAATAAACACCATCAATGTAAAATTTTGCTTCAAATTAACTAACTTTATTACCTAATAACTAGGTAATTATTGATTATATTTCCATATTATTTTTATCAAAATAAATTTTATTTTTTATTATTTTGTTATTTATTTGTTTGAGAGAGAGAGAGAGAGAGAGAGAGCATGAGGGGAGAGGGGGAGAAGCAGAGTCCCTGCTGAGCAGAGAGCTGGTTGCTGGGCTGGATCCCAGGATCCTGAGATCATGACTTGAGCTGAAGGCAGATGCTTAACCGACTGAGCCACCCAGGTGCCCCAAAACAATTTTTAAATAAGCCTTACAGAAATATTAAATGTATCAAACATTATTTCTGTTGAAAGTGTCTATTTAAGAACACTGTCTAAAGCTGTGATCCTTATTATTAATATGTGGGACCAGTTCTCTCTTCTGATTGTCTCCACATCAGCATTAACCTTGCACACAGTGAGAATGTGGTATGTCCTTTTTTGTATAGATTCAAACCCATATCTACTTACATTACTCATATTACTCATATCTTTCAGAATTTTAACATAAAATATTTTAAAAAGTTGCTAGTAATTTTAATAGGTGAAACTTGTTATAATTATTATGTGACTGTTCAGATATCATACACACCAATAAGACAAGATACAAAATTTCTGAAGAACACATGTTAAATACTACTTATATAAAAGACTTATAAAATTACAGAACTAATGTAATACCCTCCAAACTTTATGAAGTGGAGGATTATTTAATGAATGAACAGGGGAATAATAGTTGCTGCCCAATCCCATGTGTCACAAAAAACATTTGTGTAAGCTCTCCTTTGGAGGAATGTAATGGCTTCTGGGTATGTGGAAGATGGAGAAGAGATCTTTTCTTAGGGTCAGTGTTGAACACAGGTTTTCATTTGTTCAGTTCATTCACATGCCTCCCCCCATCACATCACTACCTCCCGGCCCGGAGAACAAACTAAATCTTGAAAGAGATGTTTCCTTGTGCTTTTACATGCAAGACTTAAGAAGGGAAGTGTATATTCTGATTGTTTAAGGATAATGTAACAATGGTAAAAACTTACTGACATAATATGGAGTGGAGGACTACCACTCTGCAGACAAGATAAGGAGTTAAAAAGAAAAAGGAACAGTATTAGTTTTTGTAACCAGTGTAATAATACTGTATTTTATATATCATCTACTTAGGTCTGTTATACTGTTCTGATCTTGGGTAATTGACTTTGGTAATTCTGTGAGAAGAAGAAATAGTTCCACAAAGCATCTAATCATGTAAAGCTGACTATCTCATGTTTTTCTTCTTACCTTCCATTGTGTTGGTCAGGATGCTAGCTATGCTCATGGCTCTTTGCCTTCCAGAGGAATCCTCCAGCATCTCCATTGAAATCTGGTAAGAACTTAGCCTTCTCTTTCGGACTTCTGTTTCAGTGGTGGTGCCCTGCAAACCAAATACTGATGGTTCAGACCACCCTTTCATTGAATAATACAATACCACATAGCATTTCTTTGGAAAATCATGCTACATGCAGTTTTTCCAGGTAATAACTTTCAACTAATAATAACATATTGAGTTTATTAAGTTATAAACACTTTTTAAAATTATCATAGGTGATAGTGTTTAACAAGAATTCACCAGTTAGATGCAATTGTATATGGCAAGTTTGTTGCAGGAATGTTTTAATTAACCTGTTGGAATTTTCAGAGAAATTTTCATAAGCATGCTAAAGTCATATTTTTTCATTTCACTCAAATGGAGATTATTTTAGCTTATTTCAATGATTAATAATCAGATCAATCTTCTCCCCCCAAAATAATAGGATTATAATGTTGCGAGGCTTAATTGTTTTCTTTGAAGCTGGATTGACAATATTGACATATATGGGCCAATTTTTTTCCATGCACAAACACAGATGTACAATGAAATGTGTGTGCTTTCCTGAGATTTCTTTGATTATTTTATATGCCATCCTATAAGAAATCAAAACATTTTAGAGTCATTTTAATACATATCAAAACATTTTAGCATCCCTATATTACTGATATTTGTGTGGAAACTGCCTATTATCCATATATTGGTCATGATAATACTAAATTTTAAGTATATTAAATTTCCAGAATATAAATAAATATTATATAATTCTATGTGAGCATACATTTATAATAACAATTTAGTTGTCACAGTGCCCATTATTTTGTATCGGTTGGTCTACTGAATTTGCAGATGTTTCTCTCAGACTCTAAAAACTCTAAGGCATTTGAAAGCTAATGGCCCTATACGATTCAATTGGTTCTAAAGATTTATTGTTTTTCATTCAATAAATTGTGTATTATTTTTGAGGTGTGTCATTTTGGGGAAGCAGGATGGTATAACAGGCTAAACCGCCCAGGCTTTGATTATTTCAAATTGGTGCGTAATGTCAGTAGTAGCTAACTTATCTATTATCACCTCTGGCGGAAGTTGTCCAGTAGGTGAGGTTAGAGCTGACGGTCCACCCACCAAGGAAACCACACCATTGCAATCCACAGTGCTGTGCATCTTCCCATTTGCTGGAAGCCCTGGCACCATCCTGGATGACATACTGGCCTGACTAACGTTACTGTTGCGTCGCTCTCCATGTCTGTGCGGCACAAACAGTGAGTCTCTCCTGCTCTCGCTGTCTTCAAATGTACTGTGCTCGTCATCAGCAAAGTCATTTTCAGAACCGATGTCCTTTGCTCGACCTCTGAAGCTGAAAATGCTTGTTTTGCTATTGCGTCGTGGGGAAAACAGGGAGCCACGGATACTTAACAGAGACTGGGGAGAGAGCAAGGAAGAAAGGAATTGCGGTGGGGGTGGGGGACAGGGAAACACAATTACTTAACAAAAGTCTTAATATTGCAGAATCTATTTGCATTTGGATTAGAATAGTCTTACTCTTAAACACAGGTAATCAAGTTTGTAGAGAACACATACATTTTGATATTTTTATTAAAGACCACAATACAAATCTAAGTATAAAGAGTGTTTTTTTTCTGATTAAGAATCCTAATTTGCAGTTTGCTAAGTGCACAACCATTTCATTTGATCTTAACTCTAATACTGTGAGGTGGATTTTGTTATCATAATGTTACTGGTCTGAACGTGATGCTGGAAAGGACAGATAATTCATTTTGGAGGAAGTGGTGGTTAAACAAATAGTAGATGGCTTTTACTCTGAGATGCTATGATCTGAAGGGCATGCAACTTGGAAAATAAGTTATGGCTCAAGAGAGATTGTTGGCTCAAATTTAAAATATCTGTACCAAATATGTTACTTCTAGATAATGATTTAAAAATAAAACTATTATCTCTCTATTCTCTTCTTTTGAATTCTAAAAGGAAATTAGTTTACTCTTTTTCTGGATCTGTTTGTCTCTCTCCACGTGGGAATAAAAGTCATGAAACTTACCTATGATGCTGTCTTCCAAATTTGCTAATAGTTTTCCAAATAGCTACTAGTGATTCACCTTAGAGAATATATGTTCTAACAAACACAACAGAGAGAATTCCTAAAGTGCCATAAAAGTTGGTATTATTACTTGAAATTCAACGGTAGATTAAAAAAGCAAGACATATGTACATGACTTTACCGAAGAGGGTGATGTAGAAGATAGTTTATCCTTCTGATCTCACTTTAATTTTATTAAAAGGAACAGGATGATTCAGAACTTTTTTATTACATGTGTTCACAAATAAATTGAGCAAATGGTTTTTGGTACTAGAAAATGAAGATTTAACATGAAATCCATTCTTTCACCTTTTGGATGAATTTTAAACTAGCAGCACCAAATAACTCTAATCTAGCCTTGGTCATAGTTTTCAGAAATATCTCTATTCAGTCTGTAGAATCTTTGTTTACTGTCCTCTTTGTTAACAATGACATTCGCCCTTGCTCCCCCTGCTTGGACTCTCTTGACCTCTCCTACCTGTCTTCATAGCCAGAGGTTTATATATATGTTTATGTGTGTATATATATATATATATATATATATATACACTTATATATGTATATATATGTACACACATATGCATACATATCCATATGGCCACAGCAAATATTCCTGTACCTTCCCATTCTTCCTCCAAACTTCAGTATAAAGCCAAATAAAATAATTTTAGTGGGAAAAAAACATAGGAAAGGCAGACTCCATCAAATTTATTTTTGGATCTTCTGCCTAATTAGGTCATGCTGATTTTTTTAGGCCCCATTTTTAGCTTTATTTTTATGGCTTTTCCCAGACCGCAAAGCACCAGAATAATTGTTGTTGCCCTCTGTCATAGTGATGTTCTGGAAAGATATTATTCATTAAGAAATGTGCTCTTGTTTTGGACTTAGTTAAAATATTCACAGGAACTATTATTCATTATCCAGCTTGTCCAACCTGAGACTGTACCTTTGTGACACTCAGCTTGCACAGTTGGCTACCCAATGTCAGAGAGTAGTTAGACTGATTTTCTAGTTAACAAAGTGATCAAGAAATCAGATATCGTAAAGACTTAAATTCAACCCCCAGTAATAAAGAATGGTAATGTTTTAATCTCCTTAGACTCAATTTTAATTATCAATATAATACTGGCTATTATCAGACTTGTGTTTTAAAACTTTAGTGTGTATTTTTAGTCCCAGTTTTTTTTTTTTTACTTGGAATTCAGTAAGTAGGGGATAGATCTCTGGAATCTGAATATTCAATACACATTCTAGGTGATTCTAATGCAGGTACTAGAAAAATACTAACTTTGTCTTGCATTAATCCCTAGGATGGTTCAATGAAATCATCTTAATATTCATATGTTCAGCGACTGTCTTTGGAAACCGAAAATCAGTCTGTATGATATTGGTTGAGAGTATATGGTATGTGTGCATGTTTATAATGTATCTGGTACATGCCTTTAGTGTGAATGTTTTTATGTTGGGGTGTTTTCAAAGGCGTTCCAGAATTTTGAGTTTATTTGAAACTTCTATTCACTCTTTGGAAAGTATAATAATGGGTGTGAGCACAGCTTTCAAGGCAACAGAGACTGAAAAAGAAGATAACAAAAATAGTATTCAGAGAAATAAACCAAAAATAACACACTAGAAGATGCAGCAAAGTAGAGGAAATACCCACAGCTGTGGCAGCCCTTTCTCTAAGGAAAACAAGATTTTATGCTTTAAGGACCAAAAGGCCATTTTTCTTTGTCTCGGACATGGCAAAACATGAATCCCAGCTATCTTTATTTTTTTGCCTTGTTCCAAGAAGGCAAATATGAACTTTCTCTCTTATAATTTTCATTAACAAACAAGAAAATAGAAGTAATTAGGTCTGTAAAACAGAATCCTGCATGTAGGGATTGAACTTGAAGTCAGTTGGGAAAAGTCCAGATGGAAGATGATGCAGAGAATGTAAAGATGTTCTAGTGGAAACATGTCAAGTGAGTATTGGAAATACTAGCATTTCAAGTTAACTGTCTATACCTATCAATGTTTTCAATAATCAACAACTATACCTGGTTATAGCAGCAAACCTTCTGGTTTAAAATAGTCGCGGTGTGTCCAAACAACATAGCTAAAATCTTTGGAGGGAATTCGCTTTGCATTGTACACCCTTAAGTACCTTTTCATGTTGTACTATGAACATGACTTATCTATTTGAGGATAAAATAATGAAATAACTGTAAAATAACATTTAAAAATTTATGTTAGTAGAGGGCAGCATACCCATAATTTGTGGCCTTTCTGCCTGGACATTTTCAGAAGATAAATTTGTTTTAAATGCATATCATGTCCATCTTATGCTTCCTATTCCTACTACCTTCACTGATTCTCTTTACTATCACAGAGCCCTTTTTTGTTTATACAGCCAGAAATTGTATACTGCTTCTGGTATATTTTTGCTTGTGAGTTGTGTTAATGCTCCCTGCCTGTCTTTACTGGGATTTGTAAATACCAATGTTCATAGGATCTTTCTTTTACTTTTGAAATATCTCCCATCTGTCTCTCTTTCCATTTATCTATCTATTTATCTACCTACTTACTATCTATAAATACTGTAAAATGAACTACATATAACATATGTATATACTGATTCTGTTTTTAGTATTAAAACTCTGGCTGCCACCTAATTTCTCTCTGCTCTTGCCTCTCTGTGGTTCACTCAACACAGGCCTCCCAGCTGCTCCTTCAGCATTCCAGGCATAGTGCTGTGCCAGGGCCTTACACTTGGCTCTTCCATGAGTCTGGGATGCTCTTCAATGAGATAATCTCTTCCTTTGCCTCCTTACAAATCTTTGCTTAAATGTCTCCTTTACAGTGAAGACTTCCCAAACCACCCTATTTTAAAATTTTTACATCCAGTTAGTGCTCCTGATCCCCTTTTTGTGATTTGCTTATTTTTTCCCATAGCCCTTTTCACCTTCTAACATAGTCTGTAACTTATTTATCTTATTTATTGTCTGTCTTCTTTAGTATAAATTTCCATGAGGTCAGTGAATTGTATCCTTCTTTGGTTCACGAAGTATTTTCATTTTCTAGAACTATTTCTGCCACATAGTAGGTGGTCAATAAATATTCGTTGATTGGCTGAATGAACTAATCCAGTTCCTATTTGAGCATGGTGATGAAACGATGATGGAAACAATATTGTTTTCAAAAACATGTAAATATGCTTTTGTTAATATTGCTACTATGCATACACCTTTGTGATAATTGCAAGTACTAAAAGTTTTTAGTTTCCCTCATTTGGAATCATTCACCAATTTTAACTTAATAAGAGCTTTATTATTTGTCACATAAGGTTTCTATATATTGTTTAATCTTTCACAACTCTTTAAGGTAGATATTATTACCCCCTTTTACAGAAATCTTACAAAAATACAAGTCACTTGAGTAGGGTCACAGAACTCACTTGGGAGTTGAGATATGAACACAAGCTTCTATGACGTCAGTCATTATGGTATAGTGTCAAATACTCCTAATCCTAATGACTTCTATAGTCCTAATAATGCTAAAATATCAAGGTGACAAAAAAATCTGGTCAGAGAAACTAACTTGCCCAGTAGACCTTTCAGTTAATCCCACATGTGTTGTACTTATTTAAACCATACTTTATATTTGTTTTATGCAAGATAATAATTGGACCTTTTGATATTGGCATTATTTGAAGGAAAATGGTTTTTATCTTTTAACTTCTCATGTGTGCATGTCTATTTTGTCCTATGAGAATTCAAGTTATTAATATGTAGTTTATTTATTTTTTAAAATTTTATTTACATATTCAATACAAATGATAAACACCCATTGATAACTTTCATATGTTCTTTCCTCCCAACCAAGAGCTAAACACTATGCTGAATTTGTGCTTATCACTCCAATTTTTAAAAAGATTTTTGTTCTTTATAAGGAGGATATCATACCTCTTGGTTGATATATAGTTTTTTGCTTTATCTTAATTATATAGTGTCCCTCAAAGCATTATTTTTAGGGTATAATTCTGACCCAGATTAATATGATTAGAAGAGTTAATAATTCATAGCACATGAAATTCTAGTGAAAACAAATAGTGTTCAAAGTCATAACGGTACTTATCACAGAGTTCATAATTATTTACTCTTTACATTATGCAACCCATAAAATGTATTAACAAATAGAGTTAAAACTACTTACCCTCTTTGACTTGAAAATAGGCTGAAGAACTTAACTGACATTAAGTCAGAGCAAAAATAGACTGTCTTCAGTTTGGGGCTTTTCCAAGAGCATTTAGGTCATCATTTCATTCTAATGTCTCATAGTGTGACACCATGTCAGCATAATGGAGACTTATGACAGCATGGTTCACATATCAAAAGATCAAGGCAAATCCAGAGACATTTCTTTCCAAATTCATGCATATGTGGCAATTATAACCTCAGGTAATAAAGGCAGACACCCATATGCAGAGATAATAAATTCATTTGAGGTCTTAAAATGAAAAAGGTAAACAAGAGATTGCAAAACTCTGACTGAAGAGAAGTCTGATAGCTAAGTTTTACCCCCCCTCACCCCCCGAAAACAGAAAATTAAGAAACATGGTCTCAAAATAATGTTGTTTAAAGCTGATTGCCTTAAAAGTTATTAATGGTTTAATAAGTCTCTTTTAAAGACAGCTTATGATATAAATTAAATAATCATGTTAAATATTAGTTCCCTGTCCCTCATTTATATCAGATATTACAGAAATATACCAAAACAAAATACAGTAATTAAAAAGCAATACCAATGACAGAACAAACTGGAGCACTTTGTAGGAAACCATACCTGATGAGGGGAGTAGAATTTCTTGTCACTAGTCAGTCGGTTTCCATCCATGGAGAAAAGGAAGCTTCTTCTTTTGACACTGTCCTCAGATTCAGATTTGGGAAACCTGTCTCCCTCTCCTTTGTTGTTTCCTTCAAGATGCTCCCTTTGTCGTCTTTTCTTCCTTCGGTTCCTCCACTCCTTAGCGCTTTTAGAACTTAACTTCGATGCTTCTGAAGAACTTTCCAGGAGCTCTCCTAACCCACCTATTCCACTGAAATCTCTTGAAGCAGCTGATGCTGCTGCAACTGCCTGTTTAAGACAAAGCCAGGCACTGTTTACACCAAGTAATTTTGGAAACAGTTGACTATGGTACAAATGTTGTCATTAAGACTGTTAACGATAGGTAAACATTGTGTGTTCTGGTCATTTCATTGTGTCTTAGAGAGTTTACTTAATAATGACCATTTAAAACAGTATAAAGCAATATGCTAACATGTGCATTAAGGCAGGAAAAGTCTGGTTTAGCACATCTCTTGGAGAGGCTTTAAAAAAAAACAACTCTTTTGAGATTAGCTTCATTTTCAAGGAAAATTGCTCTCTTAAAAATATCTTCTACATTTTAAAAGCAAATGTACTCTTAGTGGTGGTTGCTGGTCTGATTACTATTCCAATTCCATCCACAGGCTTGTTCTTCCCACATGTGATTGTGAACAACCGAGTGGTATTTTTTCCTTCTAAATCTAGGTCTAAGACTTTTTCTTTTCCCTTTTTGTGAACTAAAAGCATTTGAAGTGTCTACTATTTTACCACTAGATAGAAGTAGTGAATATATTGGCTCGCTTGACCTCTTCCTCCATTCGAATTCCCTTAGTACTATCATTCACATCCCTGGGGTTATGTTAATCCCAGAGATTAACATGATTAATTTATTACGTTGCACTTTTAGTTTTAATTTCTTCAATGTTTGTAAAATACCTATTATTATAATAAATAACAAATGATTAACATATCAATTAGTAAGTACCTGAAATAATCATTTAAGGGATTATGAGATCTTCTTTAAATATTTTCTTTTTATGTTTCAGCACTAAGTATATTTAATCATTTTGAATTTTTGTATATACTAAAGAAACAATCAGCTCTAAGGTGAAGCACGGCAGATTATTTTGTAATGAATAGTATTTTTAGACTGGAAGTGATCTAACCATGACTAGAGGATATGAAACAGTGATATAGTTCCTATCAAAGCTGAGTTCTCATTAAGTATATTCCTGTTTTTAAATATAAAACATTATGAAATTATGAAATTATGAGAATTATGAGAATACTGTTTCAACTCTTTACATATGTTGTTACTAAATACAAACAGCTCTAATTTATCTTTTTTTTTGTTTTATTTTCTCCACTAGATATATGCTAGATAGGAATTTTGTCTGATGGATATGTACACATTGCCTAGTATGTCACCTGATAAAAAAAGTGTCCAGTGAATGTTTGGTGAATAAAGATGAAAAAGGCATTATGCTGTCAATTGTCTCAAACACTGGGGTAGGTGTGGCAGAAGAATAAGACCTATATAGACCTGAATTTTCAAGGTTTCGTAAAAGACTATGTGTCAGAATGGTCTGTCTAATAGAAACATTTTAGGAAAGAAGATAAAACTATTTATAATGAGTTTGACAACACATGCTTTTTGTTTTTTTCTTCCTGAGGAGAAGCAAACCCTCCACAGTAGCTTCCATTTCTGAATCTCATCTCAACTACAATTACAAAGAAAAAAAAAAAAGGTTTAAACTAAAGGTGCTGGGGCGCCTGAGTGGCTCAGTGGGTTAAGCCTCTGCCTTGGGCTCAGGTCATGATCTCACGGTCCTGGGATCCAGCCCCACATCGGGCTCTCTGCTCAGCAGGGAGCCTGCTTCCCCTTCTCTCTCTACCTGCCTCTCTGCCTACTTGTGATCTCTCTCTCTGTCAAATAAATAAATAAAATTAAAAAAAATAAAATAAAATAAAATAAAGGTACTATAAACACAAATTCTCTAGGATTTTCATGATCCCAGGGCTGGGAACCATAGTACTACATATAGTATTAAATATGTGTGTTGGGCTAAGCAATGTAAAATGTACATAAAATGTAAAATGGATATTTGTTTATATTGAATACTATATTCGATTTAAGACTCAGTATAAGACAATGCCTAGCAATTAAATGGGAACAGTAATTCAGAATTTGGGTTTTTACGGAATTACATACAGTCATATAACCAGATTTTTTATTGAACTCTTGATTGTTAATATCACTTTTAATGTCAGTAATGGAAGTTGAGAAATATTAAAGGCCTTTTGTCAATATGAATGAGGCTAATGTAAATATATATAAAATAAAGTGAATAAATGAGGCACTTATTTGTAGCAAGTTAAATATAATTGCTTAATACTTAATACATAGAAAATACATAATATACAGCACTTGTGGAAAGAATGAATATACATATATTTATTTTTATCCAAATGAAGTCCTTAATTCTTCTTTCCACTTTGTATACACAGTAACACAGTGCAACTCATAGTGTTAATCATTTATTGACTTGTTTGTAGTTAGAAACAAAGGAAGTGGTGGTAATATTCCTTTGCCATAATCCTGAAACTCGTGTTCATTTAAATCACTTCCGGAATTTGTTTTGCATAAGACATGATTTCCCTACCTATTTTGGATAACAGTTCAAGTAACTCAAAACTAAAGCATTTCTAAGGCAACAATGGTAACCTCCCGACACAACACATTTTCTGTGTCACGTATCAGCTCAATCTGTCACTTGTTTCCCTGCCAGTGATTTGCAGATTCCCTCAAAGGCAGATGTTTCCTGTCACCTCTTATGTCTGTACCTGTTTCTACCCATCTCTGTGACAGACCGATGTTCTGCTTACTTAGACTAAGAGTATTGCTTTCACTGGCTTCATGAATTCCTCTTTTTTTAAAAAAAAATTATGTGACAGAGGGAGAGCACAAGCAGGGGGAGCAGCTGAGGGGAAGGGAGAAGCAGACTCCCCACTGAGCAGGGAGCTCAATGCAGGGCTTGATCTCAGGACCCTGGGACCTTGACCTAAGCCGAAGGCAGACCCTTAACTGACTGAGCTACCCAGGCGCACCTTGATGAATTCTTCTTGTAACAAATAACAAATATATGCTTAATATTTACTCAAGGAGTAACATTTAGTTCTCTTAACATTTCTGTGTGATTCAACATAAGCTCTATAACTCGTTGTATTTGTGTATCCTTAAGAAATAAATCCACTTGATTGTTTGTAATTATACTTCACTTTAAACATAAATCTGGTTTAAAAAACCCATTCAAAATTACAAGACATTAAGTATAATACCTGTTTCAATTTTACCTTTAATTATATTAGCTCTCTTAAATGTCAATATTTCTAATTTTGTCCCAAAGCTTACTATAAAATTTTTCCTATCAGACCTATATACACTGCTATGGGATATGTTGTGTTAGGCACCATTAAGCGTTTAAAGATCACAAATTAAATGCAAAACACAGTTATGATGATTCAGTATAAAACATTTTTTTTGTTGGGTTTTGTCTTCAGTCATCCTTTAAAGTTACGCTTGGTTTGTGAGTTCACTGAGCTTACTGTTACTTTTTCATGTCAAAACGATGACTAGCTTTAGGAGGCCCTTCAGATATTAAATGAAAATGGAAGTGATGCTAGTCTTCATGAAGTCATTGGCTAGATCGTACCTTTGAAGAGTGACAGGTGGTTAGTAAGACGTAAGTTACAGTGGAGCACCAATCATCTCATGGGTAGACTACATCTCCCTCCCTGTCTGCTTCCAACACCTTCCTCTGTTTCAATATTGGCTATTTACTGGGCATTGTTACCTGTTCTCAATAAGGAGGTAAAATTGGATTGGTACTGTGTCATCCCAGTCCAAATTAAAACACTGGGATCAGTTACCCAAGGATCAGTGTAAATTTTTGTACATGTGAAGCGAATGCTGAACCAAATCATGATTTGATGGAAATCATCAAATCCGATGATTTGGAATCCGATAACTGACTTTTAAGTGAAAAGAATACATATTTTTTAGTTGACCTAATTAGGATGTAGATAATTAGATTCTTTAAACTTCTAATAGACATTGTGCACTTTTACTTCTAAATTTAAAAGCTTCTACTCTTTTAATTGATGCTATATTTTACCCTAAAGTGGCTGAATTTCAGAATGTATTCTTATTCCTGTACTATAGTATTTTCAAGCACATTGCTTTGTTTCTTTTTATAAATGATAATAGAATAATCCAATGCTTTAAAATACATTTATATACAACCTACAAATACTATTTCCCATATTTATTTAAAACTTTGAAATAAATAATTTGCCCTGTAGATAGCTAATGTACTTCATTATCTTACAGATATGTTTTATTTATAGTGATCTGAAATAAACTCTTAAGTACTTGAAATGTAGTCGACTTTTCTGGCAAGCATGAGGTATATTTTATAATATTTTTAAGTATCACCAAACTTATTTAAAGCTTTCCTTATAAAATCACTAAAATATAACCATGATACTACTCTGTACCCAATGGTAAGATGAAAATAGCAAAGCCAGCATGTTTAACAAATGCTAAGAATATGGTCGGGCTGGGTAACCAGTTAAACAATTCATTGTCAAATCCCTGTCTCACCAAAAAATGCCTCAGAAAAAAAAAAGACTTAATACTATATGTTGTGCATCTTAAGAGTAACTCAGAATTATTAAAAACTTAAATTTTGACTCTACGCATTGAATCTATAAATCTACTGTCATTCAAATAATGCTTTAAATGAACTGTCCATCTGGAAAAAAATCAGTATATATCAAAAAGTCACTATGCACAAAAGTTATTTGGACTACTGCTTCTGGCTAAGATTGATTTGCTCTCCCTCCCTCCGCTGAAATAGACAAAATATATGTAACACTGGTTTTGAAGACACTTTATTAATGAGACACTGGGTAGAGTGTTCAAAAGGATCTTCACTCAGTGGTAGGGAATAGTTAGCCTTAGACTAGATGCTCTGCTTGTTCTACCTAACAAATCTTCAGAGGTTTCGAGATGGAAAAGAATCAAGCTATTTATAAGTAATGTAACTAATATCCCCAAATAAGGATCAAGAATCTTTACAGGAATGCACCCATATCCAGCACCCCCAAAAGGTAAAATTAACAGTGTCTGGAATTCAGTTGAAAATTATCAGGAATGCAAAAAAAAAAAAAAAAAGAACATATGACCAGTAATGAAGAAAAAATTTAAAACTGATCAAGATCTGACACAGATGTTAGAATTAGAAGAAAAGGGCTTTAAGGACTTTAAGCAGTTACTATATTATGTATGTTCAAAATATTAGAGACATGGGGAATATAAAAGAGGTACAGGTCAAGGTTTTAGAGATGAAAACCACAAAAACTGAGATGAAAAATGCACTTTATGGGATTAATGGTATAGCAGACACTACAGAAGAAAAGATGATAAACTTGAAGACATGGCAACAGAAACTAAAGGAACTGAAATTGACAAGGTGATTCCAGAAGTCCTATGAAGCTGCAAAGGACTTAGAATAGTTAAAACAGCTTTGGAAAAAAAAATTGGAGAGCTATAATATCTGATTTCAAGATTTATTAAACAGCTACAGTAATAAAGAGAATGTGTATTGCTGTAAAGAGAAACAAATCAATTGAACAGAATAGAATCTAGAAATAGTCCCATACCCATCTGGACAACTGATTTTTGACAAGATTCAGAGGCAATTTAGTGGAGAAACAATATTTTGTTCAACAAATTGTGCTGCCCCAGTCAGAATGGCTGAAATTAACAAGTCAGGAAATGACAGATATTGATGAGGACGAAGAGAGAGGGGAACCCTCTAACACTGTTGGTGGGAATGCAAGCTGGTGCAGCCAGTCTGGAGCACAGTGTATGGAAGTTTCTCAAAAAGTTGAAAATAGAGCTACCCTACAACCCAGCAATTGCACTACTAGGTATTTACCCCAAAGATACAAATGCAGTGATCTGAAGGGGCACCTGCTCCCCAATGTTTATAGCAGCAATGTCCGCAATAGCCAAACTAAGGAAAGAGACCAGATGTCCATTGTCAGATGAATGGATAAAGAAGATGTGGTGTATATATATAATGCAGTACTACTCAGCCATCAAAAAAAAAAAAAAAAAGAAATCTTGCTATTTGCAAGTGGGTGGAACTAGAGGGTATTATACTAAGTGAAAAATGTTAATCAGAGAAAGACAATTATCATATGATCTCACTGATACATGGAATTTAAGAAACAAAACAGAGGATCATAGGGGAAGAGAGGAAAAAATAAAACAAGATGAAATCAGAGAGGGAGACAAACCGTAAGAAACTCTTAATCATGGGAAATAGACTGAAGGTTGCTGGAGGGGAGGGGGATAGGGGGATGGGATAATTGGGTGATGGACATTAAGGAGGGCACGTGATGTAATGAGCACTGGGTATTACATAAGGCTGATGAATCATTGACCTGTACCTCTGAAACCAATAATACATTATATGTTAATCAATTGAATTTAAATTTAAAAAAGAGAAAAACAACAACAACAACAAAAACAAATGGTGCTGTAATAATTAGATATCCATATGCAAAAGAAAAAAATCTCAGCATATAAATTACACCTTACACAAAAATTCACATAAGATAGGTCATTGACCGAAATATAAAACATGAAACTATAAAGCTTCTAGGAATAAAAATCGGAAATCTTGATGATGTTGATTTGGCAAAAATATCTTAGATACAACACCAAAAGCATGACCAACCAAAAAAAAACTTATACTTCATCCAAATTTAATTCTTATCCAAAAATAGTATTAGAATGAAAAGACAAGTTACAGATTAGGAGAAAATATCTGCAAAGCATATATATCATTAAGGACTAAAGGACTTATTCCCAGGATATATAAAGACTACTCAAAACTCAAGAAAACAAAAAGCCCAGTTTAAAAAACAAATGGGCAAAATATTTAAACATCCACTTCACAATAGAAGCTACACAGAAAATAAGAATGTGAAAATATGCTCAACATCATTAGTCATTAAGAAAATGCAGAATAAAACAATGAGGTACTTAGTAGAATGGCTAATAAGACTGACCATAACCATGTACTGGTAAAAATGTAGAGGAACTCTTACTACCATGAATCAGATTTTACTGTCTTCCCATGATTTTCACCTTTTTATTTATGTCTTTTTTTTTTCCTTTTAAGTAAATATTGTTCTGTCTCTTCCCTCAAGACATGGATGTCCCATTCACCACGCCCTGAGTTCAAATAGCCTTTCAATGTTAATGAGAATTTAAAGTTGTCATCTAATGCAGATGCTTTCCTGATATACTGATAGGGGCTGTAGCAAATACCTTTTATGCTACAGAAAACCCAAAGATGGTTAAGAATAGGTATTCATAGTTTCCTTGTTAACATTTGAAATCAATTAAATTCAGAATAAAACCTTAAATGTTATAATTAGGGGTGAAACATGAGTAGTTAGAAATATCAGTTATGTATCTTTTCACATTAAACTGAATGTCAGATTCTCCCCTCAGGTTTCATGATACACTTTCATAGTCTACCTTATCCTGAATGTGTTTTCTACCCCAAAGTAACTTCTTTGTATATCATGTCAAAAAGTTCCTTTGATTTCAACTTTAGAAACAATTTTAGGTTTGAATAGCTTTCTCTTATTTCTAATGACAGTGCCTGTATACCAAATGAAAAACTGGTTCCAGTTTGACCTCTATGCTACAATAATATTCTTACTTAAAACTTACAGTAATAATAACAATAATAAGAAAACTTTGCTTATTATCACTCAGTACCTGAGCTTCTTCCTGTTGCTTTTTAAGTTGTTCCAGCATTTGCTGAAATTCAGCCTCTTTCTGTTCTGCCTCTTCCAAGGTGGCCTGATTCTGTTCCTCATAGGCCATGGCCACCACAGCCAGGATCAAATTCACCAAATAGAAAGATCCCAAGAAAATCACCAAGACAAAAAATATCATGTATGTTTTTCCAGCAGCACGTAACGTCTAGGGAAACAAAGGATAATTTCATCAGTATTTTCTATAATGTCCCCAAATAAAGATTTGATTTCCATAATTAGATAGTGAGGAGATGAATACTTTTTAGCATCCATTGTATTTTGACCAAGATTTGTTTGGTGTTAAAATGAACACATGTAAGTGCATGCATGCACGCGCACACACACACACAAATAATATTTAAATTATCTGAGGCTTGACTATAGTGTCATTTGATACAAACACACATTTCACACACAAATAATATTTAAATTATCTGAGGCTTGACTATAGTGTCATTTGATACAAACATACACATTTTAAATGAGTATATATTGGATATATTTGCAAAACCCCACTAAAATCTTAGAGTCCATAATGGGGGGCACTGTTAACAAATAAGAACACTATCATTAATTCCTTTCAATGGAGTTTTCTTTCCTTGGTAGCCTACTCTCTACATCATCCAGAGATAACATCTTTCTTTCCTCCTTTTCTAGCCCCAATTAACCATGAGTTTAACTTGAAATTTTTTATATAATTGATTTTTTAAATATTTTCACATGTTCTTTTTATAACAACTAGATTATGAACTCAAAACCATGAACGTTCTTGGCATCGTCCATTGTTCCTAGAAGAATGTCCTTCATATAAAAAGTTTTTATCATACATGTACTGTATGATACATGTACTGACTGATCAGTTGGGATTCTAGGCATACTTGCTTTGTACTAGACTCTCCTCTGTATTCTAGAGTGTTATTAACAAGTATTGATACTTGTCAGTTCATATGTGTTCATGAAATTAAATCTCACATATGTTAATTTGAATCTTACTGCTGTGGTCTGAATGCTTGTGTCTCCCCAAAATTGCTAAATTGAAAATCTAATGCCCAGTACGATAGTATTAGAAGGTGGGGCCTTTGGGAGGTGATTAGATGGTGAAGGTGGAGCTGTCATGAATGGGGTTAGCTCCTCCTACACAGGTGATGACACAGCAAGAAGATGACAGCTTATGAACTAAAAAGGGGCTTTTGCCAGAATGAAGCCATGCTGGCATCTTGATCTTAAACTTCCCAGTCTCCAGAACTGTAAGCAATACGCTTCCGTTATTTACAAGCTATCCAGGCTGTGGTATATTGCTGTAGCAGCCCTAATGGACAAGACACTTACCAATTGGTAAAGGTTCTCCCAGTAGTCTTGAGTCATGAGTCGAAATAGAGACAAGAAAGCCCAACTAAAGGTATCAAAGCTTGTGTATCCATAGTTGGGGTTTCGACCAGCTTTCACACAGATGTATCCTTCTGGACACTGGCTGTAAGAGAGAAAAATGGTGCTAGTGTCAGGTTGGCAATTATAGCTATTTCAATCAATGTTGATTTATAGGAATTGTCAAAACCCAGGGTTGCTATCTATGATGGATTTTCTTGCCTTCATTTCCAAAGCACTTTAGGTAATTGCTTACAGTGATACTGTTATTAGATGAAATTTATTAGGAAAACTAATAGAAAACTGGGATGCAAGGAGTCAGATTTGCAGACATTTAGGATGGCAAAGAGGCAGCAACATGCACTTTTGCCTCTGACATCATCAGTATCCCGCTCTTTACAAAGTTGCAAGAATCAATAATTAAACTGAAAGGCCAGAAAACAAAGGTTAGGGAACCACTTAGTGAGGTACTTCAATAGGCACTTCTGTAGAACTTTATAAAATAAAGCTTGCATTTTAGAGTAATTTGAGATTTACAGAAAAATTACAAAGAGGGCCCAGAGTAAATGCCCAGTTTCCTCTATTGTTAATATATTAGTATGGTACATTTCAATCAATACTGATATATTATTCTTATTTTTTTCTGATATATTATTATTAACCAAAGTCCATACTTCATTCAGATTTCCTCAGTTTTTCCTTAATATCCTTTTTATGTTTCAAGATCCCATCCAGGATACTACATTACATTTAGTCACCTTGTCACTTTGGGCTCCTCCTGATAAAGTTTCTCAGACTTTCCTTGTTTGATTATCTTGATAGTTTTGAGGAATACTTTGAGGTATTTTGAAGAATATCTTTCAATTGGGATTCGTCTGACATTTTTCTCATAATTAGATTGGGGATGGATTTGGGGGGAGGTAAAATACCATTATTGTCACATCATATCAAGGGTACATATAATGAATATGACTTATCACTGTTGATACTAACTTTCATCACTTGATTGGAGGTAATGTTTGTCAGGTTTGTCCACTGTACATTTACTCTTTTTTTTTTTTTTCCCCATAGTGTATTCTTTGGAATAAAGTCACTATGTGCAGCCCGCATATTAGGAATGGGGAGTTATGAGCCATCTTCTTAAGAGTAGAGTATGTACACAAATTACTTGGAATTCTTTTGCATGGGGGATTTGTCTATTATCTCTCATTTATTTATCTATTTACTTATTCAATCATTTCTTTATATGAATAGATACTCATGATATTCATTTTATACTTTGAATTCTAATTTAATTGTTTTATTTATTTTGTTGCTTAAATTGTCCCACTTTTGGCCATTGGGAGCTTTTCCATTGACTCCAGTATCTCTTTGATGTAACCCCATGGTTCTGTGTGTTTTGTTTTTGTTTGTTTTTTAGCACTTTCTTACTCTGTGGCACTACAAGATGCTTCAGACTCATCTTTTATATTTCCTGCTCTAGAATCAATGATTTCTCCAACAAGTCCTTGTTCTTTTATTGGAGAACAGTAGTAGAACCCAGGACGAGTGTGTGTGTGTGTGTGTGTGTGTGTGTGTGTGTGTGTATACACATATATCTCCTTGCTTTTTTTTTTTTTTTGCCTTTGCCTTATAGATTCCACTCATTCCCAAAGTTGTTTAGATCAATACTTAATCTCCTACTCCTTCAGTGATGTTATCTTATATATTATAAATAATTTTGTATCCCTTTGTTACATTCTGTATTTCAGCCAGGCATATTCCAACCATACAATGCTTTTTTTTGCATACACTGTTAACTCTTTGTGCTGTTAAGTTCTATGAGTCTGAAAAATGCTTAATGCTCATCAATACAGAATCATACAGAAGTTTCTCCACCCTAAAGAATTCCCCATACATCACCCAGTCAACCCCCTACCCTGAACCCTTGAAAAACACTGATTTTTTAAAATCATTTCTATTGTTAATCTTTTTCAGAATGTCATGTAATTTGAATCAGACAAATATAGGTTTTTCAGACGGGCTTCTTTTCTTTTCATGTATTAATATGTATTTAAGATTCATCAATGTCTTTTTGTGGCTTGATAGCTCATTTTCTTTTTATCACTGAATAATATTTCACTGGATGAATACATCACAGTTATCCATTCACCTGTTGTGGGACATCTTGATTGTTTCCAGTTTCTTGTGATTATGAATACAACTGTTGTAAATACATACATGCATGTTCAAGTTAATTGGCTAAATATCTAGTAGGGAAATTGCTGGATCATATGGTTAGACTGTGTTTATTTTGTAAGAAAATGCCAAATTGTCTTCCAAAATGGTTGCACTATTTTGCATTCCCACCAGCAATGAATGAGAATTCCTGTTGTTCTGCATCCTCACCAGCAGTTGGTATTACCAGTTTTTTTTGGATTTTAGCTATTCTAATAGGTATAGGGTAGTAATTCATTGTTGTTTTAAATTAAATTCCCTAATGACAAATGATGTTTGACATCTTTATATATCCTTATTAGCCATCTGTATATGTTCATTTGTAGGGTGTCCAGATTTTTGCCTATTTTTAAGTCGATTATTTGTTTTCTTTTTGTTGAGTTTTAAGAGTGCTTTGTATAGTTTGGATACAAGTCTTTTTTCAGATAAATGTTTTGCAAACATTTTCTCCCACTTATGGCTTGTTTTTTTTCATTCCCTTTATAGTGTCTTTGCAGAGCAGAAGTTTTTAACTTTAATTAAGTTCAGCTTATCAGTTTTTTCTTTCCTGGATTGGGTTATTGGTGTTTAAAACTTATCACCAAATCTGAAGTCACGTAGATTTTAATCTATGCTTTCTTAAAGAAGTTTTATGGTTTTGTATTTTACATTTAGGTCTATGGTTGATTTTGAGTTAGTTCTTGTGTAAGGTGTGAGATCTGTATCTGGGTTAATTTCTTTGCATATGAATTTCCAGTTGCTCCAGCACAATTTGTTCAAAAAACTTTCCTGCCTTCACGGAGTTGAATTTTCCTCTGTCAAAAATTAGTTGATTATTTTGTATAGGCCTATTTTTTGGGGGTGGGAGTGTCTGTTCTGTTCCATTGATTTATTTATCTATTCCTTCCCTAGTACCATACTGTCTTGATTACTGTATCCTTATAAGAAGTCTTGAAATTGGGTAGATTTCTTTAGAATTTTATTTGATATTTAACAAGAGTGGCTATCAGTTTTACCATGTAAATCACCTAATCCATCTAAGTACTCAATAAAGAGAAGTGATTCTTATGGTTTAATAATGATAAAGTATGCATCATCCAGCCTTATCCAAAATTTTATCAGGCTTTTAGAATAACCATAATAATAAAAAATAATAACTAAAATGCAATACACACTTATGATGGACCAGGTGCTAAACCAAGTGCTTTATGTGTATTAAGTAATTAATCACCAAAACAACCATGAGAGACAGTATTACTCTCCACATTTTAAAAATAAATAAACTCAGATACAGAGAGCTTAGAACACTTTTCCAAAGTCAGAATTTGTAAATGATGGAGTTAGGGTTTGAATCCAGATATATGTGAACTCTAGAATTCTTGTTCTTATTCACTACATTCTCCTAACAAAGGTTAGGAAAAATATCAGAAAAACAATTCCTCCCCCCCCAAAACACCATCTCCAGGACTGATATACATTTTCAATAATACTCCTAGATCTTTATGGCCACATAAGTTTCCCATTTTCTAGGATGACTCCAAATACTTCTGTGTAAATTCTGTGGTATAAGAGTCACTAACTGTTGCCATCCTTGGCTTCTAAAAAAATTACACCCTGATCTAAAATCAATTTATAATACTCTTAGGGAAAATATGTTAAGTATGAGTGACCAGCAGGATGACTAAGATATTAAAGCGTCTCTTATTGTAGAACAAAAAGAATTATTAGGCATACAGACTTAGACCTAGACATGCCTTTGACATATATCTGTCCCTTGGCTTTTTTGCAC
Source organism: Potos flavus (assembly GCA_028534135.1). Classification (NCBI taxonomy): domain Eukaryota; kingdom Metazoa; phylum Chordata; class Mammalia; order Carnivora; family Procyonidae; genus Potos; species Potos flavus. The sequence goes on from CM052883.1 coordinate 113,424,557, forward strand.
ACGGGATTTTTATGCTATTTCAAGAATACCTAACTCTCTCAAAAACAGTTTCCCAAATTCTGGATCTTTTCCAGCCACAGCAAAACTTATCATAGCAACACATACCCACATCAATCAAAATGTTCCCTGTATTTATTTAACAGCTCTGATGGGTTCACAAAAAAGACAGACTCTGGGTCTTCACAGTTTGGGGTAAAAATCAGATACATTTTAACTATGAAATTCTGGAGAAAATGTCTTCATCCAGAGGGGTGATTTTAATGACCATAAGTTTAGAACTGATAGCAGCCCTCTAACACAGAGAAGGTACTTCCTAGGTAGGTGGATCACTATTATATACATGTAATAATACCCTTGTATTTTTTTCCTATCTGATTTTTCTCAAAGTGTTTCACATTTTTAAAAATTGTGTTTCTTACCCTGCATCTGAGCCATTTCCACAGAGTAGAGGGTCCTTTTGTCCATCCAAAACATAAAAGTGACCTGTTAACATAAAGAATAAACTATTTCGTTTCATATCTATCCTATTTGGGAATAAATGAGAGTTTGACTATCTCAGTTATTTCCAAAGTGGACGACACAATGAAGTATATTTACAAAGATAGTTTCAAGCCCACAGCCTCAACTATTTATACTTGAAAATTCATTCAGCAACACTAAGGTTAACAATGTAGCAATATTTCTTACTGTCATCTTCAATATAATCCTTCCAGTTAAATTTACTCATTGTTACATTAACAAATATCCCATTGGAATCCATTGTGCCATTAAAGTAGGATGTGGTGTTGGTTTCAAAAGCAGAACTGCTTGGGGGCCATTGCAAGCATTTATTCCGCAGGTTGCCCATGAACAGCTGCAGACCAATTAGAGCAAACACGCTCAGACAGAACACAGTCAAGATCATGACGTCAGAAAGCTTCTTCACGGACTGGATTAGGGCCCCTACAATGGTCTTTAAACCTGAGGAGAGACAGCAATAGGTCATCCAAAGAGGAGTGTCATAATCCGCAATGTCTTTTTAGTCACACACATTATCTTTTCCCGTAAATGGTTGCTTGGCTATTTAGACACTAAAGCTTTATGGATAGCCAGATGGTTTGGGAAATGGATGAAAAGCAGATTTTATTTATGAATAGTATGCTTTCTGGAGATTTAAAATGGAAGTGTAAATATCTAGGCAGGAAGCTTTTTTGTGTGTGGTTTAATGTGTTGTCATGAACATCTAAAGAAGAACTCGCAGTTTTTTTTCATTTCAGATTGTGTTTCTTGAGGCATCTCCCTCCAACCCATTCTTACACCAGCCTCCAAGTAGCAATAATTCAAAGGAGAAAATAATTTTGAAGTATTAAATATCCCATGCCATGCTGTTCAAGAATAATCTTTCTCCTTTATAAAAGGAGATCTATTTTCAGAATAGATCTACAGTGAATGGTAAAACCCAAGTAAGTTAGTAAAGGCATGGTAGCAAAGCTTTTTCCAGATTGTAAAAGAGAAAATTTTACATCATAAATGCAAGAAGAGAGAGAAAGCATGAGAGCGAGAGAGTGCACACACGTGCATAAAACTAGTATTTTTATAGACAACTCATGCAATTCTCTGTTAAACTCAAAGGCTGACTTTATATATAAGCATGTAATTTCTAAAATTTTATGAACTGAACTACTTTGGAATATCATTTGACATTCTTGAAGTTGACGAACAAGAATAATAAACAAGTCTAATGATCTAAGTGTGATTTCAACCTAAATATTATTACAGTGTATTTAAAGTCAGCCCCAGTGTTTAACCTAGCTCTCACCTGGAATGACTGAAATCGTTTTCAGTGCTCGGAGAACTCTGAATGTTCTCAACGCTGAGACATTGCCCAGGTCCACAAACTCTGTCACGTATCTGTAATAGGGAGTTCACACACAACACAATAATACACAAGAAAAGTTAGAGATACAAGGAGCCTATCTTCTTACATGAGTTTCTTACCTGGAATTACAGAAATAGTTTTCAGAGCTCTCAAGACTCTGAAAGTTCAAAGGGCTGAAACATTGCCTAGGCTTACAAATTCTGTTACATACCTGTAGAATTAAATCAGAGTTACTGATAGTTTTTGCAAAGTTTATACTAAATAAAGAATGAAATTTGGATTGGGCATATAGAGCCTCTTGAGTTTAACGAATGGACTTGCTACAGACCTCAGGGTGCCATATGCTGAAAGCTGTTTTTAAGGAATAAAATTTTGTTGCCTATTTTAATGTAATTTTCACTAATATGAACAAGTTTGCAAGAAATCAAAGTACAGTTGAGGTATTATGCGCAATGAATAACTTCATGTTGATGAAATGGAAGACTATATGGCATGAAAGTAATCGTTTATTGCTCATTTACCAGATAGATTTATCTTACTGTATGTATTCTAATGTATATTCTCAAAATATATGAGGCATATAGTTAATTTGGCTAATAAGCAAACTCGGCATTTAAAATATGTCACAATCACTTGGTTTGTGCTACAATTATTTTCATTCCTTTGAGCTTAACAACTTTTCAAAAATACTCACGCCATCACAATGACACTGAAATCCAGCCAGTTCCATGGATCACGAAGGAATGTAAAATCTTCTAAGCAAAACCCTCTGGCCAAGATTTTTATAAGTGACTCAAAGGTGTAGATTCCAGTGAATGTGTACCTAGGAAGAGCATCCAAATAAAAATTAACAATTTCGTTTGAGCTGTTAATACACATGGTTTCAAATATGGAAAATCTGTCCTTTTGTGTTTTTTTTAAATTTGCTAAAATCTTATTTCCTGTTTCCATTTACAGAGACTTGACTAGTCTAATTAATTTTATAAGCCTGAGTAAAGGGTTAAACTGAAGAGATAGTATCTTCCGCAAAGAATCTGATTTTTTTAACTGTTTAGACTTTAGAATAATAATTTCATGTGTTTTATGGATAATGATCAAGCTTGACCCTCTAGAGCAACACTTGATTAAAATATAATACAAGCTAAATATGTAGTTTTCAAATTTTCGGTAACCAAATAAAAAAGTAAGGAAAAACAAGTGAATTTAATTTTTATATTATATTTTATTTAAACCAATGTATCTAAAATATTTCAACAACTAAGACTAGCCAAATTTCAGGTTTCATATGTGGCTAGTGTCTCCCTCATTAGATAGTACAGCTCTAGAGGTGAAAATTTTTTGGATTTATTTATTTATAATAAAATATTCTATTCAAATTTATTAATGATTAGACTTTTTAAGCATATTTCACATACCTAATCTAGAAAATATGCTTCCCCTTTTTATCTTTAAGAGTCAGGCATACAGTTTTAAAACTACTTCTCTCATATATATCTACGCAAGAAAAATTATAATTTATTAGTATTTTATGTGCATTTACAAATTACCAAAACTCAGAGTGAAAGCAAATTTCTGATTCTTATCTGAATCAGCTACCATTTCTATACAATTGAGCCAAATCATTTACACATTCAAATTTCAGCCTCCAAAATGGTGAAAGGCTTTTCCATTTACTGTTTGACATATAGTGCATTTTTAGCCCTCTCTCCTTTGAGTGTTGACAATATTATTTATTTCTTTCAAAAATAGTTGAGAAAGAGTACTTGTTTTTCAATATTGTGTTCTTTTAAAAAGTGCAGTTTAAGATTATCCTTCAGATTATTTCACCCAAGCCACAAAGATTTGATTTACTCTTATTAAAATTAATTATATTTCCCATCTACTAGTATTTTATATGTGAATGAAGTTAGGAGAGCTATTTCTGCATTGTTTTCTACAGAAATTTCTCTCAGATGAGGGAACAAAGAGGAAAATCTATGTAGAAATCTTCACATCAAGTTTTCCTAAGAACATCCCTCCTCCTTTTTAAATAAGTCAGTTGATTTTTTGAGGAATAAATATAATTGCTATCTTTACGTATTATGAAGTAGCTGACCTCTTTAGGAAAAGATATAATTTACAATGCTAAGCTTATATTTACTTGTGTTTTAGTTTGGACCTTTACACATTACACATAATCACCATGACATTTCCTTTCAGAGAGAGCTACCTTGCAAAAAGCCATAAGAGACAGCTCAATGTACGTTTTACTTGTCACATTAATGGTTAAAGGCAATGCTAAGTTATCTAATATTAAAGTCCCTACTCCTGTCCCTGTTTTTGTTGATAGCTATCCAAGGAAGAGTGTCCTGGAGCTTAACATGTGAGACAGAGCTTTGCCCAGAACAGGTGTTCAGAAGTGCCTATTAGCAAACTAGATTGAACAAGTAAGTGAGAATCGAGAGGACCTTGATCTTTCTTAGCTCTGCCTTACTAGGCTCCTAATCATAATGTTGATTCTGTCCATGTCACCCAGTTTTTTTCCCTGTAATTATGATGTCTGTAGATCTGTGCCTGCCTTTCATAACGTGACCCTCACTATACCATACGGTCCTCAGCCTATTCTGTGCATATCACCTCTTTGTACCAGGACTGTTTTTGCTATCAGTGACCTGTTTTCATGTCAGAACTGAGTTCTTTTTTCTTTGCACTCTTGTTTATTTGGTTTGGCTTGTAGGCTATAACCACTAATTTTGCTTGTTTTCCTGCTACTTTGCTGTCAAGTGATAAATGATCCTAATAATTGTGCAAAGTTTTCCCACTGGATGAAGTCAAAACCTTTTGTATGGGTAAGACCATTTTCATAATGGATATAGTTATCTCTAAAAATGACCTTAAAAAGAGAAACCTGTTGAGGGGCCTGGGTGGCTCAGTCGGTTAAGCATCTGACTCTTGATTTCCGCTCAGGTCATGATCTCAGGATCATGAGATTAAGCCTACATCGGGCTCTGTGCTGGATGTGGAGCCTGCTTAAGATTTTCTCCCTTTCCTTTAACCCCTCCAATCCCCCCCCCCCAAGAAAGAAAAGAGAGACCTGCATATTCAAGTAATAATATTCAAATGTCCTCTTTACCTATCTTTTAATAATGTTATACAAATAAATGTGATTTGTACATGTTTAAATGCTTCAGTAATTTCTTCTAGGAAGAGTACATACAGAATGGCTTTAGATAGATATGTCCATTTGTTAATCCACAAATCATAAATGATAACAAAGAATTCCGTTAAATTGCTTACCTCGACATAAGAACTAGATTCTCTACTAAAATGATTTCTAAGGAGCATTTCCAAGCTACTATAGGAAAAAATCTTTAATGTGTTAAGCTGACAAGTGATGGCTTAGAATAGTGCATTAAATCCCCATAGAAGCCTATGAAAACAAATAGAAGTGGCAATATTTGTCGTAATAACTTATCTCCTATTGGATATGACTTTTAAAAAAATATGACAATTAGAAAGAACATACTAGAAACTTTTTTCACTAAATATTATCATTGTATTATACAATACATAAATAACCTACATAACCTAAACACCTTCTGTTTCACTAAATAAATTTTCTCTGTCATGAATAACCTCACATGTGAAAGATAACTTAGGAAATAATGTTGTTATAATGCAGAAATTATGTTAGTTAATGCAAAAATTTCCCCAGCACATTGATGTTTTGAATCAATTAGTGGCATTTTTTTCCTTACACTTAAATAAAACATCCTTAGCATTAAAGGAAGACCTTAGTACTAATGCAGAAAATTGACATATAAGAGCCTTCTTTAGTTAAAGCAGGGGCTAGTTTAACATGCGCAAGAACTGTTGTGCTTAGAGCTTTTCCTTTGTATTAAAATAATAAATCAAATGTTTTAGTTTGATGACATGATAGAAATGTCCCCAGGTCTTTATCTTAAGGGAGAAAGGACAAGGCCTGAAGTCTGAGACTGCAAGGAGTCTCAGATTTTAGGTACAAATGTCTATAGAGCTTTAACTTGGCCAGTATCTTTTTATTGGGATTGTTATGGTTTTTATTAGTGTTCTAATTACAAAGTTTCATAAGTTTTGAGTGATCTGCTCTTAATCATGTTTTCCCCGTAAGCCCTGTTATTTTTTGAGCTATGATTTTGTATAGATGTTTTATTTCTTTCATGGAACACATCTATGGTGTTTTAGCATACATGCTGTTTCTAAATAAACTACATATCTAAATATAACTAAATATCTAAGTTACTCAAACACCTAAATGTATTTTCCTAACTATAATGATATAACATATATAACCAAAATACCTACTGTAATAATATTATGCTAAACACCTAAATCTGTTTTATGAGAATATAACAATAATAGTAATATGCCAGAATAAAATAATTTTATTCATCATATTACTCAAATGGTCATTGTTGTTGTTGTTTTAAAGATTTATTTATTTACTTGAGAGAGAGAGAGAGAGAATCCTCAAGCAGACTTCCTGCTGAGCTCAGAGCTTGATGCAGAGGTTTGCATAGGCTCCTTGAGATCATGACTTGAGCTGAAATAAAGAGCCGGGTGCTTAACCCACTAAGCCAACCAGGTGCCCAAAATAGCCATTTTTTAAAAAATCTAAAATGCATAACTATGACTGAATCTTAACTTTTATTCCAGATGATTGGCTTAGTTTACCAGCTAGTGTATCTACTCTTTACGGCCTTTCTTAAACAGATACCATCATGCATTTTTTGGAAAGAATACTTACCTCATAGAAGAGAAGTTCCCCCAAAGAACTTCCCTTACATTCTTTCATGTTATGGAAATAATGTTTTCTTAGAAGTTTTTAGCCTGACTCCAAAAAAGTGTAAAACTTAAGTCAGCCCATAACCATAAGGCAAATGCTAGGTAATTTGAGTGTGCATTTCTCATTTGAAGAAGTCATTCCTACTTACTCTACATTCTTCGTCCAGTCTGGAGGGTTACTCAAGGTCATAAATACGCAGTTGGTCAAAATAGTGCACATGATAAGCATGCTGAATAAAGTAGATTACAGTTAAGGAATAAATGCTAGTATATTATCAAGACCATTTACAAACAACCCAATACCAACAAAAAATCGTCAAAGTTACCTGTGAAATTTGTCTTATTTGTTTTAAAACAATGGCAAAAGTAATAAACTTCAAAGCCTGTCATACGTTCTTGGTCTACTCTTTTTCATTTTACATGAAATGTAAAATTTCACAGAACTGAATTTAATGGAAAGAGATCTCTATTTTAAACAATGGGAATTTTGCATTCCAATCAGTTATGTGAAATAGCACTGCAAGGGGAAATGACCATTCTTTAGTAAGTTCACAATATAAGCGTAAAGTAAAAGTGTAAAAAATATAAATGTTATTATATCTGAAGCACAACTTCAGATATAATTTAAAATCACCACTGACTGACAAAACGTTAATGAATGCAATATAAAAACCCTGAGAATGTATACCCCAGTATATTCAAGGATTACATTGACTGAGAATTGTACTGTAATTAGGTACTCTTAATAATCTTATTGTGATGTGACTCATTCTTTTAGTTTTTATAAGAGTAAAGGGCACGTATTGCATGGAGCACTGGGTGTGGTACATGAACAATGAATCTTGTAACACTGAAAAAATAAAATGAAAGTATTTGGGGGAAAAAGAAGAGTAAAGGGAGAGAGAATTTTTTGCTGATAAGTTAATATTGTTTTCTAACTTTTTATTTTCACGTTAGACTGTGGGGGAACTTAATGGGCCATCTAGATATCTTTCTGTATCTAGTCCATACCATACCTAAACAGATAAATGCTATTTTGAAAACTTCCTGAGAATTAGCTGTAATTAATTTCTATTAGGATCTCAATCAGACTTCACTCTAAGGAAGATTATGATGATTTTGGGGGTAAATCTTTTATTTAAAAATATAAATGCTTGCTAATACCAAACCATAGAATGAAAAGAATTCAAATGAAAAAGTTCAGTCCTATTTACCCTATCTCTAGGTTAACCAGTCTTTTGTCTCTCTTTTAGTTTTTATAAGGCTATTTTGAATCTATCTGTATAAAATTCCCATTCTTGATTAAAGACCTAAATGTGAGACAGGAAACCATTAAAATCTAGAGGAGAACACAGGCAGTAGTCTCTTTGACATCAGCCATAGCAACTTCTTACTAGATATGTCTCCTGAGTCAAGGGAAACAAAAGCAATAATAAACTGTTGAGACTTCATCAAAATAAAAAGCTTCTGCACAGCAATGGAAACAGTCAACAAAACTAAAAGGCAGCCTACAGAATGGGAGATTATTTGCAAATGACATATCTGATAAAGGATTAGTATCCAGAATATATAAAGAACTTGCAAACTCAACACCAAAAAAACAAATAATGTAATTTAAAAATGGGCAGAAGATATGAACAGACATTTTTCCAAAGAAAACATACAGATGGCCAACAGACACACGAAAAGATGTTTGACATCACTCATCATCAAGGAAATACAAATCAAAACTATAATGAATTATCACCTCACACCTGTCAGAATGGCTAAAATTAACAACACAGGAAACAACAGTAGTTGATGAGGATGTGGAAAAAGGGGAACCCTTTTACACTCTTGATGAAAATGCAAACTGGTGCAGCCGCTCTGGAAAGCAGTATGGAAGTTCCTCAGAAAGTTACAAATAGAACTAACCTATGACCCAGCAATTGCACTACTAGGTATTTACCCAAAGGATAAAAGAAATACTGATTCAAGGGGGCACATGCACCCTGATGTTTATAGCAGCATTATCAACAATAACAAAATTATGGAAAGAGCCCAAATGTCCATCAGCTGATGAATGGATAAAGAAGACGTGGTATGTATACATCCACACACACACATCCACACACACACATCCACACACAATGGAATATTAGCCATCAAAAAGAAAGAAATCTTGCCATTTGCAATGACATGGATGGAACTAGAGTGTATTATGCTAACCGAAATAAGTCAGTCAGAGAAAAACAAATACCATATGATTTCACTCATATGTGGAACTTAAGAAATAAGACAGATGAACATAGAGGAGGGGGGAAAAAGAGGGAAGGAAACCGTAAGAGACTCTTAACTATAGGATTGATGGAGGGGAGGTGGATGGGGAATGGGCTAGATGGATGATGGGTATTAAAGAGGGCACTTGTGTTGAGCACTGGGTGCTTTGTGTAAGTGATGAATCACTAAATTCCCCTGAAACCAGCATTACACTATATGTTAACTAGAATTTAAATAAAAATTTGAAAAAGAAAAAAATGATAACATCTCACAAGAAACAAAGGATGTTGGCAAGGATGTGGAGAAAGAGGAACCCTTTTACACTGTTGGTGGGAATGCAAACCGATACAGCTGCTCTGAAAGACAGTATGGAGGCTCCTCAAAAAGTTAAAAACAGAACTACCCTACAATCCAGAAATTGTACTACTAGGCATTTATCCAAAGAATACAAAAATACTAATTCAAAGGGATGCATGCACCCCAGTGTTTATAACAGCATTATCTACAATAGTCAAATTATGGAAAGAGCCCAAATGTCCATCAACTGATGTATGAATAAAGATGATGTGGTGTGTACACACACACACACACACACACACACACACACTAATATTCCTCAGCCATAAAAAAGATTGAAATCTTGCCATTTGCAACAACATGGATGGAGCTAGAGGGTATAATGCTAAGTGAAACAAGGCAATCAGAGAAGAACAAATACCATATGATTTTACTCATATGTGGAATTTAAGAAACAAAACAAACAATCATAGGAGGAAAAAGAGGCAAACCAAGAAATAGACTCTTATCTACAAAGAACAAACTGATGGTTACCAGAGGAGAGGTGGGTAGGGTACGGGTGGGTTAAATAGATACTGTGGATTAAGGGGTGCACTAGTGATGAGCACGGGGTATTGTATGGAAGTGTTGAATCACTAAATTGTACACTTGATATTAAAAGTACACTGTATGCTAAACTAACAGGAATTTAAATAAAAACTTAAATAAAAATTTAAAAAAATGCCCATTCTTAAAACACAGCCTCTGAATACCTATTTTATCATTACCTATTGGAGAATTTTCTTGAAATCCACACCTATTCTGTCCTTGCTTGTATGGTTTTTTTACTATCATTGTAAGTAGTCTTAAGTTCAGTGATTTTTAAATATATATTAGACATGTAGGCGTATATATTGTTAAATAAATATTTAGTAAAGGAAGGAAGGATGGACAGATCCAGGTGCTGAAGATACAGAACCAATTAAGGCATTGAAGTATGAACATTTGGTAATATAGATAATAATACTAACCACAATAGACTACGTTTCTTTAGCAATAGTTATGTATAGTCTGGAGGATAATAAAAGTGTGAAGTAGATTTGCTGTTGTTCCTTCTAAGCAGCATGTTTCATTTACACGTTCACTAGCAGTTCATTTTTACTTCTAGAATCATAATAGTCATTCTATACTAATCTTTCAATAAATGGCAGAAGAATCAGTGAGAACAGATTAAATAACAATGTCACCATTAATCTTAAAGAAATTATATATAATATATAACACAATATATGTAAAATATAAATATATAAAAATATGTATAAAAGAATGACATTTTCTATAAAATCAAGTACCAGCATTCAATCACATGAAAAGGATATGAATGTACCAAAATCTTAATAGCAATTTTCCTAACAGGATTTAGCGGAGTTAAAATATACAAGGCAGAGGTGGCACTGAATCGGAAAATTGCCTTCCCTTTATTCAATACTATAAAAGTCTGAAAAAGAAAATATGAAAAAAAATTACTAGATTAGACATGTGGCTTACTTGAAGAGCTTAAACACATGAACTTTTTACCTGATTTGTTTGTTCAAACTTGTTTGCTTAAACAAGTTGGTATATTATAACTATAAACATGTTATAGTTTCTCCCCTAACTTAACATATAGCTACAAATAAACATATGATTTACTATCCTCTAATTTGTCTCTAGATTTCCAACTTCCTGATACAAACTGATGATCCTACACAAAATTTTTTATCAAATTGTAACTTTACAGACTCCAATTTTATTTAAAGCTTACCATCTGTCTCCAGTTTTGGTAACTTTTTCAGATTATTCTGTACATATTGCTACTAAAATAATCTTTTTTATTTTAATTATTTCAAGTCTTTGAACTCTAAAGTTTATGAATCCTCTCTATTTTCCCTATGGTAGTTGTCCTACTTTAAAATGTTCAAACAGGCTGAATAACCTGGTTTTGCTGATTCTATAGATCTGCTGGTAATACTGAGAAGAGACAGCTGCATTGAGAATTAGACTTCAATACATCATTTCAAAGGGCATTCCGTAGCTATAATTCTATGACCTGAAATCTGTAACCATCAATATAGCATTTAAGCCATGTTACCTGGTGATTACCCACCACATCTCTCTAGGATCATCTTTTAGTTTTTCCCACTAAGCCATCTCTGCTCCAGCAAATTCAAGCCACCTGTCAATTTCACTCGCAACCTGTCAGCTTCCCCTCTGATTCTGAAAATGTGTCATAAAACCTAGAGGAAGGAGGTACCTGAGAGGTCATCTAATATAAACTCCCCCCATTTCAAGTCCATAACAGGCCTGACAATCAGGTTCCACCAACTATTATATCAAAAGTTCTTAGTCCTCTCTGCATATTTGAATCTCTTGAGGTGATTTTAAAATTGCCAATATTTGGGTCCCACGCAAAACCAATTGAGTCAGAATTTCTGGAGGATGGGCATAGACATGGGTATTATTTTAAAAATTTCCTCTGGTAATTTTAATATGCAGCCAGGGTTGAAAAGCCCTACTCTCAGAAATGTCCTCAGTTATCAAAATCACCTCCTCCATCATGTCAGATAAATCACTGCCTTCTGATCACTTCCTAATTGTTTCCCTTTACCAGTAAGTCTTAGTATATTAATTTGCACGCATTGGCATGTTGCTTTTAATTACAGTCAAGAAGCAATTTACATTCAGGGTTCATTCCACTGAGGACTAGGTTAGAAGTTGTTAGAAACTATTGAGCATAAAAGCCTTAATCTACTTTTTCTCCATTTTTTCCCCACAGTATTTAATAGTGTGGTTTGTACATAAATACTTGTTTTAATTAAGTGCAAGCTTACCTTTAAGATGCCATTTACCTTTAAGACATCAATACATCCATTTCCTTAATAATATGTTTTTACTCTTAAACTAAGGTCTGTATCCCATACAATCATGTTCACTGACAACATGGTAGTGTTTGAATAGGCAGACAGAAATACTTATATTTTGAGTATAAAGTACAAAGAAAACGATTTCTCCGTACATTGCCCTTTTGTATTCAAGACCATGGAGACAAGCATTACCTAACCAACCATTTTCCATGAACAGCAATCTATAAATTTGAACAATTCTGTGAGGAGGGCAAGTAAACTTTTTTTACTAGCATTGATTCCATCCATAAGGGACAGTGGATATTGGGAAAACTGCCCTTGAAGCACAAATGCATTAAAGGATTTTCTTGAATTCACAGGATTAGATCATTTAATATTACAAACAATCTAGATCCATTTAGGCATTCAATGATGTAAAATTCACAATAATTTGAAGTGCATTTACTCATGCTTTTGTGAGGCAGTTTCGCTGAAAAAGCAGTTACCACTTGTAACGTTAGGGGAGGAATTTATTTGGAAAAATCTCCAAAAACAGAGTGAAAGGAATGAACTGTCCCTTTAAACATGAAATCCTCTGCTCTCCCGAAAGATTAGCCTTAGCCTTCATGGAACTAATGGGATTAAAAATGACATGCCGAGGGCATCTTCATTGAATTTGCAGGTTCTGGAACAGAGCAGGCCTTAAGAACACAATTTCAATTTATTTCTGGGGAATACCACCTAACACAAAACCTTGAGTTCTGAGAAATGAGGAATTAAATACTAATCTCCTGAATAGTGAAATAATTACAAGTATCTTCCTTGTAGAAGACAATTGAAATTTGGGACTCTAGGTTATTGAGAGATGTGCATAAACTGAAAATTACTGGAGAGAGTGACAGATAATTGCAGGAGGGATAAATAGTGTCAACTCCAAAATCTGGTCTCCAAGTAATGATAAATAATGATGTGACTTAAAAAAAATTATTACATATTAGTACTAAGTTGATGAATGTTATAGCTGAAAGTATGTCAAACTAGTTGTTCACTCTGGAATGCTGCTTGCTTTTTCCCAGATGAATATACATCTTATAGGTTCACTAAAATGTTTACTACTCGAGGCAAGAGTAAGCTTTACATCTCTGAATAGGACCATATCAAATAGATTATTCAAAAAAGTATAGAACCAATTTTTTAATGTTTTCTTTCATTTTATTAATAATGCCATATATAGTTTTGCTTAGTGCTTAAGAGCTCTGGGTTCAATCCCCAAATTCACCACTTATGGAGTGTGACTTGGGCAAGTTACTTAACCTCCCTGGGCTTGACATCCCCATGTGTAAAATGAGGCTAACATGGTACTGCTTGACTGGTTCTTGGAATATTAAATGAATTATGCCACTTAAAGCACTGAAACAGTTCCCAACAAAATAGGAGTACGACAAACGTTAGCTTATTAGGATTATCACTGTCACTATTCTTCAGTTGTTACCTGGTCAACTTAAACACCACTGAAATACATTGTGATGTGGCTCATCTGATTATCTGATTAAATTGGGTATGTAAAATATATCATATTTAATGGCCGCAAACTATTACATAATGCTTTACAGTTTTGAAGTGCCTTTTCCTGCATTATTCAAATAACTAACATAAACTTCATACCATGTTTTTAAATTCCAGAACTTTTCTATTAGCTTCTTACATTAGCTTCTTCAATCCTAGCAATCACAAACTACCTTTTTCTTCAATAATACTTCAGTCTTCATTTTTATAGATACTTCATAAAGAAAGGCAGTGCGCCAATAGTAAAAAGTAAATAGTCTAGATGTCTCCCAAGATGGCCCATGGCCACTAGGAATAAATCAAGGTCCAAGTCTGGTTCTCAGACAGGGAGGCAATAAAAACTGACTTTGTTAGCATACAGAGAACAATTCTGTTTCTTAGCAGCGGACTCACAGTAACAAAGCCTGAAAGCCTCACATACAAAATCAGAATGCCAATCTACTTATTTACAACGAGATGTATTACTGTCACGTGGACTGAACTAATTGCAGTGGCATAACCAGCATTTTCTTTCCTTTCAAGCAGATCTGTGGGAAGACAAATTATAATAAGAAGGTTCTTTGCAGAGGGTGGAGTCTAAACAAGCTGACTTAATCAAATGCTGCACAATGTTTAATGATACCTCTGTTAGGTAGCCCCGTGTAGCCTGTCTACTATGAAATAGCCTTGATTTGGGGAGGAAAATGCTTTCAGGGCTACTCTAAAGATCTGTTTCCCTTGGAAAATGCCAGTATTTGTCTCTGTTATTCTCCCCACCCCTTAATCTTACCAATTTCCTTTCTTAAGGATACTTCCTTTCTTTAGGTAGCTAATACTTCGAAGCATGTCAGAGTGAGCAAACCCCTGTCTCTTAAAGACATCTTTGCACATACATACTTCGAACCAGTAATTTTAAGGAGAATTTTATTCTGGTTTCTTGGGGGAGGTCTTGCTGTCATCATCATGTGTAATAATACAGTAACTAAATTTCAAATTTTTCCTTATCACTTCTGTAGTAGAGTACTAGAACAAATGACTTTTAAAAATATGTGAATCTGTATTAAATGCCACTTTCATGAAACTAGTTTCAAAGGAAAAAGAAAGGGCCTCTTTATTTAAATTGGTTTTATGACCTATAGAAAGCATTTTAAAGCTTGCTATTCCAAGTGTGGCCCGTGTATTATAGCAGCAGGAGTCTCACTCGAGGTCTTGTTAGAGATGTAGGATCTTTAGCCCCACCCAGACCTCTGGAATCTGCATCTGCATCTTAACAAGATCCTCAGATGATGTATACACATGCAAGTTTGAGAAGCCCTCCTTTAGGGCAATAGGTCTAGTTCCACCTCTGGATGGTTAACTATCAGGTTCTTTACCCATCACTGATCCTATACGATTAAATCGCATACTGCTTAGAGAATGCGATTTCCTTAGCCATTCTTTTTAAAAGGACTGGCTCTGATTAATAAAGGCATTCAGTACCTTCTTTAAACCACAAACCATCAATTCATGGTGATATTTATTTATCTTTAGTTTCTACATAGACCTGTTTTTAGGCTTATGATTGTGAAATATGAATTGTGGTTATAAAATGCCAAAATACCCAATTAGATGATGCAGAATCTATCATCCATTAAGAAAAAATATTTACTATAAAACTGCGCAGCTGGTTTAACTTCAAAAACTAGTTAATTCTGACAGAATTATATTGTTATTATAGCATTAGGAAGGCATAGTCATAATTTGATTCAAATCATATGAGGATAGAGAAAACTTGAGGGGTTTTTGTCTTTTGTTCTTGACATTTTTTTTTCACAGAGTGATGTTATAACAATAAGTAGGTTTGACTATGCTTGTCAATGTATTATCTTCTTATAGGAGGATGCTAAGTAAGATTATTACCCTCTAGAATACAAATCTCCTGTGAGGAAACCTCAAGCTGATTAAGAACTAAAAAATAAGAAGTACATATGCCCATAACTCTTCTTTTGCATGGCTCTTCTTCTCTTGTCTACCATGTACTGAAATATGTCAGCGATAACAGATATTTTGCTTTGTAGGTGTCATTTTTAATTTTGACTATCTCAGTTACTGTGAAATTATAGAAATTGTTTATCTCTCGTATCTCTTCACTGTAGCCAAATCTTGACTTTGGCTACTGTGCTTAAAAGTAAGTGGAAATAAAAGGTATGAAATCTTTAACAGTAGAAAACTTACGATGCAGTATGTATGTGAGCCAGAGAAAAGTATATTAAAGTTAGTGTTTAATTAAAGACTTAAACTTGGAAATATAACTTAACTTTTGAAAGTATAAAATCAACACTCACTTTTTTATTGATATAGTATGGGTCCAGGTCCTCCAAGGGCTCTGACACCATCTCTGGAGGAATGTCTCCGTAAATAAATGGAAGGTTCTTCCCAGCTTCCAAGTCAGTATTTGGCTTTGGTTTGTTCTCATCATCATTGTCTTGTTCTCTCTTGGGCTTTTTGGCTTTCTCTTCTGCGGCACGTTTTTCGATAGCAGCAAGAGATTCTCTAGTAAAAAGGCGGAAGCTTTCAGGCCCCGGGGGTACCAGCAGTGCCTGTGCCATCTTTTCATCCTGCACATTTAATTACGTTTAGCTTCTTGCATAAGAATTGCCTACCAAGGAAAAAAATGCATGAGAGTTAGGAAAGCAAGTGAGTGAGAGGGATTAAGAAAATCAGCCAAGATGTCATTTAATGTTTCTTCTAGTAATTTCTTTGCTCGTATGTTAATAAATGAGTATTACTTTATTTTTGGTGAAAAAAATCTTTTCTTCTTCAACGCATAGACTTCTTTCTTACTGCACAGTGTAAACATTTTACAATGTTCCTTTGGGGATTCTTCTGGTAACTTTTTAAAAGTATAAACATTTTACTGCTGCACTACAAATTTTAACCTGGAAGCATCATTATCTAATCTAATGTTCAATAAACTAATTTTATAAGTCTATCAAAGTCTGGTCTGAGACCTTTGAGCCAAAACATATTATAGTATACTTTGGTAAAAAGAGTAATGTCAGTAATGCTTGTCAGTGAAATTATTTAAGGATCCATCATTCCCCACCCCCACTCTTTTATCACATCTTACTAGCTCTCCAAATAAAGAAATACAGTGGTATATGCCAGACTCGTAAAATCTCAGTATAGGAAAAGAAGTTTTGCCTAATCCAACCGCTGTTCTGGTTATCAGCATCATCATCATTGACCATTGGTTCTCCAAACGAAGTCTGACCATCAGCAGCGACAGAGAAGTCAAAGCTATTTTCTTTTCTTTCTTTTCTTTTTCAAAGATTTTATTTATTTGAGAGAGAGAGAAAGCACAAGCAGGAGGGAGGGGCACAGGGAGAGGGAGAAGGAGACTCCCCGCTGAGCAGAGAGCCTGACATGAGGCTCCATCCCAGGACCCTGAGACCATGACCTGAGCCGAAGGCAGATGCTTAACCAACTGAGCCACCCAGATACCCCCAAAACTATTTTCTTTCAGCTTTTCACCCTGGATCCTTCTGAAGCATCTTCTGAGGCAATGCAGAATATATTTCCTTTTCCAGTCTGCTGTTATTCAACTATTCCAAGACACTGTTCATATTCTTTCTGAATCTTCCATTTGGTGTAGTAGTTAGACACATCGACTATGAAGCTAGACTGTCTCTGTTCTTAACCGTGGCTCTGTCATTTATGAGCTGTATGACTTTGCAGAATGTAACCCCTCAGTGCTTCAGTCTCCATTTATAAAGTGGGGATGCTGTGAGAACTGACCTCCCAGATTATCATAAGGAATAAATGAATTAATTTACATTAAGTGTCTAGAATAGTTTTGGGATTAGTAAGCACTGTGTTGGTGTTAACTATCATAATCTAATGATCTTTCATTCCTTCAGCTATTTCTCTGTTGTGGTTTCAGGCATCCTCACAATTCAAGCCACTCTCCTTTAAGTAAGGCCCTTACTTGGTGGAACCACAGCTGACCAATGAGCTCCAGGAGTGGGCTAGGAAGTACAGAGTACAGAAGCATATTCACACATGCAAGCAACTGTCTGGGATTAGAAAGGAAAGAAGTCAGACACCTGCTCAGTTCTCCAGGAAAGGTAAAAAAAATTCTGCTAGAAACGTGACAGAACTGTAGAAAATATCAGAAACCCAAACTGGATTATTATATTTTCTTGTAATTCGAAACCTAAGTTAATGGTTATTTTATTTTGCATTGTGCCAAAAATCACATTTAAAACATCAGGATAGAAAAAAGAAACAGTAACAACAAAATACAATGAGTACATCAGTCTCTTCTAGAACAGTCTACAACCATGACATCAGGGTAATCATCAAAGTCATCTGTGACATTTTCCCTATCCCAACCACCCACCTCATCTCTGCCCCCACACTTTTCTGGTCTCCATAGTAGTTTATCCCTAAATGGCCTTTTAATTCTTAGCTGTTTATTGCATGGGTATACTGAGCTTACAGACAATGAGGAATTCTAGATCTTACAGCAACGTAAGAAAAATTATATAGACTAAAAATGACTATTGATCATTATATATGTTTTTTGAGTTTATATCTGAATTGCTAGTTCCCTGGTCTATTCTGATGACTAAATTATTTTTAATAGTTGTGTCTTTTCATTGAATTAGTATTTATAATATGACATTGCTATATTTTCTGCTATTATGAAAGTATATTTTAAGTAAGTTATAAAATATCAGATGTCAAAAAGCCATGCCATTTTTGGCACTAGCTCTGAAAAAGAACTTCTGATTTGTGGTGGGATGGGGCTTTTTTGTTTGTTTTGTTTTGTTTTGTACTCTATCGAATAAATTTAGAAGGCACAAAATAAATAGTTGGTTCACTTTATATTAAAATAGAATAACTATTCTCAAACCTTCTAATTCAACTCTTTATTTTGTGCCTTCCAAATTCATGGCAAATGGCACAAACTAGAATTAAAGTTTTTAGCCATTTTATGCCCATTTTGATGTTCACATAACCCAGCACTAGGCTGTGTGGAATAATCACATTTATACTTTTGAATGTGGAAGGAGTTTGCACATTAACTGCAAGCCTTAAATACCCAGATACGTGTAATCCACCTATCTCTCATCACCTTTCATGAACTGAATGGATTTGGTTCTTAACAAGTGCTAAATGAAAATGAAATCTCAGGAAACAAACTGAGGGTTGCTGGATTGGAGGGGAGTGAGAGGGGTGGGGTGGCTGGGTGATGGACATTAGTAGGGTATGTGCTTTGGTGAGAAAAAAAAATGAAACAGCATGACAAAGCCATCGTAAGACATTTCTATGAAACACGGTTGCTTTCTTACGGGAGAAAAAAAGGTTACTTTTGTATTTGAGCATTTAATTAAACTAATTTTTGTTTCTTTATTAACAATGGAATGAAAAACATGCAACAATCAGAATCTGAGTTCTGGGTTCATATTGAGCCTGTCGCTAACAGTTTGCTTATGACATTTAACTTCCCTCAACCTCAGTGTCATTGAAATACCTTACTTATATGTGGCAGCACTTTGCCATAAAGAAATAACCAATTATCATATTCAAACAGAAATAATTTTTTACTTTCCTATTTACTTATCAAGGATTAGAACAAAGAATTTGAGTCCTAGTCAAAAGAGGTAAAGAAGTCTCTTTAAAACTGCCACATTATTGTCTCTAAATCCTGAGAAGATAGGCCAGTTCCAGACTCTTAGCTTTTCCTGCAAGGTGAACTTAGGTTTGCCCAATATTTGGATAGATTGAGACATTAAAAATCACAGTGAGGGGAGCTTCTCATGGCTGCTTCTGCAGCTTTGCTTTTTAGAAACATCTCATAGTTCCATGGCAGTTCTATTTTAATTTTTTTCCCTCTTCCTTCTTGTTCTTTGCAAGCCTATTATATAGACCTCTTACATAATTTGATATTCCTATTAGAGCAGACCTTTAAAAAATTAATTCTTACTGATGCCTTGGTGTGGGATATATATTATTAATGAATATATATGCATTATAATTTATTAAAATACATCAAGTTTAATATGCCAGATTTTCTCCAGAACTCTCCTTGCAAGGACAAAAAAGATAAAAAAAGACCTAAGGAAATGATCTCTTTGATTAAAAACCAAAGTGTGTCTGTGAATGTGGATGAGTAAAGGAAATGCGTTACTCTGTTAATCAATAAAAATACTGTAGTTCAAAAGCTCCTATTATAGGATGGACCATAGAATTTTAAGCCTAAAAGGATGAGGATCATTTATTCAAGAAATATTTATTGAGGGACTACTGTGTATCAGCACTGTGTTTGGATTAACACGCATGGTCCCTCCTCTTAAGGAGCTGACAGTCCAGGGTGAGAGATGTGGACACAAATAATTATAATACAATTATGTACAGCTGGTTATTGTCTGAGCTCCATAAATGGGAGCAATTTGTTCTGCCCAGGTAAGGATGGGAAGGGAAGTTCAGGGAGTTTCCTTGAGGAAATTTTATTAAACTAGTTGGGATTTGACCAACTAGCGTGGTGGTAGTAGTTGGGACAAAGTTGGTAGGAAGACACATCAGTAGAGACGTGTTAGACTAGGAGACAGTATATGCATGGGAAAAAGCAGGGAGGGCCTGGGAAGAACTAAGAAGTTCATTATGGGTAGAGACCAAACTGCTCAAAAGGGATTGGTAAGAGCAAGGACTGAAACACTGGCAGGATTTAATCACCAAAGGTCTCATACAGCACGCTTAATAAGCCATGGATAGGGAGTGATGGTATCAATGTGAAGATTAGAAAAAATGGTGGCAGTAATGAAGGGTAGACTGTTGGGCTGATCCTAGAGCAATGGTTTTAAAACATTTTGTTTTCAGAACCCTTTTATACTCTTAAAATTACTGACAATATCAAAGAGCCTTTGTTTATAGGTAACTTATCTATTCATATTTACCATATTAAAAATTAGAAGATAACTTTTATTAATATAATAATAAGCCCTTGTATGTCTACATATAAAATGTATTTTTAATAAAAATAACTATATTACCACAAGTGAAAAGGTGTGAGAAGAAGGAATTTATTTTAAATTTGGGCAAATCTCTTTACTGTCTGGCATAATGGAATACATCCAGAGTGTCTTATCTGCTTCCAAGTTCAATCTGTTGAGATATGTTGTTTTGATTGAAGTACATGAAGAAAATCCTCATATATATATGTAGCTGGAAAAGGAAGGAGTATTTTACTTGTCTTTTTAGGCACTTGCGAATATTCTTTGATACACACCAAAATTCTACAAATGATAATTTTTTATATTAGTTTCAGTGTGGAATCTGAAACTGTATCAGGAACTTTTATTGATTTTGCCTTTTGGATGGCTTTTGTACCTTCGTGCATGGATCACTTGGAAAATACTGGCACAGTGTTTTGCAGATTTCCCCAAATTTGACAAATTTCATTAACATTCAGAAATCACATTTGTTAATATCACCATTGATCTCATGAGAAAAGTCATAATATATTGGGAGGCTGTCTAGTTCCCAGCGGCAGGTAAAAGTTTTCCAAAATTCCAATTTCCCCTTGAAAGCTCCAATTTTAACATTGACAACGAATGCTGTCATTTACTTTTCCTGAAGTGACAGGCTTTTCCTTTGTTCATTTTTTAGAGAATATCTGCTAAATATCTGAGTCTGAATAACCATAGTTTGTCAGCCCTTCTTTCAAGTGAAAATGGTGTTCCATGAAAAAAAAAGAAAAAGTAGCCTTTTCACCTCCTGACTCCCACAATCACACAAGTGCTTTTCCTTGAGGCAGCCACGGTACTGCAGTGCACAGCAGAAACGCTTCATGTGTTTTTCGTTTCATTACACAGAATATTAAAAACACATGTTCCTTAGGTCAAGATTTAATATAACGAATATATTTACTGCTTCATCAAAGACATTCTTATGTGAACTGGCACTTTTTTCTTACTGAAAGTGTGTGGTGGTGAAGAAAACAAGGATTCATCCTACAGATTGATGCCGCTCCCTTGCTTCCTACTAAGGCATGAACTGTTTCACTCCATGACTTTTGTGCTATGAGTGAGAAAGGCATAGGTCTTCTTGGGATTAATATTAGGAAAATAGTTTAGACATTATTGCCCCCCGAAAGGGACTCAGGAACCCCTAGTCGTCTGCAAACCACCCTTTGAGAACTGCCCTAGAAGGAAACAGATGGACAGCAGGAGTTTAAAGAAGAGAGCAAGGGAACGTGACTGTAGCTGTACTATTTAAGGGCTTAGACATGGCAATCAGAACTGTATTCGAGCCCTGGCTCTGCTACTCTCTAGCAGTGTGACCTTGGGCAATTTTTTTTTATCCTTCATAATCTTCAGTTTCCCTATCTGCATAATAAGGATAATGATAGCAATGATAGCACATACTTCATAGGGTTAATGTGACATTAAATGAGAAAATCCTCCTAGAAGGTGAGCACAATGCCTGGAAGAGAGTAGGCCATAAATAAGTTAGAGAGAAAACAAACCATAGCCAGAGGACTGTATTCAATGCAAAATTAGAAGAGAAAAATTCAATGAGATTTTATGATGTCTTGATATGTGGCTTGATGAAGACATATGAGGTCAAGCTCAATCTCAGATTGGTTTAAGGCACAAGTTGTCATTAACCCAACAGAGAAGTGGAGAGGGTTGTAGGGCATGATAATAAATTCTGTTTGGGATTTATTTAGTTTGAGCTGTCTGTGAGACAGCTGGGTGTGTAATTAAAATATGGGTCTGAGACTCAGAAAGCTGTCTGGGCTTGGAAAATGTTGATTAAAGAGTCACTGGTTGAAACTGAAAATAAGAATATGCATTACACTGTCTAGGAAAAAACTGGAAAGATGAAAAAGCAGGACTCCTGTGACTACCAGTTTTTAAGGAGAGGAAAATTAGACAATGAAGTCAGAACAGTTACATAGATGCCAAAAGAGGAATTTTGAAGATGATAATTAAAAGGCATATATTGGATTTGAGAATTAGTCAACTCCCTGTATTTAAAATGAATGAAGAACAGGCACAGAGAAGCTAAGTAACCTTCACCGAAACATCTACTGACAACACAAATTGTTGCTCTGAGGCAAAACATTTTCCACACATTCTATTCTTGACTGACTTTTCCTTGTATAGTTGACATTTTTATCTTGAATCTTACTATTGTATGATTTGATTTTAAAGACCTAAGCTGTATATAAATAACTACAGAAAATAGATTTATATAGTTCAATTCAATTTTCCAGGCACACATACACATTTTTATATGCTATGATATTTACATAAGCTTCAAAAACTGTATGAAACCAGCAAATACAAACACAAAGCTAATATTTGTTAATGAATCAGAATCTGAAAAAAAAAAGGGCATGGTAAACATTTGGGATATGCCATGGCATTACATGGAAGGACAAAATTATTATTTTTCCCATTACTCATATAGCCTGTGAGTTCTCATTTTGCCTAATTTCAAGAATAGAAGATAGTATGGAAAATTGCATTGGCCTATAACCTGTTAATATCAATAGTTTCTCTCTCCCTTTGTAGGGATCTTTATGATTATGTTACAAACAAAAATCAATTAGTTCTGGTCTGTTCCCATGGAGACAAAATTATGTCAGAGGCTGTAAATTTGCCATCTTCAAGGATGGAAAGCTGCTCTGTGTCATACAACTTGAGAGATCAGAAAAAAAAATCCACAATATATTTTCATGTCCTTGATGATGAGAGAGCAAATTGCTGGGGAAAGATTGAGTCCACTGCTAAGGAAAGGATGCTGTGTTTTCTTGCTATCAGTGAGAGACTATTATATGAAGGGCATA
Source organism: Potos flavus (assembly GCA_028534135.1). Taxonomy (NCBI): domain Eukaryota; kingdom Metazoa; phylum Chordata; class Mammalia; order Carnivora; family Procyonidae; genus Potos; species Potos flavus. Next base: position 113,448,021 of record CM052883.1, read on the forward strand.
ATCTAAAAGACAAAATGGACTGAATAACTACTCTTCCTTTGAATAAAGTTATTAATATTTTCTAAAGGGGTTTTCATTTTGGGTTAGCGATTATCTGGTATTTATTATATTTTCAGGTAGCATATGTGACAAAAAGAATAATAATTTATTAAAGGCATATACAGAGCATCTGGCACATTATAATGATAACCACTGGACATTCTCCAAGGCAGAATTAAACATTATTTACCATATTTTAGAAGATTTTTGAAATAACATCTGGTTGGTGTGCTTATTTAACTAGGTGGGTTTGAGAATTAAACAATAGTAATAGATAAAACTCTGTAACACTGTTATTATGTCTCAGATACCGGGACATGTAATTTATATACATTAACTCACTTATGAGGTTTAATCATCTAATCTTATTTAACCTTATTATTACCATTTTAGAGAACAAAAAGCCTAGGTCCAGGTAGGTTGGATAACTTGTCCAAGTTCCAAAAGTAGTAAGTCAAGAAGACAGGATTTAAACCCAAATAGCTCAGGAAATAGCCTGGGCTCCAAGCCTATGAAATGAAATTTTTAGTTCATGTGTTCTGAAATGGAATTAGGATAAGTCCACTACCTCACTGGGAGATTACTATGTATACAGCCCCATGTTAATAATGGAGTGGTGCAATCTAAGAAACAGAGCAAAATAGTCATCACCTTTGTTTTTAATGTAGAAGATAAACAGGAATGAACTAATAACAAACATAAAACCCACATCTAATGGATACATATTGACATATATTTTAAGTACATTAGAGTTATTTGAAGATAAATTAAAAGCCTAGGCTAGCTTCTTATATATCATTACCTCTTGCTCTCATTGTGCTGTCAAGGAATTATGCAATACTATTGGTCTGAATATACCTATCAAGAAAGTAACTGTATGGCAAGGGTATCACTATGACATGGCCAAATATAAATGAAATTTAGACTTTCTGTCATTGTTCCCTTCCTTTTAGCTAAACTCATGGTTGTCCACACATAAGTGTTATTTACTGATTTGCTAACTTTTTAATAAGAGAATCTATTTCTGCCTTTCTCTACCTGGACTCAATGGCATACCTCCAGAAAAAAAAAAAAAAAAAGCTGAGAAAGAATGAGCTCATTTCTGTCATCAGAACAATCTATATCTTGGAAATAATAATTAGTTTCTAGGTGTTGATGTTCCCAGTGACTTTGTCATTATAAACAGCTATAAGCTCAGAGAGACAACTGCTAAGTAATAACAATGAAGCCAACATTGTAATAGACAAATTGTTTTATTAGCTCCTCAATTTTTCTACTATATGTTTTCAAACTGAAGACAATTGTATGTTCAACTCCCCAACATCCATTCAACTCCAGACAGTTTCTCTACGCCCTTTGCCAATCATTGGTTCAGGAATAGGCTTGTGGTCTAGTCCCGGCCAACAAAAGGTAAGGGGAAGCCTGCTGAGTGTGTGTCTATGAAAGGTTTCTTCACTCCTAATAACGAGACCAAGGAGGAGACAGAATTCTCTGTTCCCTGGACCTTACTGCATTGAGGTATGATACTGGGACTACTTTAGTCAACTTACAACCGGAAGGGATGCCATTCTGAGGGCAAAGCTGACACACTGAGGGTGGCACATCACAGAGACAGATCTACCCCTGGGCCCTTGTTGGATCGCTCGGCTCTTGGACCCTAACAACCTCTGCACTTCTTGTTATATTCAATAAACATCTTTCTTGACTAAGACAGTTTTAGACAGTTTTTCTAGTTAGTTGCAGATGATACACCAGACAAGTAAATACTCCTTGGTCAGTACAAAAACTTGACCAGTTCAGAAGCCAACTTACAACCAAATACTAACCACATATTTGGATGTCCTTTACCCCATGCAGACAGGTGAGCTATGCATCCAATCATCAAATAAATATGATAAAATGCAAGTAAAAAACTAACACTGGTTAGTTTACTAAATACCCAGAATGAATGTCTCTTTTAAAAGAAAAATAAATAAAAAGCTGGATTAGTTTCTCTTTCTTACATCAATAGCTTTTGGCATCATTCCACTCTTGGAGGTCATCTCTGCCATGTTTCTAAGTGTTTGCCTCTTCGGAGAAACAAACTAGCAAGGAGGGAGGTAATCACTCTTTTGCCTCCCCCGCCCCCGGGATACAGCTGACCTTGTTAGCTAATAGAGATTTTAGTTTACCTTCCACAAACACAATTTATACCCACTGGTAGTTTAGATACCTTAGATAGTTACAGCACCTTCTTCTGGAAAAACTTCAGGCCACTTCTGGGAATTATCTCATTTGTTCTTATACTGTCCCTAGAAGAGATTCTGTATTTTTATTCCCGTAAGCCACTCTGCCACAAATCCTTGACAGATATCTCATCCCTGGTGAACTCTGTTGCGGCTTGGTGTCAGCTTTCTTGCTCCATAATCTGTGTAGAAAGGGAAACAGGTGATGTTAGTCCAGCATCTTTGGCATTTGGATTGAAATGGGTGCTCTGGGTCTGGGTCTGGGTCTGGGTCTGGGTCTGGGTGCCCTAATGTGCTCAAGGAAGGATGGGACCAGAAACCACTGCCAGGATCCTGGGGTGGGGGTGGACCTCTTTTTCCTTGGGCAGCCTTGATTTAATTACTCTTTCTGAAGACATGCCAGAGCTCCAGAGCATCTTCCTACTTCCTACTTCCTTTCTTCCTTCTCCCCTCTTTGCTCCCCCTTTCTTTCTTCAAAAGACCAAAGAGGTAGACAAGTGGAGCGTGTGGTCCACATTGGTATTGTGGGTCATTGTTCTAGTTGTTTTTAGCTCCTTTTCCTCTCCATCTAAAACCCCATCTGATTGGCTGGCTAAGATAAGACCAATAAGCCTTATTCAATAGCTTCTAAGAGTAAATTTTAGACAAACAGAGATAAAAAACTAGCATGCTAAACCAAGGCATAATATTAACCTAAGTATAACAATCTGATACCATATTCCTTTCAGCTATAACCATTAGCAATAACTTAGCCCAGTTAAACCAGTCATTATTTTGAAGGACAATATATGTAATTTTTAAATCAGCAATTGATATTTAAAACAATGTTTACATCAGCTCACTTATTCAATGCTCATAAGCCAGACTCATAATGGATTCTCACCAATAAATCTCCATTTACAATTTACTATGACAAACAAATAAAACCATTAAATCTCACCTTTTTGTTTTATACATGGTCTTTTAAAATCTTTGTCTTCAGATGAGAACTCACTCCTAAGCCACCAATCTTTTCTTTACTGTAATCAAAGTGATCTTTTTAAAACACATATCCTACCCTTATTAAAACTTATCAGTGGACTTCAGTGACTTACAGTCACTTTAGCGAAGTATGCAGGCACCTTTATGACCTTCCCTCTGCCTCTCCTCTCTTACCTTTCATTTGGTAATAGCACAGATCTAGCTCTGTAATTCACTAGCTACCTCACATTGAACATGTGGATCAACCAACCCAATTTTTAGTTTCCCATCAGATAACTGGGATTACAGTACCTAGTGAAACAGGGCTATTGTTAGAACTAAATGAAATATATCTTTCATACACACACATATACACGCATACGTCTGTAAGTCACTCATACAAGAGCTGGCATAAAGTAGATTTCCCATAAAAGCAGGAGGTTTTAGTAGTATTAGAAGTAGCAATAAATCGGGGCGCCTGGGTGGCTCAGTCGTTAAGCATCTGCCTTTGGCTCTGGCCCTCCAGGGTCCTGGGATCGGGCCCCGCATCAGGCTCCCTGCTCTGTGGGAAGCCTGCTTCTCCCTCTCCCACTCCCTTTCTCCCTGTGTCTCTCTCTGTCAACTAAATAAAATAAAATAATCTTAAAAAAAGAAGCAATAATAATAATAATAGTCTTAGAGTTATTACTGTACTACCAATAATACACATCAGACAGACCCATGCATCAGAGCTTGAAATATTGATTTGTTAAATAAATGTATAGCCCTTCAATAAATGTTCCCTTTACTTTACAGCCACAAGCTTAATAAAGGCTTCTTCTTCTCCCCAGAACACAAGTAACTGGGTTTAAATACCTTAATTTCCAGCCCGACATATAATGAGCATGATGTTGAAAAACCAGAATGTCAATTTAGATATATTTCCAAAATATCTGTCATCTTTTAGTCTGGGAACAGGGAGGGGTATATGGTAGGGAGGGTGAATATCCCTGAAAACTAAGAAGTTAAGGAGGAGCAGGAAAGTAGTTTGAGAAAACATCCCAAAAAGTTCTGATTTGCTCGAGTTCTCTCTCCTCTCCCTATTGTGAAAATCACTGATTGATGGATCAGAGAAAATATATCCTATGGCCTGGGCTCCAAATGGGAAAGATCTGTCAACCCCAAATACACGTGGGAAATAGTAGTGATTTCTGTATATGACCTCATGCTCCAATTTAGGCCTCATACTTCAAATGGCATTGTGTCTTATTAAGATCTCTGTCTCAGTCATCTTTAAAAGCAGACCATGGCTTACAGATTAACCAATATAAAATTGGCCTAATCCAGTTAATTAGAGAATGAGGATTCTTTAAAGAAGTTCTGAACTTTAGTGAGCATAGGAATCATTTGGGCTACTTGTCAAAGATGCAGATTTCTGGGTTCAATCTCTGGAAATTCTGAAAAAGTTGGTCTGGGGCATGGCCCAGAGATCTGCATTTTAAAGCTCCCTAAATGAATTTGGTGCATGTGGCATGTGGATTACAATTTGAGGAAGCTGCTCTGAAGGAAATGAATATAGAGGTTAACTAGAAATTTGAGATGGGTACTTTACACAATCAAGGCTGGAATTCAGCTCTAATGTTCCCAGTAGGTAAGAAAACTGGAAGCATACTGGATTTAGGAAAAAACAAAAACAATTCCTAATAGCTATGTATAAAAAGACAAACTTTCTCTGAGAACCAAACCGAGAAAAGAAATCTTGCTTAGGATATAACATAAGGGACACTAGGTGACATGCTTACCAGATGTCCTGAATGTAATTACACAAAAGATCCAAACAAGGTCAAATCAAATAAGTCTTCTACTAATGGCTAAAATTAGTTGAACTCGGTGAATTCCGTTAAGAAGGTGATGAAATAAGATGGTTCAGAAACTTTACTTTCAGATTATCTAATACAAGTATTGGACCAGGAGATTGCCCCCAAATTTTGAAATTATCTTCATAGAATATCAGCATTTTGGAAATTAAGAGGAAGTTCGTCATGCCACAGATGAGGAAGTAATAGCTCAAAGAACATGATAAGGCTTTACCCTGAAAAGGGTAGGTGTCACCAGCTAAGGAACATTGGACAAAGTTGCTTTGATTTTAATTTTCTTAATCCATTTATATTAATGTTATTAATTGTAATACTAATGTCAGCAATTGAATTTTATAGAGGTGAGTTTAATTGTTTATATTCCTTTTTTATGGTATTTTAGTTTATCCTGAATATTTATTCTTTAAGACCTAGTCACAGTGTTTTTTAAAAATTTTTGTCTTACTCCAGGTTCATTGTTTTTGACCATCATTTTTCCTCTTAAGTTTATCTTTTCACTGTTTTTGGCCATTTATGCTATTTTCTTTTCTTTCAGTACATCCGTCTTCTTTTACACTCAAAATATGATGTACCTGTCTTAGAATTTTCCAGATCAAAACCATTTCTGTCATGCGTTAGCTGTGAAACTCTGGGGACTTAGTTAGCTCTTTGTGCAAAGGCTGAAGCAGATCCAAAGCCTCTTATTGAGGAACTCACAGACTTTGCCAGCCAGTCTCTGGCAGCATTTCCCCACAGGGAAGAGGCAGCCTTCCATCTGGGTGGGAATGCTGGTTGGCTCTCCAATGTCTGTAATCATCCTACCCTACCAGCTGCTCATTTGGTTTTAAGACTTGAGGCCCTTATCAAGGGGACAATTCCAAATGGCCAAATCACCACGATACTATGAAATGAAACACAGGAAGTTTGTCTAGAAAGTAAACCATACATCCACTCCTCTGGGTGCTCCAGAGATTCTCCTAGATCAGATTTGACCATCAGAAGGCTTCCTGGTGATTCACATTAACCTAAAACCTGATATTTGTTTCTCTGAGTTCTATAAAATTCATTTCTGCCTTCACTCTAAAAACGTTGAGTCCAGGAGGCCCAGAGCTAAATGTACATTCCAAAAGAGTAATTTCATTAATCCACAGTCTTGACGGTTTTATCACCTCCATTTTGTCCATTCTCCTTGTCTTCGACTTCCTATTGCATATGGATTTAAAAAATAATATACCACTTCCCATCATATTTGTATAAGGAGATGGGGTATAATAAATGTCAAAATTTTCTACATGATTTAAAAGATTTATTTGTTCGTAAGCCTGAATCTATGCTTCTTACAAATGAATTATTTTTCTCAAGGAATATACTTAATTTATTAATGAAAATAAATGTTAAAAATTGATCTTGGAAACCCAGTATCCTAAAATTGAAAAGGATCTGTCAGTCCATCCGTTTTCACCATTTAAGTTTATAGTAGTGGTTCTTCATAGTTAGCAGGAGAGTCACCTGGAAGGCTTTTTGTTTAAACGCAGCCTCACCCCAGAGTAGCTGATTCTATAGATAGGAGTGAGGCCCCCAATTTTGCACTTGTAACAAGCACACAGATGATGCTGGTGCTTCTGCCCCAGGAATCACACTTTGACAATGACTGGCTTATAGAAACCATAATTTTATTTATTTGTTTTTGAAGTTAGAAATATATGTGCCATTAATATTGCGCTCATTTTTAGGATCTCTCAGAGAGGACAGTCATAGCTTCTTCAGTCTCATTTGTTCATTCTTTTAATGTCTTGTGGTATAATTCCTCTGAACCCAGAACCTTGGAATGATTTATGGCAGTCTTTCACAAAAGCCTGCAATAGCTTCCTGTGTCCCTGCTCCCAGCCTATTTTCACCAGCAGTCAGAACAATTTGGGAAAAATGGAAATCAAATCATGTCATTCCTCTGACCAGAAGCCTTCAGGAGTTACCCAGAGAAAAGGCCAAACGCTTTACAGTTGCCAATCAGGCCTTATGATATGGGCTTACAGTTACCTAGCTGAGCTCATTTCCTCCTGCTCCCCCCCGCCCCCCCCGCACTGCTTCTTAGCCAGCTTGGCTTCTGTCTGTCTTCTGCACCTGCCAGGCACAGATACACTGTTCCCTCTCTCAGGAATGTTCTTTCTCTAGGTAGGTGAATGCCTAACTCCCTCATCTCTTTCAGGTTTTGGCCAAATGTTTACCTTCTCAAAGATACCTACTATGCTTCCCCTCCAGGTTCTTATCTCATTCTGTCGGTTTCTAAAGCACTATCACCTTATTATGTGCTACATAATTTACTTATTTGTAATGTTTATTATTCACATTCTGTCACCCCGGGTAGAACATAAGCCTTGCAGGGGCCGGAATATTTGTCTTTTTTGGTCTATTTTGTTCACCAGTGAATCCCAAGTGCTTAGAACAGTGTATGACACATAGTAAGTGCTCAGCATACATTTTTTGAATAAATGGATTTTTAATTTTGGTTTCCTCCCCAAATTTAGTACTTTTTATTTCAACCTACAAGTACTCTTTAAAAAGGCTCGTATTCTACTTATGGCAGCACATTTTATAATAACAAAGCCTAGAAAAAACTGAAATGTATGCTAATAGGAGATTAGACAAGTAAATAAAGTAACTTAGTTTTGTATCATACAGCCATTAACATGATAAAACAAAAAAAACAGCAATGAAAGCCAAATTCTCTGTGGATACTATATTTCCTAATTATGTAGTCCTATTTAATCTAGATCAAAATACATGCATTGAAATCTTGTTTACCTCAAAGGTAATTGTATAAATAGGCTAAGCTTACTAGACTCTCTTTAAAACAAAGCAAAATGAAGACTGAATGCTTTACTCAAAGAATTCCTCACTCCAGAATACCTTTGAGAAGAAATAACATGATAATAAAAAACATTAAGCACTTACTGTGTGATAGTCACTGATTAGCTCATTTAATCTTCATAATAACCCCATGAGATAAATGTGATTATTGCCCTCATTTTGCAGATAAAGGACCTATAAGGTCCAGAGAGGATAAGTAACTTGTCCAAGATTACATGGCTAGTAAATGGTGCTACCAAATCCAGTGTTGTTTTTCTTTAGAAAAAACTAATCAGAGTCTCTCTCTCTCTAAAAATATTTTACCATCTGTTTCTGCAGTTTCATCTTACATACTTTCCTATATATATGCTCTTCTCTAGTCAAACTGATCTATTTGCCATGCCCTAAAAGTTCCCAGTCTCTGGCCTCGGGCTTTCAAAAACATTCCTTCCGCCTGAAATATCATTCACCACCAATCATTGCCTGTTAAAATCCTACCTTCACTCCAAAGTCAGAAGTGATTTTGCATTCCTCTAAACTCCCAGAGCACACACATATTGTCTTTAAAATTCATATAATAATTACAATGTTCTATCTTCTGTTATTCTTAAGGATGTGCCTTATTGCTTCTATATTAACTGTTAAATTCCTTGAGGAATAAGGATTATTACATTTCTACATCACTGTTAAATTCCTTGAGTCAATAAGGATTTTATTGACTAGCTACTAGTAAGCAGGAAGTTACAGATTTTACAAATGCCCTGTCCAGTGTGTTAACCACCGGTCAGGTGCAGGAGTTGAGCACTTGAAATGTGGCTAGTGCCAGATCTTGAAATGGTAATATTTGGGGCATGTTGGCTTAAATAAAACATAGTATCAATAACATTAATTTCACTTGTTTATTTTGCCTTATTTTCTAGCACCTAGAAAATCTCCAACTACGTTTTGGTATTTACTATATTTCTATTGAGTGGTACTGGTCTGGTATATCCCTTTCTCCTGCCCACCCTTGTCATCCTCCTCCAAGTGATGAAACCCATGAACAAACACATGAATTAAAAAGGGAGGCTATCCTTAATTCTATGCTCAAAAAGCAGGGGGGGAGGGAGGGGGTTCTCTCTGGATGGATAATTTTTCTATTTTACTTGGTCAGATTGTTGTTTTTGTCCTTAAGTCATAGGATTTGGGACCAAGAAATGCTATAGTGAAAAGTTACTTTGTCCATAAGCAAACATTTTGTGTGGGTGTGTGCCTGTGGCACATGTGTTTCTGGAGAGGAAACCACATTTCAATCTGAATATAGCAGAATTATAGAAAGCTTTCTATTTTGAAATAAATTGGCATCTTGGCAAACAGAAAGCAAACAGCATCCTCAGACCAATAATAAATCGTTGATCCATAACATCAGGGTAACATCAGTGCCACTTCGGCCATAACAGAGAGAGCCCTCTGAGTTGCCCTCAGCCACGTTTCTCCTACTACTTGCTGGTGCCGTGTGCTCTAGGCAGCTTCTTTCCAGGCAACCACAGACTGTTTACTGACTGTAATCAAAATGACAGTACACTGTTTTCACAACCGAGTGTTAAGAGTTGATTGCCTTTTTCACTTGGCAACCTGAGGGAACTTTAGAACGAGGATCTTGAGGTACACCTTGCGTTCGTTCAAGATGGTGGTGCTTACTTTTCTACATGTTACCTGCATTCCTTTGAGGTTTAAAATACAGAGGATTGAGATTTATCTAGCCTGGAGCAGAGAGGTTGTAATCACTGCCTTCAGATTCCTTCTACTGGTAAAGTCCACTGGAGCATTGGTTGATCCAGGTGGGGCTGAGTTTCGGCTGTCATGTGATTCTTCGTCCATCAGAACCCAGCTGTGTGAGGGACCGTCTCTATTAAGCAGGTCCCACGAATGGATGATTATAATGCCATATACCCTGATCAGCCTGAGATGGTACCACAGAAGACAGCATAACATAATGGAAAAGTTTGCTGTGCTTAATCTTTTTAGAAACAAGACTTAATGAAAAGGTAAGGAGAGAGAGGGAGGAAAACAAGAGGAGAATGGAAGGAAGCTGCAATTCAGGGAACCTGTATTCTAGACCTGTGTTTGCCATCACTTGCTGTGAAATATTGAACACTCAACATCTTAAGTGTTCATTGTCCACATCTACAAAAGAGAGGGAGAGGAGGAAAATTGACTAGCTCATTTGTAGTACCTCTTTGGTTTCTAAAACTCTAGTTCCAGTGTTCAGACTCTGAGATTCAGTACCAGATACACTCCAACATCCATCCCTCTGGTAGAGAATGATGGATACAGCAATAGTCTGTACTCTGAACAAGGATTATTGAATATTGGACTAATCATGTAACTGAGCTAGGCTGTGCTCTACCTATTAGAGGCTATCTTCATTTCAGAATACCTTCATGAACTATGGGCTTGCTCAGATTTAAACCATGTTTTAGATGAGCAAATATTATGAATGCCTTGAGTATAGCTTAGCTGGGAGGTTGGTTGCTGAAAGAAACATCCCTCACATCCTTTCTAAATCTAGATATTCAATTCTGTGTACATGATTTCTTCATGTATTTTCTTCATGTAATTCTTATATATGTAATTTCTTCCTAGATGAGAAACTTATACAAATAGCAGTTTTTTTTAAAACAAACTCACAAAACGTTGTCTAGTTTTCAGTGAATATGACAAGTCACTTGGTTAAATCCCTCCCACCCACCATCCTGCCAAAATGGGAGCTTTTGAAGTAAAGAGAAGCTGAAAATATTTTTCTAGGATCTGAATTCAGGTCCCAAAAAGTCAATGTTTTTTTTTCCAGCCACTGAGCACATCATTGGCACCAAAATTAGAGCAAGGGCCTGTGTGCAGTGCCCTGATTTAGGTGTCAATGATGCCACTTACTGCAGCAGAAACACACAGTGGAAGGTCTCTGCATGGAAAGGCAGGAAGGATGCTGTTCAATGCTCACTTCTGTTGAGGGTAAAGACAACCAGAATGCCACAGGTAAGAAAAAATTACATGTGATGCAAACTTGTATTTCAGGCAAGGATTTGCAGCAACCAAACTGCTAATGAGAGCCAATATGGGTGTAGCCTGTCCATCCTGGTTCTACCCAGGGTGGAAGATCTAGCAAGTAAGACCCTGGCTAGAGAGGGCTACAATCACGAGGAGAAATGTAAAAAGCTAAAGGGAAAAGATGCTAGGAAGGACAGAATTGGAATCTGTGGTGTTCCTTCAGTGTTCCAGGTGTGTGCCCTGAATTATCTCCTCAAAGACGTGGGTCATTCAGGATTCTGATAAAATCGCTTTTGCAATATTGGGCATTGAATTCACTAAGTCTTCAAGTCAACCCCTTTTAAAAAAATTAATAGACTCTCTTTTTTTAGAGCTGTTCTAGGTTTGTAAAAAAACTGGTCGTGAAGGTACAAAGAGCTCCCACATTAAGTGTGCCTTTTTATTGCTTTAAATATTTAGCCCTGAAACTTTTTATTTGGGAAGAATTCAGGAGAATAAATAGAAAGTATTTTCTCAGGCATAAAATTCTCTAAACTTAGCTTTCCTGAGGGATACGGATTGTTGAAAAAAATGTATATTATTTTATGATGAAATCGATTTCCTAGTGTGTTGTCTGAGACATGTCATCGCTATTGTGCATTTAAAGGATGTTTAAAAGAAATGTGCCTTACAGTGACTTCGAATAATTTTAACACACCTAGTAAACAACATGTCTAACAAAGGTATGAGAGAGAGCTCACTTTTGTGGCTTTGGTGGTGTAGCTTAACTCCTTTGTGTTAATTTGCATAAAGATCTGCATCATGATTTGGATGTGCTCTGCCACTTTTTATTTACTCCTGAGCATTATCTTTTCCCTTTTCAGTTGTACTAAATGCTTTTGAATGACAAGTTGAAATGCTGTTCCCCAAAGAATCATGTTAGTTATCACAGTTGTCACCATGGTGGTGGAGGGAATGTTTATATCAACGATAAATTTTTCACTTTCTGTACTCACGGAATAATTTAAGGTGACCCTTCTTCGGAAAACATTTCTTCTGTGGTTCAGGCTTTAATTCTTATTAACATTTCACTGGTTTGTTTTTTATATTTTCATTGTTTACTACCCAAGTACTTTGTATGGAAAGATAGGACGTCAATTATTTTTAAGTAAATGATCCGATCCCAGTTTACGAACCCAGGCACTGTTTCACAGACATCCATCATAAATCTAGCCTCAAACATATTATTGTATTTCTTCAGTTTACTATAGAAGCACCAGCCTCCTGTCTTAAAATATGGATATTCTTATCTTGAGATTTAACAGATCTTTTCTCTATGGGGTAATTTTACTGACCAGGTTGACAGAATGGTAGAGGTTGTGAAGAAAGCAGAGTTAAGTAGTAAATATTAAATGATGTTTATCTAGAGGAAAGACTTTAGGATATAATTTGCCCTGGAGGACATAGAAGATTGTTTTATTAAAGGCTACCGCAGTCTCCTCCCAGCTGTAGAAAGGACTGCACTGCAAGAAGCCAACATAAAAAAGCGACTGGGGTGTTAACCCTGCCAATGTCTTCTTAAAGAGTCGAAAAAGCTGACTCACCTTGGTAGTGGAATTCCTTTTAAGAAATGCAATTCATTATTAATTCCACTTAGCTATTAGGTGAATTCATTTCTTTCTTACAAATATCACTTTCTGGAAAATACACTTTTAAATGCGTTTTGAGTTTAAGAAATTTGTTGGTTTACAGCTCTGCCTTTCCTCTCAATCTGCCACAGTTGCAGTTTCAAAAAATAGAAGTCCACATTTTGTTTCCAGTTGGATGACCTGGACATTCAAAGAGTATCTTTCAATAGAAACTCTTATTTGATTATTTAAGACTTAATTTTCAAAGGAGCAATTTATGAGGTACAGAATAAAAAGAGAGTGACTCTCTGGTTGTACAAATTGCAGTTCCCAGATGCTTATTTCTGAGCATGCACAATTGTTTGTATTGTTAGTTTGCAAAATAATACCATAGCCAGCAGCTGGGTCAACTTTCAGATACAGGTAAGTGTAGGAAATTAGCAATTTGAAATATAAAACTGCTTAAACATATAGAATAAATACCAGCCTTGCTAACCAAGGAAGAAATGGACATGAATGTATTTTTTGTTATTTTCCTAAGTATTTGCATAGTCTCTTTACCTAACACACACCCACTTACTAGAATTCTCAAATTATTTTGAAAGTCATTTCTCAACTATCTTTTACTTCACTAGCCAACCTTTCATTAGCTTCTCTTATTTTTCTCCGCCTTCCTTCAGTCAGCTGGTTTTCAAACCTGGCCACATATTTGAACTATACTAGCAGAGCTTTTAAACAAACACTGATATCCGGGCTCAGCCCCAGAGAATATAATTGAATTGGTCTAATGTGGAGCCAGCATTGCTCTTTTTTAAGCTTCCCAGGTGAAACCAGTGTGCAGCCAAAGCTTATCATGTACCTTTTTCTGTTTTCTCTCAGAATGTTTGCATATCTATTTCCCTTCAATAATTCTTTTCTTCTGTCATTTTTATTAGCGAGGTTTTAAAAATCTAATTTTTGTCATTTCTCATTTTGCTTTTTTTTTTTTTTCCTGATTTTCCACTTACTGGCCAAGAAGTTCTCATTCCAGGTGCATGTATCTGTTTTGTATTCTTAGCTAATGCTACCAAATTTTTATGTCAATGAAAGAGAATGCAATATGATTGTGAATTACACTTTTGTCTGTTCTTCCAATGCTGATATAATAATATACTTTAATTTTCGGTATAAATATATCAGATTGATAGTGGAGCCCAACACAGATGTTGAAAACTAACATTAAGAATGGATTTACTTGAGGGACACCTGGGTGGCTCAGTCAGTTAAGCATCTGCCTTCAGCTCAGGTCATGATTCCAGGGTCCTAGGATCGAGTCCCGCATCAGGCTCCTTGCTCAGCAAGAGAGCCTGCTTCTCCCTCTGCCTACCGTTCCTCCTCCTGATGCTCTTTCTCTTTCTGACAAATAAATAAATAAAATCTTAAAAAAAAAAAAGAATGGATTTACTTGAACTGTAATCATTGTTGCTATGATTAAAGATCGTTAAATATGATATTTTAGAACTTTGAGGCTATATGGGACTCAAGAACATGTGAATATCCTATTAAAGGATCGATTTTTGAATTTTAATTCAAAGACAGATTTCAGTAGTTTCAGAACAGGGCAGAAGTGGGAATATTACATACTCTATCAACTACCATATCAGTAACATGATAGTAACAGCAAGAGAAGCACTAATAGCAACAAAACTGGGGTAAAAAGGATCTATGATGATAATTAAAATTTGATGACTTAAATATCAGCAGGAAAAACAGAAATATGGGAGGTAATGCATAGAATATTCAAGGGTGTGAAATGAATGTAAAAGGAAAATCGCAAGCAGTTGGTTGCGGTCTGGAGTGGTAGATAAGAAATATGAATGTTGTTGTGGCTGTGCCTCGAAATGTAGTCAAGCCATTTCCTCTCCATCATGTTTATTTTCCTCACTGGTAAAAATACTGGTTGGATTGTCAAAAGGAAAAAAAAAAAACAACACCTGGCCAAACCCCTTGGCTGTATCCTGCCTGTAGGTTTGTTTTGTTGGATTTATCCAGTATTGTAAATAATTTGAAATAGATGACAACATTTAACAAGAGGGAGATTTCTAATAAAAACCTGGATTTTTAGCTTTTTTGAAAAATCGTTTGATTCATCAGTCTCCTAGCCCTAAGATAGAGCTTCCCTTCCTTGGAAAGGATATTGTTGTTTATGGCTGTCCAGTTCTGTAGTCTCAACCTGGCTGGCTTCACTCTTTTTCTTATCCACTCTGCCCATGTAGAAATTTGGAGTTGTTTCCTTAAGAATTTATTTGCAAGGTTATTTCCAACTATAATATAAGTTCCACGAAAAGAATTGCTCAACACTACATTAGGTAGAACAAAAATAATTTAAAATGTCACAAGCAAAAACACCGAGGAGACAGAGAAACTAACAGATGATTGGTTCTTAACTAGACACTTAAGCTCTTCAAATGTGTCCTGTTAAGCCCTATGCAAGAATATTTTGGGTTCTAGATCAGAAGCACAATGTCACTTAGCGGTAATAACTGGGATTTAGTGAATTCTTCCAGTCAGAGCTCTTGGGAAAGGAAAAGGACACAATGTTCTGTACAACTCGAGTAAGAATATTCTGAATATTAGGAGATTAAAATTCCCCAAAGTGAGCTTCTTGGCAGAAATTGGCCAAAGTTATTTAAAGAGTGACTTCCCATCTTTGAATTCACCCATTGAATAAAGCAATATTCAACCACTGTTTAATAATTTAAGGACCATCATTTCTTTCTCTTTGCGCCAGCACAGAGCTTAATCACATGAAGGGCTCCCTATATGCAGTCTCCAAAAGGATGAAAACCTAATTCAATTATTACAGAAATAACTCCAGACTTTTAAAAGGTTTGTCTGAACTGAAACAACCTGTGAGAATTCCCTTATCCAAATCACCACCTAGCATATGTTTATATGCACTGTATTTGTACAGAATATATATATTTAACATGTAAACCTGCTTATAAGTTACTTTGCAGTTGTTCTCTATTCATATATCTTGGGGCAAAACATCTTTAAAATTCTTTCTACAAGGTCCTTTATCACTTCAAATCCTGAAGAAAAGAGGTAGAGTATAAAAAAAAAAAATCAATAAATAGGGCACATTAAAACTTGTGGTATCCAGGAGGCATTCATACAAATTTTAAAGAATTTTTCTACTGTGGCTAATTATACATCTGGGTGTAGATTCAAATTTTAGGTACCCTAAGAGTTGATACTTGCCAGGCAGTTCATAGAACAAAGCATGTCTTTGCATAACAGGAGAGCCAGATTTTCTCTATTACCATATTATCAAGTAAAAGAAAATTAACACTATTCTGCTCTGAAATAGATGTCTACACTTGTTAATATACCATTAAGATGTATCCGAAAAATATGTTAACTTTACCCCAGGGTGGAAAATATCATCAGGTAAAACTGAAATAAAAAGTAGCATCCTAATCAAAGATAAATATGTGACCTTGCAACACAAGCAATAATCCAACTGGCTTTTGTCCTTCCCAAATTTTATAACTACCTCAAACAACAATCTACCTCGAGAAGTAACAGTTCAGATACCAGGTTCTCTGTTGAATTGCCATTAAAGTTGTTTCTAGGGTAAAATTCAAGTGGAACCAGATAATTTAGAATTGAAATGAATCAAAATTTAAAAATAGATCCTGAAAGTGCGGAAGTGTACTGTTAATATCTTAAATTATATTTCAGGGGCAGGTAGGTAATTAATCTTCATAGCTTTGGAAAATCTGTAAAACAACCATCAGTATTAAGGTAGAATGAATAATATATTTTTAGATGACAAACAAAACATTAATTCCCAACCTTCAGTGAGTTCACAATGTTCCTATACGTGAATGATAATGAGAAAAAGTAATCTGTACAGCCACTCACGCAAAGAAATTTCACTATCTAGTCACATGTTCATTCTTTAGTGGGAAAAAAAGCATATTTGTCTTCATATCCTTATACTTATGAGTGCTTTCAGTTAATTTCAACCCTAGAGATAAAGAATCACAAAAGCTGGAGTTACATATAATCAAGGAAGATGGACTAACCAACAAATTCCAGGCAGAGCACAGTTTAATTGAGAAATCTTCCCCTCATATCTTTAAGCCTCCCAAACTCTCAGCCTTCTCACATCTGTCTAGTCATGAGCCCATTAAGTCATCTTGGCTGCCATGAAGATGAAAATGACAGTGCAGTTACTTGAGTCTGTGTAAAGAGGCCCAGGGTGGTGGAAGGGCAGGATTAGGAGGCCTGGGGTGCTGAATGGCCATCCCAGCTGTAGCTCCCAAAGATCCCAGGAGCACAGAGCTGTCAAGGGCACAAAACTGCACGTAGAGAAAACCTTTGGAGGGAAGTAGAGATTTTGCAGTATGTCCACAATTTCATCAGGCACAATTTGCCTTTCTACCTTTTATTGTATCATTAATAGGACTTAAGCAGGAGAGAGTTTGTCAGTTGATCACATAGCCGACACATGTGGTCATTTCTGGGATTTAGGCTCTGTAATTTGATGGCCATAGTAGAAATTTTGGGGTATTTAAATGTGCTTGGTGAAACCTAGATTTTCTTTGTGAATCTTCAAAGAGGCCTTTTGTCTGATAAGTATACCTGTTAAGGCACAAGTGAAATAAAGCTCCTTGCCCCTAATTTGTTAAAAAAAAGAAAGCCTTTGAAGTGGAGTCCATGATAATATATCATTGGACCAAAGTTTTTTAAACTCCCAGGAAATGCCCAGGATGTTAGCACTAATCGATATTATTGTAGGGAGCACATTTGTTGTTGTTGTTTCAGCAAGGGCATTCTTCCAGGATGAGAATTACCATTTTCAGCTACAGAATTTCTTGGCAGTTTCATTCTGTCCTTCCTGTTGTGGTGGAAGATACTATATCACCATCACTAATAATGGGGGGGCAGGGGAAGAAGGGAGGGTGGGCATTTAGTCCTGTCCCAGGATGTATAATAAACACTGAACAGACATTATTTATTTACACAATCCTGCAGCATTAGGTGCCATCATTCCTGTTTTATAGATGATGTAATAGAGACTTAGAAAGTTTAAATACTTTGTCATTTAATAGTGAAGCTAGGATTCATTCTGTCATCTCTGCTCTTCTTCACTTCTCCATATTGCTTCCTGGTCATTTCCACCACAGAAGGAACTGGCCAAGGACCTTTAAAACATCTCTAGTCCTCTATTTTTCTATCTCCTTAGGTAGTGTATATATATTACCACTGTCACCATTAGTGGTAATATACAACTCCGTAAGCGTTAAAGATATATCATATTACAGTTAAAATGAGAAATCAGTTGATGAAAATACAGATAAATTAGAACTATAAAATTTTAAAAATGAGAAGTGTCCTTATATATTTTTAATTCTAATAACCATACAGGCAAGGAAAATGTACTTCAGTGATACCTGGTGTCTTTTCTGAGGTGATATAGCTCATTAGTTGCAGAACTTGAATCAGAAACTGAGACTTCCAGCTCAGTGCTCAATTTATTTATCTCTACTATACCATTAAAGTACAGTATTACTTGGGGCACCTGGGTGGCTTAGTCGGTTAAGTGTCCAACTCTTGGGTTTTGGCTCATGTCGTGATCTCAGGGTCGTGAGATCAAGCCCCACATTTGACTTCGCGCTCAGCACAGAGTCTGCTTGAGCTTCTGTCTCCTTTTCCCTCTGCCCCTCTTGTTTGTGCTCTCTCTACAGTAAATAAATAAGTCTTTAAAAAAAATTACAGTATTTTTCTTGACCTTACAAATGAAGTCACTGTTAGATTCTTCTAAAGAGTAAGATACCCAAACTTACTTGATATATCACTTACTCAAAACAGGTTTGATTTCCAAAAATTTTCAAAGAGCCAGTTTTGTGAAGAACTCTGTGTACATATGCTCTTCACATCATGACTACATATATAGACAAATAAGAGATTATTGCAACTATACTGAAAAAAATGCTGATATTGAGGGCTGAAATATAAGCATCCATTCATAAATGTAAAACAGTTCAATCAAGATCAGCTTTTGTGTTAATGTAGAGCAAAGTTACTCAAATTCAGTCCCCTGTAGAGAAGCATGGAGTATACAATACACTGAAGCCAATTAACATCCACTTCTGGGAACCCTTTTCAAAGAAGCAGTTTTCTTCATATCCTATGGTAGGAGTTGTTCTGAAATATACAAGACTCAGGGCTTTTCTCTGAGGCAAGCACTATTTTATGTTTTTAGAGGGAGTATTATTGATACTCAGTGTAAAATATTGAGAAGTCAATATTTTGCCATATCATTAGAAATTACAATTGCCTTTAAATACCCAAGTTCTATCCTTAGGCCATTTTGACCATACTGACTGGAAACCCAAGTTAAAATCAAAGGTCTTTATTTCACATAGGACACACACTACTTGGAGTGGTTGTGTTGAAATTTTCCCATGTAAATTCCTACAAGCACTTATGTCTTTATCTTTGTCCTCATATGCTACATTACACCACCTGTTGTATTAAAAAATAACAACTTTATGATATTTAAAACCTTCTTTCAATTAATACCTACAGATTTTCTGCTAATAATTTCTTATTCTAAGTATATGATTGCTAACCGAATGCAGCATTTGTGGTTATACTATAAAATATTTTTTATACTATAAAATATTTTAAAGAAAACTACAGAAAATATATATTATAGCTTAAGTAAGTAATTGTTTTCTAGCTCAAGTGACTCTCTCTGGTAATTAATAATAATAACCAGTTGTTAAATCTACATAGAAAAAAACAAACAGAAATATATCAAGCTTCTGAGATAACTCATCAAGAAAATATAATTCCCTTTAAGTCAATAAATTTAAAGATATTTAATATAAAAATAAACATATTAAAATATAAAAGAAATAACACATTATAGAGCATATAGTATCATCTTATTATTAAAAGGTTAAATCTCTTTTTAATGGTTAGTATTGGTTATCTTCTTCCCTCCATGAAAATAGGTTATTACACCTCTATATTGTTATCACTCCCCATACACATGGCCTCTCCAAAGATGTTAAATAAAAGACTAAAGCACAAGAATGATAGTTCCAATTTCACTATACATTTATGTTTAAAAAATAGTGGGCACACTGCACATTCAATTAGATGATGTACAGCCATGAAATCAATTAGGTCAGCTTTGTTCAATAAAAAATATTTTCCTTGAATACAATGAATCATAACAATCTGCATGTCTCAAAAACACGAGATCAGTAATGCCTAGCCTCTACCATAAGTCACCATTTCTAGACAGAGGCTCTATTTCCTTGGAGAGATAAAGGAATAGTAAGCAGTTTACACATCAAATGATGACTTTGGTTCCTGTAATTTACATTAAAACAGCATTAAGTTAAAAATAACAGCATGAAGATGATTTTAAAGTAAGAAAAATGATCTGGTGGCTAGATTCTATGGTGCAGATAATGAAATGTTTTGCCAGCTTACCTGATAGAACAGAGCTTTACAGATCACAGCATAACAAAGCCCCGTATCCAAGATGGTTAGAGTACAAGGTGCCTTCCTCTGCAGTTGTTCAGATTTTTGGCCACAGAGATTTACAAATTAATTATAGTGTTTTTTTTCTTTGCTTTCTCTGTGGACAAGAAAACAAAGAGACCTTTCCAGAATCCTCTCTGCTTATGCCTCCGCTTCCTGTTATGAGATTCACTCTATGGTACCCAACATATATCAGAAAACAGCTTTGAGGGGGGAAAAAAAAGGCTGACAGCACTCAACATGGTACCGCCATCTACTGGCAGACATACAAAATTGAACAAAAGGAAAAACATCCTCATTATTTTTTATCATAAGGTAAAATGTAACATTTCCCTGCATATGAGTATGTACAAAGAGACTCTTTCCTATACTCACTTATTTGCACCTCACCAATATTTTTTCTAAATTTTACAAAGGTTATTCACTCATAAACTACTATGATGAACATAAAACCTACAAGTATCTGTTTGAAAATTACATTTTTAGATTACCTTACACCCTGCATGTAGAGTTTTGCAAAAATTTCTCTTGTGGTCTGTACTGGTCTTCTGAAAATTTTTTCTTCTCGAGGGATGGGTTATTTGCCAAGTGAAAGAACAGCGTAATACACATTTACTGATAGTCTTTTGTGTTGCTTTTGGTAAAACATTTACAAGAAACATTATCTGAATGTGGAAAAGTATTCTAAACTTTTGCGAGGTCTAGCTAATTTAGATCTGTGGATTATTTTTGTATGTATATATGACATGAGGAACACTTAAATTCACCTTACATGAGATGATAATTCAAATCAATTATCTATGTCTTTAAAATACTTGAGAAAACATTGTTTATAAGAACACTGAAGCATGCAATACATAAGCAAAATGAAAATGATTTTTGTCGGTTTATTTGAAGATACTTGTCAACTAAGGAAACTACTCTTCATTTTATTTGACTTTTTATATTTACTTTAAAGCAAATAACTATAATTTTATTTGTTTATCATTAATTGATTAAAATATATTCATATTGATGGAGAACCCTAATATATGTTAAGAGCTATATTAGCTTTGGAAAGACAAAGATAAAAACATACAGTGCCTGCCATCAAGGAGCTTATGTATAATGAAGAGACAAATATAGCAGGTACCATATTTTCAAGCTATGTGCTCAAGGAGTGTTATTTACTTAGTTTTTAATTCCAGCCATATTTTGCCTAATGGCAGAAAGTAAATCTAGTTAGTTAGAGGTAGATTGAGTCACTTGAGGCTTTTCCCAGTGATTTCAAGTTTATACTAAACCAATGTACAGTTTTCCTTTTCCATCTTCTTACTCCAGGAATGCTTACATATGTGGAGAAAGCTGAGTATGGTTCCCAGACTCCTGCTTTTCTATGTGGGCATCCAATGAGGTGTAGAATCCTGTATGATTTTGGGGCACCAGAATCCCTCCACATGGATATCCACCAATGTGCCTGCATTCCCCTTTGGTCCCCAAAACACCATCCATCTGATTTTGCATGGCAGCATCCCCTCTTCATAAGCATTAGTTACCTCAGGTTTGTGAGCTCTACCTCTCAGGTAACTTTTGTTCCTATCCTTGGGAAAGGAAGGAAGAAACACAACTAGTAGGCTTCCAGGGTCACTCTGGGCTGTAAGTGACTGACGTAAGTCCCACATTTGAGGTTCCCCACACCACCATCTCTGTATTACTGTTTCATCTCGTGGAGTATAGGTACTTTGTGGGCTTCAGACAAGTGAGGCACAATCTTTGCTCCATTGAAATATTCCAACTTCTCACCTCTCTACCTTTTTAGCTAATCCTGGGTGAGCAAGCTATGTAGGGGGCCCCATCAGGGACCCTCTTCGGTTGGGTTCCCTTGCTTTTTCCCAAACTTCCTTTCCCGCCTCCAAAAAGTTTTGCTTGGATCTCTCTTCCTTCTGTGCCAGTAGTAAACTGGATCCGTTAAGTTTCCTTCTCAAATTTTTCTGTCTTATCCCTAATGGATTAGTTTTCTAGGGTTTCTGTAACAAAATACCACACAGAGCGGCTCCCACCGACAGAAATTTATTGTCTCACAGTAGAAGTCCTAAGTCAAGGTGTCAGCAGGGCTCTGCTCCTTCTGAAACCTGTAGGGGAAGGCTGCTTCCTAATCTCTTCCAGCTTCTGGCAGCCCAGACATTCCTGGGCTTGTGGCAGCATAACTGCATTCTGTTTTCATCTTTCCGTGCTGTTTCCCTACATTTCTTGGCATAGTCTTTCTTCTGTGCATGCCTGTCTCTGTGTCCAAATTTCCCCTTTTTATAAGGACACCAGTCATTTTGGATTAGAGTCCACCCTAATGATTTTATGTCACCTTGATTATCTCTGTAAAACCTTATTTCCAAATAAGGGTATTTTCTGAGACACTGGGGATCGGGACTTTAATATAACTTTTTTTTTTCTTTTTGGAGGAGGATAGACACAATTCAACTTATAACACTTAAGACCAAAACCTTTTAAATTTAAAATGCAAGACTCTGACGATCCTTTTTTCTGTTTCCCATGATAATTTCACTTACGAAATAATAGCTTTGGTATCTGACCAGAATTTGGGGGCAGTGAGGGGGGTAATATCTTCAGGTAATAGTGAAGAAATTCATTAATAATAACAACAATAACAAAAACCAACATTTATTCAGTTTTATGTGTCAGATACTCTTCTAAGCACTTTGAGTATATTCACAACCCTCATGTGCAGGAAGAGTTATACACATTTTACAGATGAAACAAATATGGAGGGAGGTAAAAACATATTAACTAGTACTTCATATGTCATATCACCACACATAGGACACCAGTATGCACCGAGTCCTGGAGAAGCATAAGGGAAATGAGCTTTTATTAATTTAGACCACTGCTACTCACACATTTAATGAAAATTCTTGACATTTTACTCTTTCTTTATGTAAGTTTTCTGTCATGAAATATTTCTATTTTCTATGAACTTTTATGTTTTTTCTCTAGTCACAGACAAATTATCCTTGCTCACTACTACTTTACTAAATGTTCATTAACTCTGCCAGTGCTTAGCACCCCATACTAATTTCTCCACCAGTAATAATACTTAGAAGTATATTCATTCTGATGCCCAATTTGGGGCATATACTCAAAAGAACATATCTGTGTACTCCAAAGATTTTCCTCATAGTGTTTTCTGGGAAACTGATTTTTGTATGGGTATGTATGTGTGTGTGTGTTTTAATCTACTCTAAGAACAATAAGATGGAATTACCATAGGATGAAATTTTGAGGAAAAAAAAGAAAATGCAGTTCTATAACAAATAGAATTATACAAGTTTAATAGAATTATTACAAATTTAATAGAATTATATAACTATAATAAACATCAATATAAATTAAAAATATAAATAATGCCAAATTTAATAGAATTTGCAGGTAGTATTAATCTTCTCTGATTTACATATTCATTGCTAATATTTTTAATTGCTTCACTAGATCTGCCAGTGAGTAACGATTATTATTCCAATGTCCAAACCTAATCTAAAATTCATTTTAAAGTTTTTCTAGATATCTCCTGCTCATTTCCATCCCTACCTTACAATTTGGAACGGTGGTCCCCTAGGTCTAGTCCAAATGCAAAAGTAGTATAAATGTAAATATGAAGAATCAAGACAATGTATGGAGCCAAGGTAAATATATAAGTACTATAACCAATATCCTGGAGAAATAAAAATATATTGCATATATGAAGCAGGAATGGGAAATCTTGGGGAATAATAAAATATAATAAAGAGTGCTCACAAATTATATATACCATACATAAAGCAGAGGAAAATAAGAAGTCTGAAAGGAAAAATTAAAGATATCTTTTAGAAAGTTGAACTAGGGGCACCTGGGTGGCTCAGTGGGTTAAGCCTCTGCCTTCGGCTCAGGTCATGATCTCAGGGTCCTGGGATCGAGCCCTGCATCAGGCTCTCTGCTCAGCAGGGAGCCTGCTTCCTCCCCCCCCCCCCACCTGCCTCTCTGCCTACTTGTGATCTCTCTCTCTGTCAAATAAATAAATAAAATCTTAAAAAAAAAAGTTGAACTAAACACAAAATATGAAAATATGATAAGAAAAAAAGAGCATCACTCCCCAAAGTAAAAAAAAAAAAAAAAGTAAATGTATTACAAGAAAAATTTCCAGAAATGAAAAGACTCACTAAGGATTCACTTGATATAAAGGAACACACATTGAGATGCGTTATAAAATTCGAAACATAAAAGATAAGAAAACAAAAAAGAATCAGATTACCATCAGACTTACTAATAATCAGTGATAGTAGGAACCAAGGAAGGAAGGATATCAAAAGGTGTAGAGAACATTGTTTTGTAGTTTTGTTCCCAGCCAAGCTAGAAAATTAAATCTTGTATGAGAACCAAATAAAGGTATTTCAGATAATCTAACCAGTAAAATTTTAGCTTCTCTATGTCCTGTTTTGAAAAGTCATTTGAGCATATACTCCAGCTAACCCGCCCCCTCCCACCCTCCAAAAAAGGAAAGGAAAGAAAGGAAAAGAAAACCAAGGAAGACAAAGACATGATATCCAGAAAACATTCAAATTCATCTGTGAATCTGCCTAGTGAGCAGTAACATCCTATCCCAGAATCAAATTTTTGTGGAGGCTGAAAATACAATCAGTCCACATTATAAGGTGGAAACAAAGGATATCCACAAAGGAAATCTGACATATCAAACACAAATGGGATGATTAATTCCTTTTTGTTGCCTATTGATGTGATGGATTGCATTAATTCATTTTTGTTTTTTGTTTTTGTTTTTTTTTAAGATTTATTTATTTATTTTGGGGTGGGAAGAAGAAAGTGCATGAGCAGGAGGGGCAGAGGGAGAGGGAGAGAAAATCTCAAGCAGACTCCATGCTGAGCATGGAGCCCAATGTGGGGCTTGATCTCATGACCCTGAAATCATGACCTGAGCCAAAACCAAGAGTCTGATGCTTAATCAACTGTGCCACCCAGGCACCCTGCATTAATTCATTTTTGAATGTTGAGCTGATCTAGGCCACATTTTAATAACTAGTTTGAATAAGACAAGAAAAACAAATAGTAATTATTGTGCCAATATACCTTACAGCAAAAAGAAAAATAAATGTCAGTAAAGAGATCTTTACTCTTTTTTTTGTTAAAGAAGTTCATTTTGTGTGAGCAGGATTAACATTTTAAATACAAAGGAGAAAAGGGAGAAGTGACTAGAAGGGTGACATAATTTGCTATGATTCTAGCTTCATTGTGGCTTGTATGCTTTCCTTCTGCAGGTGGAAAGACAGGTGATTTTCAGGTCTTCAGTAAGTGGGTCCTGAGGTTCAGGTTAAATAGCTATTTGTTACAAATATAGGTCTTCTGGAACCTTGGTGGTATTTGACAACACTTGGTAAACATATCCTGCACAAATCATAGAAATTCATAACAGAATAGAGCTAATAACCTTCAGTTAGGACTTTTGAGTTGATCTCTTTCTTCCTTCAGCCTCTGGTTCTTCAGGATCTTCAAAAACTTTGTGGGTAGAGCTCTAACTCTAGTGGCTCTGTTTCAATTTCAGAAGCTTTTATAGCCAAATAATGTCTTTTCATAACATCTATAAACTTTATGATAAAATTTCCAGACCCAGGCCACATTTTCCTGTTTCCTAAGACTATTATTTCCAAAACAGTGTTTAAAAGAAGACTAGTATCCTGTTGGATCGGTGAGGTACCATTATAGACCTACCAGAATGGCTAAAATTATAAAGGCTAATACTACTAAGTATTGGTAAGGATCTGGAGCTACAGAAACTCTTATATACTGCTCACAGGAATGTAAATGAGTACAATCACTTTGAAAAACAGTTTGGTATTATCAACTAAAGCTGAACCTAACTGTAGCCTATGAGCAAATGAGTTCTACTCTTAGGTATATACATGACAGAAATGTGCGCATATATATAAGAATGTATAATACAAGAGTACAGCATTATTGAAAACTGTTCAAAGGAATAGAACCACAACATCCATCAACAAGAGAATGGATAACAAAATTATGATATATTCTTAATCCATAATATTTTACACAGGTGAAAATGAAGCAACTAAAACTACTCCCTGAAACATGATGAATTTCACAAATACAACACTGAGCAGAAAGAAGGCAGACACACATAATAAGACATTGTGATTATTCTTATTAAATTTAAAAACAGGTAAAATGAATTCTAATATTAGAAGTAAGAACAGTGAATCATCTTGAGATAAGGTAGTCTTTGGCAAGACTTGGTTAAGATTGAGGCTGACCTGGTTGCTGGTATAATCTTATTTCTTCACCTGGGTGGAGGTAACACAGGGATTTACTTCACGATCACTAATTGAGTCCAACATTTATGTTTGGGGCATTTGTTTTGTATGTGGGTTATACTGAATTTTTTTAAAAGGCACATTAAGGGTTTAACAGTTGTCGCTTCTCATGGGAGGAAGGGAATGAAGGATGAAATGTATGGAAATTTCAGGATTTGCTCTGTATATATTTCTGTTCTGTTTGAACCTTGTGCAATTACATATGTGTGCATTATTAGTGTAATTTAAAAACATTTAGGATATTAAAAAGACATTAAATATATACCTTCATGCCATTTACATTTATTTGTCCCTCAGTTGTTCCCTTTGGAGTCTAGAATGGATCCTTTTTGCTGTTTGAAGAGATCCTGGAACCTGCGTTTTTCCAGGCCTCATTCATGCTTATATTCAGCTTCCTGTGCTTCTATCTTTAGTCACCTTCATAACAAAGCTACCTACCACTGTGCTTGCATTCATTTTTATTATT
Source organism: Potos flavus (assembly GCA_028534135.1). NCBI lineage: Eukaryota > Metazoa > Chordata > Mammalia > Carnivora > Procyonidae > Potos > Potos flavus. Next base: position 113,474,949 of record CM052883.1, read on the forward strand.
ATTAATTTAAGTAAACATAATTCACATTATATTCTCTGTATCTTTATACCCCTATAGTCCATTTTAGATCTTAATCTTCTGCTGATAAATACTGAAACTAACTCATATTTGCCAGTTTTCATATATAAGGTGTTGTAAATTATAAGAAGGAATAATGGTCTTCTTCTGATAAAAGATAATGCAATATTTTTACATTCATTACATCTTTTTTTTTTTTTTACTTTATAACACCTCTAAAAGTTGAGAAGTATAGCTACTTTTCACATTTTTAAGGTGGCAAAAATTAGTACAGAAAAGCAGAATTGCATGGTGGTAAAAATCAGTCTAAAAAACAAGATAATTGTCAATTTAAAGTCTACTCAGTAGACTAAGTGATTTTATATCAAGGACGCAAATATCTCAGATACAGTAACTGTCAAAATATTACCTATAAGGTGTGCTTTGATTCAGTAATAGTAAAATATTTTTACCCTTATTATAAAAAAGTAAAAAATATTCCATTTTTAAGTGCTTTCCAATATAGATTCCTCTCCATGTTGTTGCTATATGACTATGTAATTGTAATTTTCAGAAGGTATGTTGGCCACTCTGCCTTTTTAGCTGCTATTCCCTCGGTTTGAAATTTCTGTCATTGCCCTTCTCATTCTCATTTCACTCCACCATGTGGCCAACTGCTATTTATTCTTAAAGACTCAGTTAAGATGATTAACTTGATATCCTGTCCTGCTCTCTCCATAAATGATTTACAAATCCTCATCTGCATTCTTCAGAATATATGGGTAGCATTTATTATTTGGTTATATTTTGTCATACTGTATAGTAATATTTTTCATACTGTATTGTAAATGTTGGCTTATCTGTGTCTAGTCATCCTCTTCAACACTCTTATACAAGACTATGAGGTCCTTGAGAGCAAGCATTATACCTTTTTATATTCTTTTCTTTATTAATATAATGCCTGGCACATAACACATGCTCAATAAATATCTGTTATGCATAGGATGGTATTATGTGACTAGGCATAACTTTGTGTACTAATTACCTCTTCCATTCAGAAAGCCAGTAATGAGGAAAGCCTTGTCATCGAATACGAGAGTTAGAATAAGATTTTACTCTGTTTTTAAAAGGTAGGCAAATTTATTCTACCTCACTAATAGTGTAGTAAATGTGGTAACCTATACTTAAGTGCAAAGTATCAACTTAACTATAACTTTTCAATATTATCTTTCATATTATTGTACAAATTATTGGAAGTGAGAATGTGTCATCCATTCAGATGACTAAATACTCTTAGATGCTTGCAAATGCCCATTGGTTAGCATGGGTTTCATTAGGAAAAGACAGATGTGAAGCAGATAAGGCCAGGTATTGGAGATAGACTTTTCTGCTTCTCTCAGGAAAGATCACTGGATAATTACCCATATGCACACACACTCTCCACTCTAGGGCTTTGTGACTAAGCAACAGGCTTTTTTTTTTTTTTTCCTACACAAACTTTGTTAGTGTGACACTGTCAGACTATCAGATCAGCTAAGCTAAAGGGAAAAATGCAGTGTTGTTTTTTCCATGAGCTCTTAGCATCTAGTGCTAATTATAAGTAAGCACTTAGAAAATTCACTTATACAATCTCTCATTCCGTCTTCTAAAATTTGGTGCATGCAAGTTAACTATGTTCAGATCTATACATGATTAAGTCAGTATAGGAAGAATTAAAATTTTAATTTGAAAGGCTCACTTCCCTTTTTGAAAACATTTACTTGATCTTACATTAAATTTTTACAGTTAAACATCTTTCAATGTTACCTCAATAAGATAGGAAACTAAAAATAGGAAACTGTGGTTAGACAATGTATCTTTTAAGTCTAGAGAGTGTAAATCTTTGAAAAACTTTATTTTATGGAAGCCTATAAAAACTTTATTTTATGAAACATTTTATTTAGATTATCAATTTTAAAGGAGGAATTTAGCCAAAAAAATCCCTCACAGTTTGTATGTTCATTTTATTAGTGGAAGAAAGAAATCAAAGGAATTATTTTTTAATCAGTTTAATCATAATTAAAATTACATATTCATATTTCAGCAAATTACCCTAAGCTTGCAAAGGTAAATAGGCTAATGGAACTTTTCAATGTGCTGTGGGCAGGAAGAGTAATTGTTAAGAAAAGTATGAAGATGGGGGATGAGTGGGAGGAATTGGGAGATGCTAATGAAGAAAAATCTAGAAAAAAAGCCAGAGCACTACATGTAATAGACGGAGGCCAAGAGGAAAGGCAGAGAGAAACATAGAATGTTACTGTTGTAGACCTGTGAAGGTAATAGTATGTATAAGCTGATGAAAGTGGAGATAGACAAAAGAATTTGCATTTGAAAGATATTACAGAGTTTATATTGTATATATGAATTTCAATCTATGTTCAGGCATGTGAAAAATAAAATTATAATTTCAAATTCAGTGATTACCAGGGCACCTCTACCCATCATATCAAAGTTCCAGAGTCTTGCATGGGACTGATGCATGAAGGTGGAGGTGAGGGGGTTCAATCTTTGGTCATATATTTGCATAGGTTGTGATAATTCAATTATTCAATAAATATTATTGAGTGTCTGCTGTTTGCTAGGAACTGCTTTTGGTGCTTGGAACATGTCAGTGAAAAAAACAAAGATCCCTGCCTTCCTGAAATTTGTTTTTAGGGGGTAGAGAAGATACAGACAATAAATAATAATTATAATAAATTAATTATATAATATGCTAGAAGATGGTTAGTATTGAGTAAATAAAAATTAAAATGTAGTGAAACGGATTAGAATAGTTAATGGGTAGGAGGTCGTAATTTTAAGTTGGATGATCATACAGAAGGGTTTATTAAGATGATAACATTTAAGCAATGGCTCATGTCTTTGGCAAATTTTGTCAAAATATTTTATGAAGCTGGGAATCTAGGTGCCTGGGTCACATCTTTTGGATATAAAAGTCAGCTATTCCTCTTTAAAGTATTGGTCCCTCTCTAGGCTGATACTAGAGAAAAGGGCCCAAATTCCTATTTCTCAAATACCTACTGCTCTCAGTCCGTACATCATTTCAAGGGATCTCTGTTGAAACCTCTCATTTTCAATTGCTTCTCTAAATTTGTCTTCATTCTTTCAAACGCTAGCCTCCTCCTTGTTCCTTCACACTGTGCTTTTCTTTTATAACCTACTATTTTCTATTTAGTTTTCCAGCTTCAGCGGTCGTGACATGTTTTGGGATGCATTTGCTGTAAATTTTGTGTGCTTTCTCAGAGTCCCTTGCAACTCTCTTTCTCATACTTGATATCTAACTAGACCAGTTTCCCCTCCTTTGGAGTCAAAACAAACACCACAGTATTCAAGTTAGGAGAATCTACTTTTCTGAGTGGCTGCTGAGTGACTAAATGATGCAACCCAGAAATGCAGGTAGATAGCTTTCCATGGCATCAACCTTGACCAAAACTAATAAGTGCAATTGAGTGTCTACAACCTGGACATGGAAGAAATACAACATTTCCTTACATTGTATGAACATATTTTATTTTGACTTTGGTGCCCCATCCCACTGCAGTGATAGGTAATTCAAACTGTTATTTTTAGGATTTATTGTCTCCATCCCCCATCACACAGAAGTGAAGTCTCCAAGGTCTTACCCAATGCCATTAGTCTTCTATTTAATCAATTTGCTTTTTAGGTTTTCATTGATTTCATCTATCTGAACTTTAACCTCTCTGATAATTTGGTATAAAAATATATGACCATAAATATTAAATTGCTCATTTTTAGTGGACAGACACAGTGACTGACACTGTGTTAAGTGCTTCACATGTATTATTTTCATTTAATCCTCATAACTCTATGTGGTAGGTGTTGGTGTTGCCTTCATTTTAATTTTAAAGATGTAGAAATTGAGGCTCCAGGAAGTCAAGTAACTTGACCAAGATTACACAGCTGGTGAATTTGGAATAGAATGTCAAAGTTACAGCTTTGACTTTTTTTTTTTTTTTGAGAGAGAGAGAGAGAATGTACAAGGAGGGGAGGGGCAGAGGGGGAGGGAGAGAATCCTGAGCCGGCTGCACGCCCAGCAGGGAGCCCGAGGTAGGGCTCAGTGTTATAATCATGACATCATGACCTCAGGCAAAATCAAGAGTCAGATGCTTAACCAACTGAGCCACCCAGGTGCCCCTGAGCTTTGATTCTTACAGTAAAGAATTTGGAAGGAGAACTTCTCTTTTTGCATTTATTATGTATAAACATGTATTATAATTGTTAAATATCTAAATCACCTAGTAGATTGTAAGTTTCATGGAAGTATAAATATCTTACTTATCCTTATAATCTCTAAATTTTCTGATGTGGTCCCCTGTACACAACAACTTATGTTTTAAACAATTATGGAAATGAATGGGACAAAATCAGAAAATAAATTACAATCAGATATCTCTGAAGAAATGATTACTTCTTTGACAGCAAAATAGGTAATGCATTTTATAATGCTGCAACATTTTTCATCTGAGACCTAATTAAGGAACTTGGAAAAAAAAGTGGTAAAATTAAAAACCATAGACAGTGGGAGTGCTCATATCAGAAATTTTTAATTGCTAAGTGTGGAGACAAATAATTTTAAAAATGGAGGATACAGAGTTTATGGATAATGATTCTCAAGATGGACCCAAATGAAAAGGGTAGCACACACAATTGTTAACAGAGTACAAATCCTATAGGGAAATGTTAACTACATTAATAGTGTTTAAGCCTGGAGAACAGAAAGACAAAGAAGTAACTTTAAGTATACATACAAAATGTGGTTCTGTGGAGAGAAACTATAATTTACCATAGATCTACTCAACTGTATGGATAGATCCAAATGATTCTTATCTCCCCTTTGATAGCTAACACTAAGTATCTTGTAAAATTTTTTGGAGGACAACTACATGCTTATTTTTCTTGCAATAGGTTATCTCTGGCAACACTAATTGTTCTTCTTCTTCTTTTTTTTTTTAATCCTTATCTGGAAAGTAGTAGTACCTTTACTTCCCTTGCAAAGTGTTCCTCCAGGTAGAGACATTAATTTTACCCAAATTGGCCACGTGTAGTCTTCTAGAAAAATCTTTCCTTCTGTTAACCAACAAGACAGGTGGCGCTGGCTTTTGTCCCTGTTGCTATGGGTCACTGCACACCTGGACCCAATTGTTCAGCCTCAAGTAGAGCAGGTGGGATGAGGGTGGGCTGTCCTGCGGGACATAAATGGACCTAGCACAGTGCTTTACTCCGTGCCAGGCAGTCTTGCTGAGTGGGTGGGCGGGCCCGGCTCTGGGAGGCTCAGGAGGGAGCCAAATAGAAGGACTGATAATGCAAACACAGACTTTAGATTCTAAAATAATTCCTGGCAGTAGGTAGGGCTTGACAGCCATTTACACAGTAGTTAAATGCTGGTTAACACCAAGGCAGGTGCTCTGCCTAGGTCGGACAATTGTAAGCACTTAGATAAATATTAGTTGTTGATTTATTCTCACTGTTTTAAGAGTGTCAGTTTCCCAGCCTTCAGGTAGATACTACTAATTTACTCCATCTAGCCTATTTATTTATTTATTTATTTGTGCAGGTTTAAACAGCAGAGGAAGTAGCAACATGGTAAAGCAAGGCTGTGGGTCACTTGATCTGGGTAGGTTTGTAACATAAATAATAGTGTAGAGCCAGATTATCTCTATCTCTTAGGGATAGAAACATCAAGATAAGAATCACATCATTCATCTGTGCTATTCGATTATTATAATAGATCAGAGACATGCTCAGGGTGTTTTGTGTGAAGAATATAATATGTAATATCATTGTTAAGGAGTACCTTGAGAAAAGGAACCTCACCTTTGAAGTTTAAGGAATTATTTGTACAGCCACTTTGGAAAACAGTGTGGAGGTTCCTCAAAAAGTTAAAAATAGAACTACCCTTTGACCCAGCAATTGCATTACTGGGTATTTACCCCAGAGATACAGATGTAGTGAAAAGAAGGGCCACACGCACCCCAATGTTCATAGCAGCAATGTCCACAATAGCCAAATTGTGGAAAGAGTCAAGATGCCCTTCAACAGACAAATGGTAAAGAAGGTGTGGTCCATATATACAAAGGAGTATTACTCAGCCATCAGAAAGGATGAGTACCCAACATTTACATCAACATGGATGGAACTGGAGGAGATTATGCTAAGTGAAATAAGTCAAGCAGAGAAAGACAATTATCATATGGTTTCACTTATTTGTGGAACATAAGGAATAGCATGGAGGATATTAGGAGAAGGAAGGGAAAAATGAAGGGGGGAGAATCAGATGGGGAGATGAACCATGAGAGACTATGGACTCCAGAAAACACACTGAGGGTTTTAGAGGGGAGAGGGGTGGGGGGATGGGTTAGCCTGGTGATGGATGTTAAGGAGGGCACGTATTGCAAGGAGCACTGGGTGTTATATGCAAACAATGAACACTGCATCAAAAACTAATGATGTACTGTATGGTGACTAACGTAACATAAAGAAAATTTTAAAAAGGGAATTATCTGCAACAATAATTTTGATGTTTTAAAAATACTGAAGCTTACTTAAGCATTTATGGAAAGCCTAAGATATGCCACTCATTCTATTTGATGGTGGAACACGAGTAGAATGAAACCTGGCCTGGACCTCAAGGAGCTTGCAGACAAGGGAAAGAGACTGATAACACAGCAGTTTATTTTATTTTATTTTATTTTATTTTATTTTATTTTATTTTATATTTTTTAGGATTTTTATTGATTTATTTGTCAGCTAGAGAGAGAGAGCACACAAGCAGGGAAGCGGCAGACAGAGCAGGCAAAGGGAGAAGCAGACTTCTGCTGAGGAAGGAGCCCGACATAGGACTCGATCCCAGGACCCTGGGACCATGACCTGAGCCAAAGGCAGATCCCCAATAGACTGAGCCACCCAGGCATCCCCACAGCAGTTTTAATAGATGGAGGTATCCAGGTATTCAGGTGTTAGGGGACATCTGACTAGAATTGCTTTTCAGAGAAAAATAATTCCTTCTTTTTTATGTTAAATCGGAATGGCTTCAAAAATGGGATAGCAGGCTTTAAAATGTGTAAACATCCTAAAGAAATCACCTTACATAGAATGATCTCTGTGAAGTGTATTAATGGGTGCTTCTAAAAAACTATGTCAAAGGAAATCATGTGGCTATATTGCGACCATGTGCATTTTAGAGCACTGTGGATTTAAAAGAGCTCAAGACAATAGGGGCAATAACAAGGTCATGAACTAAAAATTGTAGGAGTCAGAGGTGCTCTGGGCACATCTGGGTCCATGTCCTGAAATGATGGCATCTGGAATCTTTCCCTCCATCTTTGACTCAATTTCTTCTATGCTGCCTTCCTTCTTAGGCTGTCTGCACATGGTGTGCTCCTGCAGGTCTTAGCTTATAACCAACCAGATTCATGAATAGTGAGAATGAATTACCAGGAGCACTAGCGAAAATCTCAGGATAAGCCCTGAGATCATCTGTAAGTGTAGTAATTTTTCTGGTTTTATTTCTTTCACAGGATTGTTGGCAAGATAAATAGGACAGAATTGTTTTTGAACTGTCAACTACTATATTTCTTCACAGACTTTATTTTTCAAACACATATTTTTACTCAACTTTGTGTAAAGATTTCTTTCCACTGTATTATTTCTTCCTTTTATATATGCATAGAAAACATTAGAAAAATCAACATCTATTGTGGTAATTCAGCTTCCTATACTACCAAGAAAACTAACATTTGGATTTTTTAATACTCCTCTAGATTCCTCTCGTCTCTTCCAGTGTCTTTTTATTGCTTATTTGTTAATTACCCCAAAGTTAGTCATACTTATTCCATTGTTCGGAAGCCTTTGAAATAAGATAAACATTCTATTGGTAGCTAGGTGGATACTAAAAGTCCTGAACAAATTATATGCAACAACTTCCATTCAGGAGTTTTAGGAATAAGTATGTTTACATACATAGTGACACTGTAAATACTAGACCATCAATATGTTTACATAATACTCATAGCCAAAAAATACGTTGAATAGCCGGGGTTCACAACATATGATATCAAAGACAACTGCATTTTTGTCTTCAATTCTTAAAAAGATTTTATTTATTTATTTTGAGAGAGAGCGTGCAAGTAAGAGAGCACAAGCAGGGTAAACAGCAGAGGGAGAGGGAGAAGCAGACTCCTCACTGAGCAGGGAGCCTGATGTGTGAGACTGCATCTCAGGACCCTGAGATCATGAACTGAGCTGAAGGCAGATGCTTAACTGACTGAGCCCCCCAGGTGCCCCATCTTCAATGTTTTTAAAAAAGATATAGAGTGGAGGGGTGCCTGGGTGGCTCATTCGGTTGGGTGGCTGCTTTTGGCTTGGGTCATGGTCCCGGGGTCCTGGGATCGAGCCCCGCATCGGGCTCCCTGCTCAGTGGGGGGCCTGCTTCTCCCTCTCCCTCTGCCTGCCACTCTGCCTACTTGTGTTCTCTCTATCTCTCTGTCAAATAAATAAATAAAATCTTCTAAAAAAAGATATAGAGTGGAAAAAATTCTCCCTCTGTTCATGGTTCAAATCTTGGACGTGCTTAATAATTTTTCTGGTCACTTTTAAGTAATTTAAAATCTTGTAGTCTCATTTTGTAATGAACATATTCTCAATTCACTGTGTGTCTAGACCCACTTATAAAATAAAACTTTGAACTTGATTTAAACTTAAAACTTTCTCCTTCTCTGGTGGAAACAGGAATGCAGTCCTCTTTCCCCTCTTTATGATTCCACCTCTTCTCTCCAACATGCCACTCTTGGATTAAAGATGGGAGAGATGGAAAGTGGAAGGAAAGTTCTTACTTGGCTGATAAGGTTGTAAGACAACTTCAACATCTCATCCTCTGAGGAATTGCCAAGTGGTTAGAGGTGATTCTTTAAAGGGAATGTTTGAGAATATTTGACTACCCTTTACAAGGACAAAGCATGTTTTTTCCCCTGGAAGTTGCTGCTTCCTCAGCTCCTGTTTGTTTGGTGATCCACTTCATGCAGATTATTTGTTCATATCTCATTGACTTTTCAGGTGAACAACTGAAAAGGTTTAAAACTGATTCCACATTAACTGTCTCTACCATGTGGAAACTCTTACTTTTTTTTTTTCCCCCTAACAATTTCTGTAGCTAGGTTCCAATTCTAGTGCAGAAACCACTTCTCACGCTTTGCAAGAGTAACATTTGCAAAGCAGCATTTTAGATTGCTCTGTGCACTATGCCTGATTAAATGCTGGGGTTTTGTATCAAGCTCCTTGGTTGACTCTGTTGAAATGCCTACAGCTATGCTTGAGGTGAAGAAGGGGTTACCTCCATCTTTCTCTTTTGCTGGAGGGTGTTTTAGAAACTAATCAGTAGGAGTTTCAAAGATAATTTTCTTAAAAAATCCCTTGTAATTTCCACAGACCAAATTTTGTTTCTTTGAGGTATAAAGTTGTAAGAGTCATGAAACTTCATTCAGATATGGGTGTCTGGAACCTTCTTTGGAATATAGCATTGCATTTATTTCTTCAGTTGAAATTTCCAATTTAAACATTTTGATTCACCTACTCTGTTTAATCCACACCCATTTCATCTCCAAATCCTTTGTAGTGAGCGGTTGCATCTGAATAAAGCCTCAGCGTTTCACTTATTTTCCAATATCTTTATAATCCACCAAACTTTTCAGCAGCAAAATTGATTAGACACTCCAATAATTCTGTCTTTGTTGTGTTCCTCTGTTTGCAGAGTGTTCTTGTAAATTAATTGTCCTAGCAATTTTTTTATCATCACTGACAAGCAGCATGACATAAAGGATAACTGCCAATAATGCAGTTCATTTTTTTTAAGATGGAATAGCATGAGCAGTTTTTCTTCATTAATTAGAAATATGTCCTACAAATTCCCGAACTTCTAGCACTACTTTAAGAACAAGTAAAGATTAAGGAAGTATATTTTACTTCTTAAACTACTCGATAGTTTTTAGTAAATGAGTGGTAAAGAGTATTAAACAAAAAGTAGACAAACTCACCAGCAAAAGACAGCCATATTCATAAACCAGAGTTCTCAATTTCAAAAGTCCCACCTCCAAACCCCAGAGTTTGACAGAACTAAAAGCACACAGTCAGTTAAATCATTTAAGTTCTCGATCTCCCCTAATAAGCTAGACAGAAAAGATCTGCCAGAAAAAAGTCTATTCTGATTATGATGGGTTGGTGACATGGAGAAAGGCTAATGATTCAAGTTGTAGACAAACTACAATTATACACACAAACACATACACACAATTTTAACTAGAGAGAAAAATTAAATAACTTCTAGAAACCTGAGTCCTACAATTCTATCTGTTACCACACAATAGCAAGCTAGCTGCTAATAAAGCGTTGAAAGAATTCATTTTATAAGTCATAAACTTGGGGGAAATAAATGAGGTGACAAAGCAAGGTTGTCTGGCATGTCTCTTTCACAGGTTGAAGGCATTGCATTTAGATAACACATTCTGTCTATTGGACAGTCCTCATTACATTTCGAATATGGAGGTCGATTGAAGGAAGCAAAGAGGACATTTTCCTTAAAGCTTAATTTACAGGGTGTGTCCTAAGCATTAGCAAACGCAAAGCCCAGTGCATGGTAAAAGCAAATAAAAATGAGATTGCCATTTAATAAACCAAATTTGCAATTGAGTACATGAATTTCAAGTGCTAGAACTGAAACGACTTTCTGAGAGCTATCACATATCTGATAATGTTTTCCCAGAGCACTTGCAAATAAAAAGGTTTCTTTAATATTGTGCTATTCCATTTATATGTTTTACACAAAGTTAAGTCAATCATATTAATAATCAATATCATTTGGAGATGTTTGGTAAGCCAGGCTGAATTTACATTTATTTTTTCATAGGGTCCTTAGCTGACTATAAAAAAGACTGTCCAGTTTTCTTTTGCCTGCCAAGAAGCAGGCATTTTAGAAGCAGTGATGTAAAACTCAGTCAGGATTATTTGGCTTCAAGTGATAGAATACTCATAATTGGCTTAAGCAAAAAGACTTTATGGCTCAGAGAATTGGAAAGTCCAGAAGGTGTTATGACTTGAGGCAAGTCTGTATCTGAGGGATCAAGTGAAATTGCTTGGATCCAATCTCTATTCCAGCTCTCTCCTTTTCTTTCTCCACTATTGGCTTTATTCATAGATTATAGTTTCTTCTTTTATGCCAAGAGAGCTTCCAGGAGCTCCAGTTTTACACCCTCTCAACTCTAGTCCAGTTAAAAAGGAAGTGTCCTTCTCTTCAAACAGTTCCAAAACTTTGATATTTCAATCTACTGGCTCCAATTGAGATTCATGTCCAATCTTTATCCAGGCTTGGTGTCCAGAAGAATACAGGATCTTGACAAAATCTAAGTACCAAAAATTTGGGCAGGAAAGATCTCTAAAGAAAAATTGGAGTGCAGGCATAAAAAGATGAGGTGATATGTGCAGAGTGGCAAGTACAGCAAGTATCCCTTATAGAGTTTTCTCCTGTTGGTCAATCTAGGAAGAGGATGGTGAAGCAAAGACAGGGTGTCTTGTGATGACATCCAAAAGCCACTAATATTACATTCCTTGGAAATAGGGTATATGTTTGTGGCACCTGAACACCCAAATAAGTGACAGTCCCTCTCCCTAGCCCAAATTCAGGTAAATTTTTAGCCAAACTCTATTACAGTTAGGCAATATCTTCCTATGTCTTGATATACCTCTGATTAAAAACAATAAAAGCATACTTGTATGTGGAAATTGCGATTCTTAGGGTTTTTCTCCATTTGTCATTTCGTCTGAAATATTCCCCTGGGAATTTTTCATTTTATTAACTAAATTAAATTTGCTTTGCATTAATACCAAAGTAGAGAGCCAAAGAGAACGATCACTCTAATGTTTTAGTTTGAAGATTTATTCTAAGCAGCCAGATGCTACATTTTTCTTTTTCAGATATGATTTTATTAAAACAAATCCACCTCATCCTAAAGTTTTAGACTTTATTATATCCAAGATCAAAACTGTATATTTAACTCTATTAACCATTCTGTTTTCTTTTGTTTTTATAAGGTTTAACTTATTTTCCAAGCATACTGAGATATTTTGAGGCCTAGTTTGTCATGTAGTAAACTCATAATCTCTGCATTCTCCTCTCCCTATCCCTCTAACATCTCATCTTCTATGATTTGGATTAAAATGAAACTTCAATGTTTTGTTCATCTTATGCCACAGTCCTCTCTGCTCAGGGCTTCTACCTGTCCCCAAAGCCAGAAGTGGGTGTCATGCACCCTAGAATTCTTGGAGCCAGGATTTACGGCTGGGTTCTAAGTTGAAGATTGTGAATAGGGCGTAGAAAGAGTATAGAAAGGGTATAGAAAGAAAGGCCTCTAAATTCTTGACATCTGGGTGCAATGTGGCAGAGGAAGAGGAACAAAGATATTAAGTTAGGTTGAGAAGGAAAGAAGATTAAATATCATCTAGACATTATGTTTGGCCTGTGTGTTCTCTCAGTCTAGGAGAGATAGCAAAATGGCTGGTCAAGTCCTTGTTTAATACTTGACTATTGCAATTTGATTTCACCCTACCATTTCTCAGAAATCAATTTCCTTGTGGTCACCATTGTCTTATGATTCCAAATGTAAGGACATATTCCTGTTCTTTTGTTACTTGATATTTCTATTATTTTGTACTCTTGACTTCTTTTTCTGTAGAATTCTACTTTCTGTTGTCTCTGGTGGAAACATTGATCTCAACGACTTTTCTCCTACGTTGGTGGTTTTTAGTGTCAGGTCTCTAGTCATCTAAGCCAGAAACAGAGGCAGCCTGAACTTATTGCTCATATATATTCCTTCCCCAACACATTTGATTTGATTTTTAAACAGCTTTATTGAGAAATAATTTGCATGTCATATAATTCACTTACTTAAAAGGTACAATGTAATGGTTTTTAGTATATTCAAAGAATGTGCCACCATCATCCAGTCAACTTTAGAACATCTTCATCACCCAAACAAGAAACTCCATATTCAGTAGCAGTCACTTTCCACTTTCCCCAATCCTCCACTCTTGTATCTCCAGCCCTGTGCAACTGCTAACGTACTTTCTGTCTTTATCAATTTATCTATTCTGGATGTTTCATATAAATGGAATCACACATTAAATGGCCTTTTGTGACTGGCTTATTTTACTTAGCATAATGATTTCAAGATACATCCATCATATAGCATGTATTAGTATTTCATTCATTTTAATTGTCATATAATAGTCCATTATAGAGATTTACCACATTTTGACTATCCACTCATCAGTTCATGGACTTTTGAATTGTTTCCACTTTTTGGCTATTATGAATAATTGTGTGATTAGCATTCATGTACAAGATTTTGTATGGTATACAAAATTTTCTCTAGTATATTTAGGAATGGAATGGCTGGATCACATGGTACATCTATGTTGAACTTTTTGAGGAACTGCCAAACTTTTCTAAAACCATCTGACATTACCATCAGCACATGGAAGTTTTTAATTTCTCCATATCTTCACTAACACTTGTCTATTTTTTTTAATTGTTATTGTAGCTATCCTAGTGAGTGTGAAGTGGTATTTCATTGTGGTTTTGATTGGTATTTCCCTAATAATCAATGATGTTGAACATCTTTTCCTGTACTTATTGACCATTTATATATTTTCGTTGGAGAAATATCTGTAAATCCTTTGCCTATTGCCTATTTTGGAAGTGGAGGTTTTTCATTGTTGTTCGGGTTTTTTTTGTTTTAATTGTCAAGTTGTTAAAGTTCTTTGTATGTCCTGGATACAAGTTCCTTATCAGATATATGATTTTCAAATATTTTCTTCCATTCTATAGGTTTTCTTTTCATTTTCTTGATGGGTGTTCTTTGAAAGACAAAGGTTTTTAATTTTGATGAAGTCAAATTTTTTAATTTTCCTTTTGTTACATGTGCCTTTTGTGTTGAAGTGAAGAAATCATTGCCTAACCCAAGGTAATGAAAATTTACTTTGTTTTCTTCTAAAGGTTTTATAATTTTAGCTCTTAAATTTAGGTTTATATTTTGAGTTACTTTTTCTTCATGGTGTAAGGAAGTGAAGTGGTCCAACTTCATTCTTTTGTATGTGGATAGTCAGTAGACCCAGCACCATTTGTTGAAAAGCTCAATAAATTTTCTTGGTACCCTTGTCTTAACTTGTTTTTAAATACTATGCAGTATGTATTTTTAATATCTCTCTTTTCTATTCTTCCTTTCTTTCTGTTGCCTCTGCCTTAGTTAGGACTTAGGCACAATGAGAACTAATAAGGTATACATTTAGATCTAGATATTGTGTGTGTGTGTGTGTGTGTGTGTGTGTGTGTGTGTGTGTGTGTTTAATCTCATGTACATATATCACCTTTTTTTTTGTGTGGTGTCTAAAATCCTTATTCATGAAACAGACTGTTCTATAAAGATTTAAATGTTTAAAAAGAAAATCATCTACAGAGCAGTTCTTCACTTATCACAAATTGTGAAACTGAGTTCTTAGAAACCACCTTTTTGATTGGTTCTTTAGGAAGCAAATAAATGATGTGGAAAGGATTGAGTGTCTGAATGAGGAAAGTAGTCCTACTGAGGGGAAAGAGAGAGGCTGGGACATGATAGTGAAATTGTATGGATCAAAGAAGAGTGAGGGTATGGCAAACTTTGCTTTTCCTGTATTTTGTTTTAGGGTTCAAATATTAGTCTTTTAAACAAGAAACAAGTAAATGAATCTGTTGATATTTCAGAAGGGCCATTTGGGAATATTTAATATAAAGTCTTGCTGGAAGACTCAGGGAATTGAATAGATTTTTGAGTTATACCTAAAAATGTATTTCTTTCTCTAATCAAGAATATAATTAACAAGGGAATGGGTTAAATAGGTGATGGAGATTAAGGAGTGCACTTGTTGTGATGAGGTCTTGTATGGACAAAGTGTTGAATCACCATATTGTATACCCGAAACTAATATTACACTGGTTAACTCACTGAAATTTAAAGAACTTACATATATAAGTAACATGAATAAACCTTCTCTATCATAGTCTATGACATCATTTGTATAGAAATTATAATGACATTATAGAATATCTATTGTGTTCTAGGTATGCTACATATTTTTTTTACTTACAACCTTATATAGATATAGATGAATATGACGAGGGGTTAACTGGCACTAGAAAGGTGAAATAAAGTCCAGGGTCACAGGCCTAGTAAATACTTGAACCAAGATTTCATTCAAAACCCACATTCTTTTTTAGCCTTAGCACACATCAACATGTTGACCATATACTCCTATTGTTGTCAGAATCAATGCAAAAGAAAAAAAAAATGCATTGTTTAAAGAAGGAAGGACAAGTGGACCAAGGTAGTCAGGACAGGTTCAGAAAGAGGTGACTCTTAAGCCAAACTTAACGAGGAAATAGAGAGAGATGGTGGAGGTGTTCTATCATAAAGAATATCATGGTATAAGGAAACAGTCTCTTGGAACGTGCAGTCTGAGCCTTATAAGAGATTACTTTTTTGATTCATCACTTTGGGACAAATGTTCTTGCCTGATTGAATAGAAATGGTATTTTTTTCTGCAGATACCTTTGAGCCATACTCTGAATGCAGAGATATTTCTTGTTGGAACCAGCTCTGCCAGCATGCTTGAATAAGCAGAATTATTCCTCTAAGCTATCTGAAATGGAGCTGAGATACCAATAAGCAAATCATAACACACAAGAATGGAAAAGACAAACATTTATTCCATCCAAATAGTGCTTACATTAATCTGATTAATTAAAGCATGAATGAAAACTATTTACTTGTGAAAGAGCAGCATTAAATTAGCTCTTCACCCTAGGAGACACACTGTGATTGTTGGCTCTCATTCTGTTTTTAGCCTCATTGCTTTCTTGTTCAAAAGCAGTGCCTTATACTACATTTTCTCGTATTTCCTGCTAGTTGAAGCTGGGCCAGAGCATTGCCAGAGAAAAGGTTTTCTTTGTTTACTGATGACCAGACTCAAACAAAGCAGGGTTTTTATATTGAAATTAATCATGAAATTTGTCATCAGATAAGCTTATGTGCACAACAAGGCAACTACCTGAATGGAATCAACAATATAAGGGTCATCTTATACCTTTTTGAAGATTTTTCCAGGGAGGTTTAGTTCCCACTTGGGTTCTATACAATTACTTTTTTCTAAAAATTTTTATAAGCAGCAGGTTTACTTCCATTGCATTTTTTATGGTGTTTCAGTGGAGATAAATTGTTTTTATTGACTTTGTTCTCAAGAAAGACACTTCAAGATTCCTTGAAATATTTAAGAAGCTTAAAACCCTAGTCAAAATTGCTTTCTACTCATTAGCCTTTTACTTAAACAATACTGGTTTAGTTCTCGTTTTGACCTCGTAATATTTGTCTGGAATGGCCTTATTGAATATGTTAGTGGGACTTAATAGGATCCTCTGTGTTTATAACTGGGTCTCCAATCTGTTCAAAAACCAGAAAGTGTTAATAATTTCAGAAATGCAGAAGTGAAAATAATAGGGCATAGAAAGTTACTTAAAAGTGAAATCAGCTTAAAATGAAATTCAACTTGTAAATAATTGTCTGCAATATTTAATGCCATTTAATTTATAAAAATTTATAAAAATTCCTAAAAATTCCTTGGTAAGAAAAGAAATATGCAGAGTAATAGCTTAAATATAACTTCAGGTTATGTTTAAATAAACATCAAATTTGTTTGAAATTCAGACTGGATAGAAGGCAAGATAGGAAAGTATTTTAACTGGTAATTCCAAATGTAGATTATAATATTTCCCCAAATTTAGAAGAATTTGACCAAGTGATAAATTCATAGAACATATGCTCTGAAGGGCTGGGCCAAAAAATAAGTTTAGGTGGAATGTTGTATCAGTACACTAGTAGATATACATTTGTTATTTTTTTCACCTGAGAAACCTTTCTTGATTTTCTCTTTGCTCCCAACTTCACATTTGTTAGCTCTGTCATCTGCTATACTTGTCTGCATTATGAAATGTATTTGAAATGCATTATGAAATCTCATTCTTTGCCAATCTTGGTTTCATTTTCCTTCTTACCTATTAGAAGGTAAACTGCTTGATGCAGAGATTTTGCTTTGTTTATCTTTGGGTCCCTAATACCTAACACAGGGTCTACTATTAAACATTTATCCCATTAACTGGATCTACACCATAGTCTGGATATGCTCAGACATTTGGGATTGCCTTTATTTAAAGAGACAGGACAGGTTTGAATTTTTTTGTCCTATCTTTTTAAATCCACATGACTAACACCTAGAGGTGCAAATGAGGTGGAGGAGAGCCCAGGAGCTATTTCTAGGAAGAAAGCATTTCTCTGATCCTTTGCTTCTGCCCACAGTGTTAATAACACTTTGTTCAGCACCCACACTGTCAATTTCATTCCAGCTGGGACTCTTCTGATTAGCAGTCTGCTCTTTGTGTTCCCAGAGACAGCTAAAAGAAGGAGGGGCCGCAATGATAAAAAATTAAATAAATATGATATTGCAATATGACAGCATCTTACATCAATACCAAGGGAGAAAAACAAAGAAGCTCAAAGGTTCTCTTGGGATTGTTATCCAGCACTGCCTACTTATAATTTCAAAATGATTTTGTAGCAGTTTGTTCTTTCAGAAATAACTTTATTCGATCCTGTATCCAAGGTAAGGGAGAAGGGACTGTACTGTATCCAAGGTAAGGGAGAAGGGAGTGATGAATCCGCTTTAGATGGTTGGCAGGGTCTGTACAGGTCCTGAGATTTACAAGATTAGTAGATTTCCAGGCAGATGATAGAAAAGAAAGAAGGTTCACAGTGGAGACAACAATATGAAGGAGGGAACAGAGACATGAAAATGAATGCTGTGATTGGGAATATCCAGTAATATGAAAGCTAATGGCACATGGTAGAGGAGTGGAGATAAACCTGAAAAGGGAAAGCAGGCAAAAATCACATCACAAAGATTTTGTTTGCCATCCTAAGAGGCTGGGACTTCATCCCTCGACAGTAGTGAGTCTAGCAGGTAATGATAATTAGTTCTGTGCTTAGTAGAAAATATGTAGAAAGCAAAATTGCTAATAATTGGAACAGAGACATGTAATATTTTTCTGCTTCAAATATATGCTCTTCACACTTGTGATCCAATTTCATAGTTCTACCAAGGTAAAGGGCTATCACCAACCTGCCAACTGTAAATCTAACTTTCTTCCCCTCTAAAGAAAGTATCTCTGAATGACAGTGAGTGGGACTCATGGTATTATAGGGATGATCTCAGATACACTTTAAATTATATTAAAAATTAATAATTTTAAAAGGTACAGCATAAGGAATATAGTCAATGGTGTAATAGCATTGTATAGTGACAGATGATAGGTACCACTTGTGGTGAGCATAGCATAACATAGAGACTTGTGAAATCACTATGTTGTACACCTGAAACTAATGTGACATTGTGTTATCAACCATACGTCAATTAAAAAATATAATCATTTGCATCTATGGGCCTATTATCATTATTAACAAATTAAATATGATATTTTTATAATTAAAATAGTGCATCTGATCAGATAGAAATGGTAGTAGAAGGAGGAAGACAAAAGAACAATCAAAGTGAGATAGAGAGCCAAGAGAGAGACCTAGAATTACTGGCACATGGCAGAAAACCTGAGTTTTGTTGCTGTAACCACAACTGCCATTAAATTTGTCCCAACAGCAAAACTCCCACTCTTATATTTTAAACCTTCTGTGCTGGTACTCTGTTCTAAACTTATAAGGCTGTATGACTCCTAACTAACAAGTGTTAAAAATACTGACTGTAGTCTGTGGATAATATTTTAATGCGTGGGTTAAGTGTTTTTCTCCTTCAAAAGTTCAGTTGAAGAAAGCCTTTTATGTTTATTTCCAAGCACATATACAAATTTGGGAGCAGCAAGATAAGTTCTCAACCGTTATTTTTATTTTTGTCGTTTCCTTTTTGGAGTCTATGAATAGAAAGTGTTATATTAGGTTCTATGTCATTAGTCATTAGTTTATTCTAACAGAACTCTGGAAGTGAAGCTGGGGGATTGGAGTAGTGGTCTCCTCCAGTGAGGAGGTGAGGTAGATAGGTTCCCACTTTTATAACTAAAGGAACTTGATAAGCCGGTGTTTCTGATGGTATGTTTATATAGAACACTACAATATAGAACACATAATATGCATTAGTGATTTGAGAAATCCTTCAGTAAAAAAAGAATTTGTTTAATGTTTTTCGTCTAATGTGGTAGACTTCTAGTTTTCCCTCAAAGTGTTTTCTTTCCTTTTCTTATAGTGATTGAGATTAACCTGAGAACATTGCCATCCAACATCTTCTCTTGAAATTACGCATGGCAATGCAATTGAGTTCTCACCAGTCAATTGTAACTGAGTAAATGTACAACTTCTGCATTATTTGCTCAGAAGGAAATTGCTTGTTCTCCGTCTTCTTTCTTCTATCCGTGGGCTAGAATGTGGACATAAAAGTCAACCAACCTCAACCATGAGGATGAGCACAGTTCCCTAGAAGGGAGCAGAACAGCAGAATGGTCCCTATGTATGAGCTTGCCTCTATAATCTAGATTCTTATGGGAGAGATAATTTTCTGTCCTTTTTGAGCCAGGGTATAACTTTATTATAGTATCTCAGCTTATGCTATTATTATATTCAACATTCTTTAAACTATTTTGACTCTAGAAACTACCTTCCCCATGGGGCACCTAGGTGGCTCAGTGGGTTAAAGCCTCTGCCTTCTGCTCAGGTCATGATCTCAGGGTCCTGGGATCGAGCCCCACATCGGGCTCTCTGCTCAGCAGGGAGCCTGCTTCCCCGCCCCCCCCCCCCGCCTGCCTCTGCCTACTTGTGATCTCTCTCCTCTCTGACAAATAAATAAATAAAATCTTAAAAAAAAAAAAAAAAAGAAACTACCTCCCCCCTTTGTGTAGAAAATCCATTAACATCTTGAAAAACTAAAATTTTAAGGAGCACACTTTAGGCAATACTGGGCCATGCCAAAGGATTCTTTAATTCTGACTTGTTAGTCAACACCACATTCTTTGAGGCATGACTTGCTCTGTGATTCTCGTTACTATTCTCTATCTCCTGGGTTGGCACACCTATAATTGATGACCCAAGACTCAATTCCATCTTATCTAATAGCTCTTCAGAATCTTCCACTGGACCTGGCCAGGATATAAGGAATAAAAGAGATTATCAAGAATCACATGAAAGGTTGAGGAGCCATCCTGAAAGAGATGAGAATCAGTCTTGCTTGCATTGTCTTGATTATAAGTTACATGGTCCAATAAACTGCCAGGGAACTGAGGATTTGTTACTTAGTTGTATGTTAAAGAGGAAAATGTAATGGTTTGGTGAACACAGAATTGTCTCTGCTACCATAGAGTTTGAAAAATGTTAGACACTTCCTTAATTCAACTCTCTAATTGCATTCTCTTTTAGAAATACATAAAATGCTTTCACACAAAGCAAGGCAAAACAATGAAACCACTCTTACTGTAATTCCCATGAGAAACTGTGCATCCTTTCCATGGGAGGGACTGTTTGGTTTACTGGAAAGAAAACTGATTGGAGGATAAGGTGGTAGGGCTTCTAGTTCTCTCTCTTCTAATGCTATCTCTCAAGGCACGTACCTTTTCTGAGGTATAAATTCAAGGGGATATGAAACCAGTTTCCTGAGAGCAAAAGAAGTTTCTAGATATTTGGTTTGGTCACAGCATCTTGTTATTTAAGAGGCAAAGTGGATCATAGGAGCCAGCTATTCCTACATCAATAAGAAATCTTCAATACAAAATCCATTTGACAACACTTCTGATAGTGTTCAAACTCTGGTGGAATTCAAAGAAATTCCTTTCTGCAGGGTAGCTCTTTCCATTGTCATATAGCTATCATTAAGTTCTCTCTTATATTGAGCAAAGTATAATGATAAAAGCAGGTGGAACTTAAATATTTTAGTGCCTTCTCTTCACCTGAGTTACTTGAGTTACTTGTGAATCTATTGACAGCTCCTTTGCCCTATTCACTAATGCAGTGAATCATGCCACCTATATTTCTTAAATGTTCAAATACTTTGTCATCATAATTGTTCAAATACTATATCTCATCATTTGGTTCTTTGATCTGCAAGTGTTTGTTCTTCTTTTGGTCCACACCTCCAAAAATTCTGCCCACCAGTCCTGAAGAACATAAAAAGGCACTGCTAAATACTGGATATCCTCTGACAGCTTTATCCTTCTCATGTCTGGATTCATTTTGTATCCCAACATTCATATCTTTTATTCTTGACTTTAACCATCCTCATCTACTCACATTGTTCATGATAATGTGAATTTATTTTTTTTAAGATTTTATTTATTTATTTGTCAGAGAGGAGAGAGATCACAAGTAGGCAGAGAGGCAGCCAGAGAGAGAGGAGGAAGCAGGCTTCCTGCTGAGCAGAGAGCCCGATGCGGGGCTCGATCCCAGGACCCTGAGATCATGACCTGAGCCGAAGGCAGAGGCTTTAACCCACTGAGCCACCCAGGCGCCCCGATAATGTGAATTTAATTCTGTTATTAACATAGTTTACTGTGCTAAATCTGACAGTTTTTCCCCTTCTTATTCCAGAGCCACATATAGAAAATTCTCCTTTCTCAGCCCCTGTTCTCCTTTTATCCAAGAAGAGGATAGGTTAAATGTCTCCAGATATGCAGACATTTTCTCTCAGGTCCTCTAGATACCTCAATTGGTGGAAGGGTTAAGATCAAAATGGAAATTTCAAGTCATCTCTGGCAGTATGCAGGACCCTCTTGTGTACATGACCGCAAAGCACATGGACAAGTTTAAATGAAGCATTCACTCTGGAAGATCCCGATTTGATCAATGTGTCTTGTCATTTCTAGAGCTTTGTAGTTACTAATTATGGTCACTGCTAATACTCCCAGTGGTTGTCATACTTAATAATCTCAAGAAGGCAAAGATTTTCTTTTGGGTAGAACTGTAGACTTCCTCACCCACAAATCCTGTTGACTTCTGTTCTGTAAGTTGGCTTAGAAGTAATTATAACTCC
>CM052883.1:113497651-113551841 GCA_028534135.1 Potos flavus
CTTTTTCACCACTCTGCCCTCTTCTCCCCATCATCAATCTCTTGACAGTTTATTTACCTTAATCACTCTGGCTTCTTCTGTTTTGCCATCTCTTTTTGTCTTCCTGTATTAGTCTTTACATCAGTTGCAAACCCATCATCCATTCTAAAATGCCACAGTCAAGAGGAGCAAACTTGAAGATCATACTTCTTTTCCATCCTGCCATTTTGGCTCACATAATGGCGAGGACCTGGAGCTGAGGACAAAAAGCACATAAATTCCAAAACTTATTAAAATATTCTCTTCAGTGTTTTTATCTCCTGAGTCTGAAGTAGAACTCAAATAGAACTTGACCGTTGAGAATAGAGGTCTGAGTTGGAGTTCCAGACACAGGACACAAGATACAGCTAGTAAGCTGTAGGATTTTTTTACCTTTATTTTCTTCATCTTTATGAGGGAAGAAAAAAAAAAAAGTAGTTCACAGACCTTTTGTGGGCATTTAATGAGGTAGTCTTTGCAAAGCGCCTAGCACACTCATTGGCACGTAAAAATTACTCAACAAACATTAGCTATTGCTGAAATTATTTGTAATGCCTCCTCTTTCAAAAGAATGTGGCACATATTCTGTTGATAGTATTTTGTTTATGGAAGTTATATGCCTAATTTGTACTGCCCCTTTATTTCTTCATCCATCATTTGGTAACATACTCGTAAATGTCAATTCGTACTAACTGGAACTAGTATGATAAGCTATGCTTTTTCTTCATCAGTATTAGAAGTCTTTGAACATGGTATAAAAAATTTTGACTTTTCTAGCCTGAAGGTCTATGATGCCCTAATGGTAATGCTACAGGAAAAACATAAGATATAGAGTTCAGCTTTTGAAAACTTCTTAAAGTTGGCAACCAATAACTTAAAAGATATTGGCATATTTCAAGGTGACTAAAACTGCGTAAATTAAATCGTTCCTTTCAGGGGTTTCCTTGGTTGTATTTCTTCAATGCAGATATTTTATATGGGAAGAATTGATGCAAGAAAAATGTAAACAAATATTAGTTAGGCTGTCTTTCTCCATTTCTTGAATTATGCAGGTGTTAAAAAATTGAGTGAGATGTGGTAAAAAGTGACAAAATCAAATTTCGGTCAAACATACGTATAAATGTGTAAAGTAATATATTATTTAATAATTATAATCATTATATATAATGCATAAAATATAGAATAATATATAATACACGTAGTTCTATATAATATAAACATATAAAGAATATATTACATGTATATAAATTACATATATTTTTTATATAAAATATATGTGTTTAAATATATAAATATATTATATATAATATATATACACACCTACACACAAAGCCAGAGACCCAGGAAAGCCAGTGGAGTAATTCAGTCTGAGTCCAAAAACCTAAGAACCAATGGAGCCAACAGTGTAAATCCCATCCTGAGGGAAGATGAGAAGTTTCAGCTCAAGCAGGGAGGCAGAAGAAAAAGGGATGAATTCTTTTTTCTTTTACCTTTTGTTCTATTTAGGCCCTCAACAGATTGGATGATGCCCACCCACACTGGAGAGGGCAATCTGCTTTACTGAGTCCACTAGTTCAAATGCTCATCTCATCCAGAAACACTCTCACAGATCCATAGATAATGTTTACTCTGGGCTCCCTTACCCAGTTAAGGTGACACATAAAATTAATGACTATACTTGCTTTTATCCCTAAAAGTTAAAGTAATTTTGAAAATCAAGCTGCCAAAATAAAACTATAGATTTTATGATTAAAATAATGCCAGAAAGAGATATCGTTAAGAAATTATATTTTATTGGTTTATTGTTGCTAGCTAAAAGAATGTCAAGTCAATTTCAGAATACATATATACGAATATATATATTCTGTCTCATATATATAGTCTAGATTAGAACAAACATTTTAAATAAAAATAAAGTTGTAATAATCTCCTTAAAGTTTGTTCAAAGTCTTTTTCAAAGTGACAAAAAATGCTAACCTGAAATAAGTGTTGTTCAATGATATTTTACCAAAATTATTTTAGAACTCCACTGAAAACAATTGTAGAGCATAGTGGTCTACTTTCAATGTTTATCTAATTAACCCAACATATTTATTAAATACCCACTATAAGTTCAGCTTTCTGTTTAGATCTTGGATGATAGTTTAATCAAAGTCATGCTATTTACCACATTGACTTCACACTCTATAATGAAAACATGGA
Organism: Potos flavus; assembly: GCA_028534135.1. Taxonomy (NCBI): domain Eukaryota; kingdom Metazoa; phylum Chordata; class Mammalia; order Carnivora; family Procyonidae; genus Potos; species Potos flavus. Next base: position 113,499,872 of record CM052883.1, read on the forward strand.
ATCCACACATAAAAATAAATAACATTTCCATGACATAGTAATAAAAAATGATATGCATATTCTGTGTCTAATTCAGTCATTATTTGGACAGCTTTGATGTTCCAGGTACTGTTTTATGAACCAGGTTTATAGCAATGAACAAAATAGACAAACATCTCTGCCTTCCTGAAGCTTACATTTTTCTTTGCAGAGACACAGAAAATGTATAGTATGTCAGCTAAGTAATCCAGGAAAAAATAAAAGCAGAGGAGGTAGGGTGTAGTGGTAGGGATTAGGGCTAGCTTTACTGAGGAGGTCATTCTCAACCATGACCAGAATGGCAGAGAAAGTGAGCCATAAGAAACCCATAGAAGAGCATTCCAGGCAAAGAGATCAAAAGATGGAATCTTCTTGAAGAAGGAACATTGCTGCCATGTTTCAGTAACTAGCAAACACACTAGAATGGTTGGAGTAGAGTGAGTGAGGTCAAGAGTAACTACAGAATAAATCAGAGAGGTAAAGAGGCCCAGATTGCTCAGCACATTGTGAGCATTTGGTCAGGCTTTGGCTTTATTCTGTGGGAGATGGAGAGCCATGGGAAGGTTTTGAAAAGAGAAGTACATTATATGATATACAGTTTAATAGGATGACTTCAGTTTCCTAAGAATAGCTTGTAGCAAAGGCAAGGGAAGTAGTAGAGAAAGAAACTAGTTAAGATATTGCAAAGATACAAAATACAAATGATGCTAGTTTATGCCAAGATAAAATAGTAAAGTAGTGAGGTTGATTCTGGATGCATTTCAAAAGAGAAGCTAACAGTATTCACAAATTTATTAGATGTGGAGTATGAAAGTAAAAGAAGAGTCTAAGGTGACATTGAAGTTTAGGATTAACATCATTAAAAGATGGAATTGCTATTACCCAAGATGGTGAATATTACAAGAGATGCAGAAGCTCATTTTAGACATGTTAAACTAATAGAGAGTGAATATGTTAAATGGTATTCGATTCTAAGTTTATAGTTCAGGAGAGAGGACCGAGCTAGAGCAATAATTCGGAAGTTGTCAAAGACTATTTTCTGGGGCATGTCAATGTTCAAAGGTAGGATAATGGAGGGGAAAACCAGCAAAAGGCACTGAGAAGAAGCAGCCATGAATAGAAGAAGTAGACTATAGAATGGTGTCAAGCAAAGGCAAGTGAGGAAAGTGTTTCAAGAAAGAGGAAGTAAGCAAACTTTTCAAACGCTTTCAAATAGTATGATTGAAAATATAACACTGAATTGAGCATGAAGAAGTTGGGTCTGGCACATTATAAACCATCCCCAAATGAACATTTAGTTAGTTCATGGTTTTTTTGGTTCTGCTGATCCTGGTTAGACTTAGCTGATCTTATCTGGATTTGTTCATTCACCTGCATCGGCTGCCAGGTCAGCTTGGGGCTAGCAATTCTTGCAAGTTTACAGCAAGGAAACCTGTCTCTACTCCATGTGGTTTCATGTCTTCCATCAGGCAGCCCAGACTTTTTAATATGGTGGTCAGAGAGGGTTCCAAGAAAATAAACAGACGCATGCAAGAAAATTTGAGGCCTAGGGATGCATGGGTGGCTCAGTTGGTTAAGCATCTGACTCCTGATTTTGGCTCAGCTCATGATCTCAGGGTTGTGGGATCAAGCCCCATGTCAGGCTCCATACTCAGTGTAGTCTGCTTGTCCCTTTCCCTCTGCTTCTTCCCTTGCTCTCTCTGTCTCTCTCTCAAATAAATAAATAAAATCTTTAAAAAAGATGTTTAAGAAATTTTGAGGCCTAGACTTGAAACTGGAATGGTATCACTTCCACTATATTCTTTTGCTAAATCATGAGGTCAGCCCAGATAAAAGATGGAAATATAATCTCCATCTCCTAATAGTAGTCACATTGAAAACAACACGAATAGGCAAAGAGGAAAGGATTGTGACACCGTTTACAATTTACCACAGTAACACTGACAAGAGCATGCTAAAAATGAAGAATGCAAATATATAATTTTTTGAAAGATATAACCTATTAATATTGAATTCTATATTTTGTGTTTCATCAAAACAAGTTATATGCTGGAAAGGAATAAACATAAAATATGTTAGGTAATTATCTATTTGCTGAGATAAGTTGATTTCACATCACATCATTTTATGATTCTCAAACTGGGATGTTGTCTCCCTAGGGGTATGCAGTGGTGTACCTGGAGGTATACAAAATCTCAGGTTAAGTTAGACACATCTTCCTAAAGCGTAAAATTTACCTTCAGAACAATGGGAAAAATGATTCATATTTTAAGAAAAATATTTAAATGCTATATAAATTATAAAATTCCTATGATTTTAAAGATAAAGTGAAGCTTTAATGATATTTCATGTTTGTGGCATCTCCAGCTCTAATTTGATGATTCTAGCTTCTTGGCCATTAGGAGTGCTTTGCTGGAAAATTTGAGAAAAATGATCATGATTTATGTGCCCTGAGAATTTATAACAGTATCCTATGTTTTTGCAGAAAACTTATGAAATGAAGTAGTTGAGTATATATATTTAAATAATGTGACCTACTAAGCCACTTTATTTTTTGTGAAATGTTAATAAATTTTAAAAAGCATTTTAAAAAAATACAAATGTATCTTAATGATATTGTAGAAATAGGAGAAAATTTAGAGAACCAGATTTGTTCTTCTGACTTGCTTATTAGTTAACTCTGGAGAAGTTCCTAAAAAGTGGACTTGGGTATCCTCATCTATTCCATCTATTCAATGGAGCACTAAATGCTGGCACAAGCTACATAATATGACCTCAGCAAAGATAAAGTGAAATATAAAGGATCAAAAAGCATGTGACCGATACTCAGGTTTTTATTAAATAGATTCATCAGCATTATGGCTTCCAGTCAACATGTGTACTACGTATTCTGTGGATAAAATAGGACTTAGATATTTGTATCTCAGATACTATCATTTATTCTGAATGATATAAGACTTTTAAAAATAAAATTTATATCAGATATTACAAAGACAACGTTTCAGAGCAGTTTAAGACCTGGAATCCTGTGAGTTTAGGAATTGGTTTTCAGTACCACGGATAGCGTTAATGCAAAAGCTGAGAATAATTAAGGCTTTAGGATCAAAAGACCTTGGCAGGGAGAATTTTAGTTCATATGCCTGTCCCCAGATTTGAGTGGTATTGTGAAAAAGTGTAAAGAAGGCCATCTATCTTTTTATTTAGAAATTTAAGAATAAACCAGATCTTCACAATTGCTAACAGAAAAATTAATTTAAAAGATCTATATTGGACACATAATATGCTCAGTGTAGCTGGTGTTATTTGCCAAATGCATTCTCATAATAATTTTTCTCTTATCCTGCTAAGAAGGTGTAACTACACATTTACTACAATTATCAAATTTCATATAGCATGTAATTTGATATCTGTATATTTTGAACTATCTTAAAAACCTGGGTTGACTAAAGATTTTCATTTGCCTTTTAGTAATTTCATTGTCCCGCATTAACTTTAATCCTCCAAAATTGCCTTCAAATAGCAAAAATAACAACATAACAAAGAATTTCTCTAATAACAAAATTTTAAACAAGTTCTCCACAAAGAGGTACCAGTAAAGATAAACTTGGCATCTAAAATTATTTTATAGGAGATACATGTTACTCTTGAAGGTAGTAAATAAAGTTAAGTAAGTCTTAAACATTAAGTTTGTAATGCTATGAAAAGCTTCCATTTAGTTTAAATATAACATAAATAAATTTAAATAAACCCCAAAAGTAGGAGTACAAGTTTTAAAAATTTATGCTCTCATGCTTCTTAAATGTTTAATTTACAAGTAATTAAGGTAATTGATTTCAAATATAGTGGAATTATGTACTCTACACCATTTAATCAGACTTGCTAAATACAGTGTTGCTAAAGGATTGTGAATGAAAATGGTTCCAGTTTTGGCCAGGAGATGGAGCTGTCATGTAAGATGCAGGCTTACATTTATTTATTTATTTAATTTTCAATTTAGCATGCTGCTTTCTAACAGGCAGTGGGTACCATCGAGTGAGCGTCAGAACAGAAAGCTAAAGCAGAAGCAGAGAGGATGCCGCAGTCGTTCTTTCTTGTTTTTTCTTCTTCAGTGAGGATGGAGCACATGTGAAATTTTACCTTCTGCTTTAGTCAAAATTCTGAAGAACTGCTGTGGAGACAATTATATTCACCACATATATGGATTCTGTGCTGTGATTTACAATTCCCTTTATTTCAGGTAAGGCAACATGATTCTATCTTTGATCTATCCATGAATTGTTATTTGTGTTATTGATAATTAAAGTGTGTGTTTTGTAAGCTTGGATTTAGATCTAAAAGATTGAATACCTCTAATTCTGGCTGCCCTAGATCTTTAAATCTTCCTGCACTGAAATGAGATTCAACTCTGACATGCTGTATTTTAATGTTTATTTGGCTTTCTGGCCTTTAGTGCCCATCTGTGACTACATTTGTGTACCTTTTGAAGGTAAAGCTTTCAAAGTGAAGCATGGGTCTTCCTCTCACAAGGGAAATACTGATCCTTAATGCAGTGAACAAATTGTAGAGATGTAATGAAGCAGATTAACATGGCAGTGGCTTTGCCAAAGCCCAGGGCTGAGCCTTGTGATAAATGCTTCAGAGGCATACCAACATTCTGAGCCCAAAGGCCTTCTGAACAATTCCAGCTAGCAATGATGGTATGGGTTATTTATGGGTTTTTTTTTCCATTTTAGAAAAAAATATGTAAGTCATTTCTCCCATGAAAGATTTATGTAATGTGTTTAATAGACTTGGAATGATAGTACAGACCCTCTCCCTCTCCCAGTATGGATGTAAGGAGCAAACTAAAAACAGATTAATTGCTGAGAAAATGGATTTTTCTTAGATTTTGGTGGATTTGTGATGATAGGACTGTGGCCACTTAAACTAGTCAATATCGTATAAGGTATTCACATTTTGAATTATTTTTGGTGATGTAACATTAGCTGTGCTAAAAGGTGGAATGACTCAGGAGCTGGAAATTGCATGCAACAGCCTTGCTTTTCTCTGCTGCTTCTTATGATTACCCCATAAATCCTCTTTTTTATTGTTATCAACTTAATAGGAAGAAAGCAGTTTAAAAATCCTGCATTTAAGAATCATAATTGTCACTTGTATCAATTTAAAGTAAAATTTTAAAACATATAAAAATTGTTTTTGTAAGATTGTTTTTAAATATCTCTTTTCTGTCTCTTCGAGAAGAGCAGTGTGTGTGTGTCTGTGTCTGTGTCATGGTCGTGGTAGAGGTGGCAGGTATGGGGGTGCATCAGTATGTTTCTATCTTACTCATCATTTTTCTATAAAGAGGTAGTTTGCTGTGTCAGAGGTTGTGAAAGCTATGGGTCATGATTTTATGGAATGGTTTGAACCACCAAAGAAAAAATTCATTCTTCTGACATGTGAGGCCTATAAGGAGTTTTAAGTTCCACATAGTTCTATATATATGACAATTTTTAGAATCACAATTTTTAGCACTTATTTCATCATTTAAAAAAAAAAAAACCATGGCTGAGAGATTCGGTTTTCCACAGCCACATGCTAAATTGAATCAGAAGCAAGGCTAGAACACCGATCGACAGTTTTCGATGTCTTTCATAGCAGTAACACAATTTACCTCTGGTGTGGACATTTCCAAATGGCATATACCAGGTGTGCTGATATCGACTATGTATGTATGTGTGTGTGTCTGTTAATTCTATGAAATAGAGTTTCTTTCAAGGTACACATTGTGTTACTTAATGGCATATTGTATACAGTGCTCAATTTTCTCAAGGCTCTTGACAAAGCATCTAGGAAAACTAAAACAACAACTACGGAGACTCTCTGTTTCTTAGTATTCTCCTTTCCTATTTGATGAAGTATATTACTCTATTCTCTACTCATAAATGATATAGATGGTCACATACTAGCCCACATCTCTATTCTTCCTACTTAATAAGAGGAGACTGTCATATAGATTAGTCTATTGACCCTTACAAAAATATTATCCCTGCTCTGGCCTTCCTGTTTTTTGTTTTTGTTTTTGTTTTTGTTTTCACTTACTAGGCACAGACTGCGCCCTACTTCTGCAATATCTTGAGAAAGGAAAGGGATTAAATAAAATGTGTCACTTACACAAACAATATTTCTGGAGTACCACGCATCTACCAAGAACTGCCCATGGTAGAGATTGAGACATAAACAAAGGCGCAGAGTTTTCTTCATGGAAATGTGCATGTACAAATAGTACTATACTTCAAAATATTATAAATATCAAAATAAGAATGAAGAACGATGAGAAGGTGACTGGAACAGATATATGATGAACACCCATCTTGTGTCAGGCTCACTGTGTTATATCCTGAGATTCAAAATAAAGCCAACAGTCACAGTTTCTGTCCATGAGGAGCTCAAAACCCAGAGAAAAAAATTTTTAAGAGGATAGGATAGTTAAATTAGGTCTTTATGGGAGAGTTGGTTATAAACAAATAAATGTAGAAAGTTGCTCATTCCAGGAACAAAGGGGTGAGGCAGGCAAATAAAGGCTATGGAGACCTCTCGGGGACATCATATAGGGAAATTATAGAGAATGGTAAATAATCCAATCTGAGCAAAGCATGAGAATGTTGTGGCTTTTTTTTCTGGAGCAGCATAAGATAATGAATTTGGCTTTTGATGTTATGTATTTGACATACTAACACATACTCTCACATAAAGATGTTCTGTAAGAAGGAAAAAACGATTTTGTTAACAGCGTGAAAATTTTATGTCCAGATATCAGATTAGAAAGAAAAGCTGAATATATGGTTGTGCATGAAGCTGTGGCAAGAGTTAGATTACACATAAATGAACATCAGCGGGGAATAAAAGTGAGGTAAAGATGACTTTAGAATAACTTTAAGATTAGGTAGAATGGAAAGAGTCTAGAAAAAATATTAACTTTGGAAAAGTAGTGGAAGAGATTGGAGGAATAACAATTTCCTAGGAAGCAAAGCAAGTAAACGGATTACCAAAATAGCGATCAGAAACAATAGCAAATCCATAAAATGGTTGATTAATAAGAGATTGGGGTCGGAGCTGATAGACTTCGTTATTATTATTAGGTCATGGATAGGTTTTAAGAGGAGAGGTTTAGTAGATTTTCAGAGACAGGGGCTCAGACTGAGGACTAAATGGGAAATGAGAAAACTGCAGAGTAATTTTAAATTTTAAGATATTTACCAGTGAAGGGAAAGATGGATAATATTTTTTATCTTGAGGGGGAAGGCACTGTTGAGTGAAATTTGATTTTAGTCAGGATTAGAAAAACCTCAGCCCCTTCATAAAATAAGGATATGAAGTCAGTAGAGAGAAATTGAAGAAAGAAGAAACAAAAAATAAAATGTCCTACAGGAGACGAGAGAGGGAAGGTTCAAGAATGTTTTTTCTTCGAGATAGGAAGAAGGGGTAGGAGGTGATATAAAAGAAAGCTGATGTAACTTGCTTTAGGTGCTCTGTACTTGGAAATTAAAACCTTGTCTGTAAGATAAAATATCTCTTCTATTTAAATCAGTTGGTTCTTCAGAAAAGGCTATTTGTGGTATGTGGACTCTCTGAAAGAAATAATTAATTCTCAGTAGCAAAACACTTTCCAACAGAGCATTTTTTAGTTTCATTAATCCGTGAATTGGAAACTAATAAACACTGTTTCACATTAGGCTTATCGAACATACTTCAGTTACCTATTTCTTACTGAATGACCTGTTTAAAAACAGATTCTATTTTAAACTTTCATAGAATTAGACCAATACATTATCTATAATACGTATCTAACTTATTTTTTTAGGTATAATTAGCATACAATGTTATATTCATTTCATGTATACAACATATTGATTCAAAATTCTATACATTACTCATTGCTCATTAGGATAAGTATAGTCACCATCTGTCACTATTCAATGTTATTACAATATTATTAACTATATTCTCTATGCTGCGCTTCTTTGTGCCTTTGCCACGTTACAGAAGTGGCCCACTTTCCTCAGCTCTTGGCCAAACATTCTGGCCTCTGATTCCATCTTCACATCTTTTTTTCTCTAATTTGATTATTTCGGGCTGGTTTGCTAGCATCTGAATTAATTATTCAAGCTTGTGCCTTTTCCTCCCTGTTTCATTAGTATTTTATAAGGACATGTGTGAAGAGAAAGAAAAGAGAGTCAGTTTAATTATAAAGTTCCTTCCTTTAGGCAAACTAACCTCCTTTATGAAGCTTCCTACCATAAGTTCTTTCTCCCTCTCTACTGACAGTTCAGAATCTTGTGTCTTTTCTAGGTCTCCTCTAGGCAATCCCTTGCACTTGCAGGCCATGGGATGGCAATGTGAAGCTTGGAAAAAGGCACAGGTATGATGAAGAAGAATCCCATCCTTCACACAGAAAGGAGCCTTTGAAATTGTTGCTTTCTCAGTTCAGATTAATGTAGTTCGCTTTAGACTTGGTGGGACAAATATCACCTTTTTGTTTCTAGACCTAACTCTATCCCACTGTGTGGTCAGCCTGGCGGGTCAGTGACAAGAGCAGAATTAGGTGTTTAAGTGGCAGTACAGACACAGATGACCTCTCTTCCCTCAGGACTGAGCTTGGGCAACATTGTAAAGGCAGACCCCCCACCCCCACCCCTCAGGGTCCTCTTCTTCCAGTCTTCTTTTGCGGAGGTCACCTCTGGATATCCTCATAACTACCTCATTCAGCTTCTAAGCTCAATAAATGATTATGTCTTTATCTAGCTTCAATTTCCAGGCATTAAAATATTAAGATAGAATTTAGTTTTTATTTGTGTTCATTTTTATTCTGTTCTTATTCAGAATTTGGGGTTATTACTGACAACTGTGGAACTCTTAATTTTTATCCATTTTAGAAACTTAATGCTTATTTTTCTCCACCTTTTTTTGACTAGCAGTGCAGACACTTTTGAGGGTATGGATGGGAAAGCTGATGATTTGAAATAGAAATCCTAAGTCAAGTTTAATTCCATTAACAGCTGTTGTGCACCCACAGGAGGGTCATAGGCAATGCTATCATACGGTAAACCTAGGTTATTACTTCTCAGCTCAGATTACTTTCACAGATTCTATATTTGGATTTGTTGTTAAGTTCCATTGAAAATTATTTATTTTATAGTGTTATAATTTTATAATAGGTCATACAAAATACAAAGCAGGTCTTGGAATAATATTTTTCAGATTTCTATCTGTGTAGTTTTACATATTCATTAGTTTCTTTTAAAAATTCATATTGACTTCTTTTGTCATATTAGTTCAGATTCTCAGAAGAAGAGATAAAACATGATATGATGGAAGACTCCTTTGTACTCAGTATTGATCCCATTCCTATCACTCCCTTCTCAGGTAACAGCAGCTGGTTTGAATTTGATGCACAATCTTTACATTCATATAGTAAAATTAGAGTCCACACGACTTGCACACATATATAATATGAAGTACTGCTTTACACATTTTCAAAATTTTATAAGTGGTATTATACTGAAAATGTCTTTTCATATTTTTTTTTTAAGATTTTATTGATTTATTTGACAGAGAGAGAGACAGCAAGAGCAGGAACATGAGCACGGGGAGTGGGAGAGGGAAAGCAGGCTTCCTGCTGAGCAGGGAGCCTGATGTGGGGCTCTATCCCAGGACCCTGGGATCATGACCTGAGCCGAAGGCAGATGCTTAATGATTGAGCCACCCAGGCACCCTCATATTTTCTTTTTACCCTCAACATGATGTTTTTGAGAATTGATCCTTTTGATACATGGACATAAGGTTCAGTAATTTCTACTGATGTATAACTTTCCATTATAGGAATATATCACAAATTATTTATAATTGTATAATAATGGATAGATTTTTTACTATTATAAACAATGCTGCCATGAAAATATTTATATTTTTTCATCTACATGTGAGTTTGTGTCATAGGTCAAACATCCTGCTTGACTGTTTTACTCTTTTTTTTTAAGTAGGCTTCACACTAGGTTTGCAGCTCCATTGCAGAGCTTAAACTCATAACCCTGAAGAGTCAGACACTTAATTGACTGAGCCATCCAGTGCTCTGACAGTTTTACTCTTTTGATTGTAGTTAAAATAATTAGTCAATAGTCCAAATTTCCACCACCAACATTATAATAGCTGTAATCTACTTTCTTTTACAGAAGGCAAACCCATTATAAAATTTTGAAGTAAATGGAAAATTCTTAGTGTTCACGTAATGAATTTTTTTGGAAGATGATGGTATCTGTCAACATTTAAAAGATGCTTGTCTTTTGATGCAACATTTTCACTTCTATAAATATGCTCACACATGGCATTCATTACAGCATTGTTTGTTAATAGTAAAAACCTGGGAATGACCTAAATATCCATTAATGTGGACAGGCTTAATCAATTGTGATGCATCTTTATAACAAATATCATATAGATGTTAAAAATAATTTTAGGCTTTTATATGTGATTGGAAAATGATCAAGAAATATTATGAAGTGAAGAAAGCAGGTTTCATAATACTACGAATGGTGTTATCTCATTTGTGGGGAAAAAAAGGAAAAGAAAGCTGTTGTAATTACATTTATTGATATATATTTACATATGTTTAGAAACATTTTGGATGAATATACAGAGTCTTTAACTGGTTATTTTGGAGATCTGGATTTGTATGGGGAGATTAGTATGTAGGATATTTAACTTATTTTTACTTTATTTTCCTTTATTCAGTTTGTATTTTTAATAGTAATCATGAATTTCTTTTGTACACTAAAAATACAAATAAAATGTTATCCGTTACTTACCATCTGATAATATTTTTCCTTTTATGTTTAAATGTTATAACTTATATCAAAGTTTTTTTTTTAATGTAGTTCCATGCTGCTTGGATATAGTTTAATATTTATCCTAAATGAGATTTTTCTGTAGGGATTTTATTTTGTGTGTACTTTATTCTTTCTCTCTTTCTTTTTAGCATCAAAAATTATTCAAACCTTAAAAGCAAACCCAGGATAAAATACTGATTCAGAATATTTGGATATGCATCTTAGGAATTTGCAAATATGTGATAATTGGCTTTAAGCTCACTGGCACTATCTCCAGCCTGACTCCCTTACCCAAAAATCTTGGTAATTTCAGTTTGTATATAGATGGCCTTTCAACATATTTTCTATATGAAAACCTAAATTACCAATTTAGCTGTCTTTCTTAAAATCTTTTCCTCCAATGGTGGTATTCTTTACCCTTCCTCAGGCACTCACTCCCATGGTTGTATCTTAGACATCTTTGTCAATAATGTGACCTGACCATGATCTCTACTTCATGCAGTCTGCACTACCTAGCTTCCTACCTCATTTCATCTTGAACCCCAACTCAAGCAATCCTTTAACCCAACCAGACCTCCAGTGCATTAATCTTACAACACTTTCACTGTCCTCGCTTACTGAATGTCCTCTTTATTTTTATTAAATAGATTAAATTCCATGGCCATCAATAATAATCACTTCTTACATACACATACACACTTAACTACCCCTCCTTTTTAATTATCTGGAAAAATATCCATCCTAGTCATTTCCAACTCTCCCCTACTCCATGCCTGCATCCACGCAGCTAGACACAAACACAGCCTCAAGTGGGCCCATGATACTGCCCAACAATCACCACAGTTCCCCAGACCTCTCACTGACCCAGTTTCCTGGACTTGGATTCCACACCCTCTCTTTTCTCTTCAAATCACCATTACCTTCTACTTCATCTTCATTCTCAGTTGACAAATTTGATTCCTACATCACTAAGAAAATTGAAACAATCAGAAGAGGTTTTTTCCTTCAGACTTTTATCACTACATGTACCTCCCCACCAAGTTCTACACCCACATAATCTGACTTCCCACCTGTTACCTTAAATCAACTATCCTTGCTTCTACCTAAAATTGTCCCTGTGTCTGTGCACCAGATCTTATTTCTCTATTTCTTCTTACCTACACAGGGCATTGCTTCAGCAATTTTTTTCTCTCTCCTATTTCAATAATTTTAGCTCTTTAGTTTATCATTATGCAGGCATCTTATTATTGCTTCTATATTGAAGAATTTTTTCCCTCATCAAGTACTTCTCAATTTCTTTCCTTCTCTTTGCAAAAATATCTACCGTAAGTGTTCACTGTATTCTGTCTCTCCCTTTTTTCCCCACTCCCCCGTTCCCTTTTAAATCCACTTTAGTTGGGTTTTCATTTCCACCATTTTACCAAAACAATTTTTGATAGGAATCCATTGACCACCACACCATAAAATCCAGTGATCCATTCTCAGTCTTTGTCTTACTTGGTCATTCAGCAGTATTGGACATAGTGCATCACTGAATTCTCTTGATATCCTTCTTTCCCTTGGATTTGTGGACAGCCTATAATCCTGGTTCTTCTTTTGTCTCACTGTTCACTTCTTCACAGTCATATTATTTTTTACTCTGCCTTACCAAATGTCAATATTTGGGAGTGTCCCTGGTTTAGTCTCTTATTTTCTTTTCTTCTGTATCTTCATCACTTTCTTGTAATCCCATTGACTCTCAAGGCTTTAAATCTCATACAAATAATGATGACTTCCAAATATGTTTACCTCCAGTTTTCTGCTGCACTAAAGATCTATGTGTCCAACTGCTTATTTGGCTTATTGGTTTGGGTATTTGATAGACATCTCAAATTTAACAAACCCTAAACTAAATTTCTGAACTTTTCCTCTCCCTGGCCAACTGCTCCACCCCCAGCCTTCCCCCATCTTACTTGCTAGGGAAGTAACTCCAGTCATGCTGTTCCTCAGGCTGAAAACTTCTAGGGTCGCTTTTGAGTATTCTCGTTCTCTCATACCCCATGTCCTACCCCTTAGGAATTCTTGTTTATTTTGTATTCAGAACATATCCAGAATCAAACTGTATCCTGCCACCTCAACTGCTACTAGCCTGGTCTAAGCCATCAAGTCTCTCCTGGATTTCTGCCTTAATATCGTAAGTGGACTTTATTCTTCTACTCCTCCTCACAATCTATTTTTTCAACACAGCAGGCAGAAGTAAGATTACACCACATCTTTGCTCAAAATCCTCTAAGAGTAAATTTTCTCAGACTAAAACATATCTTATAATTTCCTTGTTGAATCTGGTCTCCATTTCATTAGTTCTCTGAACTCATCTCCAGTTTCTCTTTCCCTCACTCACTTTTACTGTTTCTTGAATATTCCAGGAATGCTCACATTTTTAGAGATGGCTCATCTTCCTGGAAGGCTTTTGCCTCAGATATTTGCATGACTAACTCCCTCGCCTGCTTCAAGTCTGTTCTCAAGTGTAACTTATAAATGATACCATTCGGACTATCCTATTTAAAATCTCATCCCCCTTTCCTAGTCTTATTCTTCTGATCCTCCACACGCCGCAGTACTTTCATTTCTTTTTTGTTTCTTGCTTTACTCTTCTTTCCTTTCCTTTCATTTCCTTTCCTTCCTTCCCTCCCATCTTACAACTCTTATCATCTTCTAGCATATTGTATAATTTCTATCTCCTCTGTCAGTAACCTCCAAATGATCAGACATTATTTCTTTTGTGCATTGATGTGTCACAAGAACTTAGAATGTCTTCTGACATATAGAAGGACTAAAATAATATTTGTTTTATAAATGAATGAATCTTAGAAACTTAAAGTATATTCCTTTAAGCATGCTAAGAAGTACCATGTTTTCTCTCTTCACTTTTATTGAGCTGATTCACATTTAAAAATGCCCAGAACAGTCTTCCTGATTTTTCACTCAGTATTGCTGGCAGTAACAGCGAAATGTATATTAATATTGTAAAATCTGGCCTTCCAGGAAGGTAAACATATCATTAATACTGGCTAATGGCCTATTTCTAATTTATATAAAATTTAGTATGTTTCTCATGGGGCTTCATTTGCTTATTTGTCATTGTTCTGGATTGGGAGCTCCTCAAAGTCAGGAATTTGATCTTCAAATGTGTCTTTCAAGCACCTACCCCAGTGCTGGCATATAAGAAGTTTTTTTTGTTTTTGTTTTGTTGTTGTTGTTGTTGTTTTTTAAATACTAGTTTACCTATAATTCTCTTTTGTAGTGTAGTCTTTATCTGGTTTTGATATTGTGTAATGCTGGACTCAGGATGAGTTTGGATGTTTTCCTTACTTTTCTATTTTTTGGAATAGTCGAGAAGAATAGGTATTAACTCTTCTTTACATGTTTGGTAGAATTTGCCTGTGAAGCCATCTGGCCCTGGACTTTTGTTTTTGGGAGTTTTTTGATTATCGATTCAATTTCTTTGCTTATAATAGGTCTGTTCAAGTTTTCTATTTTTTCCTATTTCAGTTTTGCTAGTTTATATGTTGCTAGTTTAATCATTGAATGAAAACATACAAAATTTCATATCAATCCAGCATCTAATTCCTTCAGGAGTAAAGTTAGATTGTTTATTTGAGATTTTTTTTTTTTTTTTTAACGTAGGTATTTATCACTAAAATTTCCTTCTTAGAACTACTTTTACTGTATCCCATAAGTTTTGGTATGTTGTGTTTCCCTTTTAATTTGTTTCAAGATTTTTTTTGACTCATCGGTTGTTCAAAAGTCTGTTGTTTAATTTCCACATATTGAAAAATTTCCAGCTTTCATCCTGTTACTGATTTCTAGTGTCATATCATTGTGGTTGAAGAAGATATTTGGTATGACTTCAGTATCCTTAAATTCGCTAAGACATATTTTGTGGCCTAACAAAATCTATCCTAGAGAATGGTTTGTGCACGCTTAAGAAGAATGTGTATTCTGTTGCTGTTTGATAGAATGTGCTATATATGTCTGTTAGGCCTATTTGGTCTAAAGTGTGGTTCAAATCCATTGTTTTCTTGTTGATTTTTGTCTGGATGCTCTATCTGTCATTGAAGTGAGGTATTCAAATCTTCTACTATTATTGTATTGCCTAGTTCTCCTTTGGATCTGTTAGTATTTGTTTAATATAATCAGTTCCTCTGATGTTGGGCATGTATATATTACAATCGCTATACCTTCTTGATAAATTGACCCCTATATCATTATATAATGACCTTCTTTGATTCTTGTTACTGTTTTTGGCTTGAAGTCTGTTTTGTCTGATATAAGTTCAGTGCTACACCTGCTTTTGATTTCTACTTGCATGGCATAACTTTTTCCATCCCTTCGCTTTGAGTCAATGTATATCCTTAAAGCTAAATGAGTCTCCTGTAGGCAGCATATAGTTGGGACCTGGTTTTTTTGTTTCGTTTTGTTTTTTTTATTTATTTATTTATTTATTTATTTATTTATTTATTTATTTATTTATTTATTTTAGCCACTGTATACTTTTTGATTGGGGAACTTAATCCATTTACGTTCAGATAATTATGGTTAGGTAGGACTTACTAATGCCATTTTATTAGTTGTCTCCTTGCTCTTTTATAGTTCCCTTGTTACTTTCTTCTTCTCTTGCTGGCTTCTTATGTGAATTGGTGATTTTCCATTGTGTTGATATGCTATGCTTCCGTTTAAGTTTTGTGACTCTCCTATAGGTTTTGCTTTTTGATTACCATGAAGCTTAATCTTTGTAACAGTCTATTTTGAGCTGATAACAACTTAACTTTAAATGTGTACAAAAATTCTACCCTTTTACTCCCCTCTTTTATGATTTTAATGTCAAAATCTCTTTTTATAATGTGTATTCATTAACAAATTATAGTAGCTATAGTTATTTTTAATACTCTTGTCCTTTAAAATTTTATATTTTAGTTATTAGTTAACACATCACCACATTACAGTGTTAGAGTATTCTAAATTTGACTATACATTTACTTTTACAATGTTATATGTACTTTCATATGCTTTCATGTTACTATTAAGCATTCTTTCATTTCAAATTAAAGAACTCCTTTCCGTATTTCTTGTAATGAACTATCAACTTTTGTTTGTCTAGGAAAGTCTTTATTTCTCCTTCATTACTGAAGTATAATTCTGCTGAATATTCTTGGTTGACATTTTTTATTCTTTCAGCACTTTGAATATATCATTCCAATCTCTTTTGAATAACTATTGAAAGATATGAATTTAGTGCCATTGTATTACCAGTAAAGTCCCTGTTTCTGTATGTTGTCTCTGTTTCTTTCTGGTCTATGTTACTTTGGGGCCCTCTCTTTGCTTATAGAATCCTCTTTAATATTTCCTGCAGGACTGGTTTAGTGATCACAAATTCTTTTAGCTTCTGTTTGTCCTGGAAGCTCTTTATCTCTCCTTCCATTCTGAATGAAGGACTTGCTGGATATTCTTGGCTGCACGTTTTTCTCCCTTAGTACTCTGAATATATCATGCCAGCACCTCTGGCCTGCCAGGTCTCTGTGGATAGGTCTGCTGCCAATCTAATGTTCCTACCCTTGTATTTTAAGGACCTCTTGTCTGTAGCTGCTTTCAGGATTTCGGCTTTATATCACTGAAATATGCAGGCTTCACTCTTACATGTCAGGGTGTTCATCTATTTTTATTGATTTTGAGGGGAATTCTCTGTACCTCCTGGACTTGAATGCCTGTTTCTTTCCCCAGATTAGGGAGGTTCTCAGCTATGATTTGCTCAAATATACCTTCTGTCCCCTTCCCTTTTTCTTCTTCTTCTGAGACCCCAATAATTCTAATATTGTTTTGCTTTATGGTAACACTCATTTCTCGAGGCCTCCCCTCATGGTCCATTAGTTGTTTTTCTCTCTTTTCCTCAGCTTTCTTCCTTTCCATCATTTTGTCTTCTATGTCACTAACTCTCTCTTCTGCCTCATTTACCCTAGCTGTTAGAGCATCCATTTTTTTAGACTGCATGTCAGTTAAAACATTTTTAATTCCGGCCAGAATAGATTTTATTTCTGCACTAAGAGATTCTCTAGTGTCTTTTATGGTTTTTTCAAGCTCAGCTAGTAACTTTATAATCATTTTTCTGAATTCAGTTTCTGACTAGATCTATGGCAGAGAGTATTACCTCTGGTTCTTTCTTTTGCTGTGAATTTCTCCTTCTAGTCATTTTGTCCAGAGAAGAATAGATGGATGAGAGAACAAAATCAAAGCTATCAACTACAACCCCAGCAAAATACACACTGGACAAATCTGAAGAGGTCAAAAACCAAAAAAAGAAAAGAAAAAAAAAAAAGGAGAAAAAGAATATAATCTCCCAAGTGTACACAACAGGGTGGTCTACTTGGTTTGGGGTGTATTTTTGTCTACTGGTTAGAAGACACTAAATCCCAAAATTGTGAAGGAAAAAAAAATGTGTATATATATATATATACATATATATATATATATTTGAATGGAGTGAAAGGAAGCCAAAATGAAGAATATATCTATAAACTGTAAATGTAAAAATGCAAATTAAAAAAAAGACTTAAAAACAAAGAGTTGATAAAATGAGAACCTAATTGAAAAGGAAAAAAAAAAAAGAACAAGAAAATTTTAAACAGAAAGACTAAAGACCTCAAATTCTATATAGTATTTTCCCCTAGTACAGGAGGTTTTCATTTCTGAGTGATTCATAAACTTGGTATTCGACTGATGTTCCTGCTGGTCTTCTGTGGTGGGAGGGGTGGCTGTTGTTGTACTGATTCTCGGGTGTCTTTGCTTAGGCAGAATCACACCGCCCCTTGTCAGGGGGCAGAGCCCAGTGTAAACTGCTTCAGGTTGCTCTATGTGGCTTTTGTTCCCTGAAGTCTTTTGCTGCTTTAGAGGATAAAAAAAAGGAAAAAATGGTGGTGCCCCAGTCTCCAGCTCCAGAGCTGAATGATTGCTGCCCCCACTCTTCAGTGCACCGTCAGGAAGAAGCAGTCAATCCCTTTTGTGCACTCCAAACTCTGAAGACTGCTGCAGTGCACACCAGCACCAATCCTCCCAGGTGTGTGTGTGTGTGTGTGTGTGGAGGGCCGTGGTCTCAGGGAGGCGCTGCAGCTTGCTGGGCCCCTGCTTCGGGAGTGATTTCCTGATCGTGTATACATCTGGCCACTCCTCCAAGGGGAAGGAGCAGGGTCTCTCAGCAGTCGTCGCTTGCTGGGTCCCTGCTTGGAGAGTAGTGTCCAGATCATGCAGAGGTTCTCAATTTATGGCAACACCTAGCTGAGAGACCATGCCAAAGCTCATTAACTGTATCTGGCTTCCCTGCTCCAGTCGGCTCAGGCATCCCTGTTCTTTCTGTGACCCTGAGGATCCTGAGACCACGTTGTCCCACCTAGGATTCTGCCCTGCTTTCCTTATCTGAGCACCTTTCAGGCAGGGATGTCCCTCACAGGAGCTGACTTCTAAAAGTTCCCATTTTGCACTTTGCTGCTATACCACTGTCCATCCAGTAGCTGGCTTAGGGAGGCTCCCTCCCCTCCCCCCCCCCAGTTTATCTTCCCATATATCCCCTCAGATTCACGTCTCCACACCTCCTACCTTGCAAAACGTGATTGCTTCTCTATTTGTAGAATGCAGCAATTCTTTTCTTACATCTCAGGTTGGATTCACAGGTTTTGAGAACGGTTTGATAGATAAGTAGCTGAATTCTAGGGACCAGATGAAATGTGGGTCCCCTGTTCTTCTGCCATCTTCTTTAGAAAGCATCTTTCAACTTCTTCTTTCATGAAGATAGAAGCATTTAAATGTATGTGAGGAAGCATAAGCAAGGTGCCATATACCTAACTCTAAGAAAGAATACACTATAGAAACCATCTTTCAACTAACATCTTCTTTCATGAAGATAGAAGCGTTTTCAAATGTATGTGTGAAAGCATAAGGGAAGTACCATATGCATCCCACTTTCTTTGGCCTATAAAGTTTTTTCTGAGAAATCTGCTGGTTGACTAATGGGGGTCCTTTGTAGGTTACATTTTTTTCTCTTTCTGCTTTTAGGATTTTGTCCTTGTCTCTGATTTTGACAGTTTTATTATAATGTTTCTTGGAGATCATTTTAGATGGAAATATCCAGATCTCTCCCCAGATTGGGAAATTCTCAGCCATTATTCCTTTAAATAAACTTTCTGTTTCCTAGAGAACATCTATTCTTTTGGAACTCCAATAATTCACACATTGTTTCTTTTTACGGTATCTCAGAGATCATGTAGGCTTTCTTTACTCTTTTATTCTCCTTTCTTTTCTTTTTTTTATTAACATATAATGTATTATTTGCTTCGGGGGTACAAGTCTGTGAATCATCAGTCCTACACAATTCACAGCACTCACCATAGCACATCATTCTCTTTTCTTTATTCTCCTCTAACCGGATAATTTTAAGTTTCTTATCTTGTAACTTACAGATTCATTCTTCTGTTTGGCCTGGTCAGGTGTTGATGTACTTTATTGCATTTTTCATTTCATTTGATTCTTTTTTGTGTCTACCATTCTTTTTTTTTGTCATCTACCAAGACTCTCTCTTACTGGTGCCTTGGAAATTCACACAGGTAATCAGCTGAAGAGTGGGGGCATGGGGAATGTGCATGAGGCATTCAGGCCAGTTGCAGAGATCCATGGGTGATGCTTTCTCAGCAGCAGAATCTACAGTGTAACCATCAGGGACCATATCCCTTAAAGACCTCTAATAATATTATCTGCTACACTCCTCCTAATCTCGTCCCTCCCCCTTGTCATGGAACTTTCAGTTTAGTAATCTAGATTCTTCAAGAGAGAAAGGAGTCTTTGGCAGTGTCCCACACGGTTGAGGAAGTCAAGCAAACACTCACCTGTTCTCCCCTTTTCCCAAAGGAGAAATCATAGCTGAGAATGTCACAGTTCTAAGCTGTACCACCTTGGGGGAAGGATGGTACAGGCAAATTCAAGCTGTTCCTCTTATCCACTCCAGTACATTCCAGGTAAATTTTTTTCTCCACTGAAGTGCTAGAAATTCTCTCCTGGAAATCTGGACTTCCACACATGGGTTTTCTTGTCCATGGGTGACTGCCTATGTCAGTGTTCTTCAGGTACTCCTGGACTATGGCTGAGAGGGACCAGAACCAGTTCATGGGCTTCTGCAGGAACCACAAGTGGTAATGAGGTCTCTCTGCCTATTACTTGATGCACAGGTTGTAAGACTCGAGTGCCTTAGCATATGGTACTGGATCCCACAACTCCCATGGAGGCACTTTTGTTCAGGGATGAATACCAAAATTTTGTTGTGCAAGTTTGAGAAGGAAATATGAAAGATGCCTTATGATGTTGACATCATTAGGATATAATTGAAATTACTCAGTTTATTTCTCCTAAATAGCGTTCATGCATGTCTTCTAAGTCTCAGCTTAGATACTTGTTTTTGTTAAACACCTAATGTCTTCATTACTTTATTTATAGAAAGTTTCATCTAAATAAATATGCCAACTGGTTATTAGAAAATGGATCACTTTCCAATTGATCTTATCCTGAAAATAACTTCCACTGACTATTTTTCTGTCTTCAATAGATTTCAAGGTTTCAGTGAAAAAATTTTAAAATATATGTGAACTTTTGTCCTAATTAGATCTAACTCAAATATCACTTCTTTTGTAATGCTCTCTCTCATGTTTTCATATGCAATGTCGCATTTTCCTCTGTACTTCCATTGCATCCTGCAGCTGTCTCTCATTTGTCATAATGTGGACTAGTCGGATATATGCATACCTGGGTCATCTCTCATATGAAATTGTGCACTGTATAAAGACAGACATTGTGTCTTATAGTTCTGCTGAGCTACCCAGTATCTACACATACTGCCTTCCATAGGAGGTGATCAATATGTCTGCTGAACTTTAGTCATTTAAAACTTCAATTGGGATACTATTCGAAATTTCTTACTTTCACAGCATAACTATGTTATATTTCAAGTGACTTCTTAAAATAGCTCTCTGCAGTTTGCTTTATTATAACTGCTTTAAATAGCTTTTAAATTTAGTGTTTTCGTAGACTACATAGTTCTTTGTAAAAGGATATAGATTAAGCATATACTAAATTTCCAGAGAAAACTTAAATAATACATATAATTGTGGGAAGGTCTCTCTTACACAATTTCAATTTCCAATTCTCATTCATAATGAATTCTATTACTCCATGAGTAGTTAATTTTTATAACCAATAACAGAATTAATCGACAATAGTCACACACACATGCACACAAACACAAAAATATCCATTCTATCCCTTTCAGTCATCATTATCTATCCTCAAAAATGCAACATAGTAAATAAATAAAATGACCTAGCTTCTATAGAAGTTAGTGAAATATAGATTATAGTACTCTTCTGACATCATGATAGTAGGGAATGTGTATTTTGTAGGATATTTCAAATCCTTAATTGCAGAATTGTTTAAGATAACAATACTTACTTAGCCAATATTTTTAAGCTCTGATCCCATGTAGAATATCATTTTCTCCTGAGCTTCTGGTTTCTTAGATTCCTGACCTTGGCTAACTCTTCAAAAAAATTCTGCTCATTATTAAAGACCAGAAAGAGTTATAAATGAAGCAAGGTATGATTTAAAAGTCAGTATAATACATTTTACAATTCAAAACATTCTAAAATGTGAATGAATTTGGGCTATATTTCAGTATGTAATATTTTAGTTTTCGTGACAATGTTTCTAGCAGATGAAGGGAAATGATATTTCATGAGCTAATGTTCTTTATTGCAAGTAACAGAAACAGACTAAGGAAAATGTTATTAAAAAATAATCTGGGTATAGAGTAGCTCATAGACATGGTATCAGAAAGGACATGTATGCAGATGTTCCAATATATAGATGGTAAGAACCAGTGGCACATTAGTGATTCCAAAAGGAAGTGTTAGAAAACAAAACACTACAGGCTACAACAATAATAATAAAAGAAAAAATCAATGGAGGGTATATTTTTACATTTAGACTTTCAAAGAAAGCATGACAAAACTTTTGTCTCGGATTTAATGCAAAGTTTTGCATATGTTGGTATGTTGGGTATCTTCTAGCCTAGTGATTCTGTTACCTTGCATGGCATTAAGTTCTCCATGATAGTTTAGCAAATGAGAATTGATTAGAGAATCCTTAATTCCTTTGGACTAGCCACTGATAAGTCTGTCAAATTGAATAGAAAGATTAACTTCTTTACTGCATTTCTTTTGAATTACGATGTAAATTTATATGTGTTAGCTTTACACTTAGTGGTTTCTGGGAGTAAAGAGATTAAAAGTGGGGGAAGAGAGAGACATAGAGAAAGAAAGAGAGAAAGACCGAAAGAGAGAGAGAAGGAAGGAGGGAGGAAGAAAGGGAGGGAAGGAGGAAACTTAAAGATACAGATTTTTGTGTGCAATTTTCAGTTTATAAACAAAGAACTTTCATAGCCTTTTGTAGTAGTCTGTATGATGGCCCCAAAAATGTCCATGCCCTAATAATCCCTGAACCCTGTGAATGTTACTCTGTATGGCAAAAGAGACTGCAGATGTGATTAAGATAAGGATCTTGAGATAGGGAGATTATCCTGAATTATCTGGATGAGCACTAAATATAATTACAAGAATTCTTACAAGAGGAAGGCAGAGGGACATTTAAGTACAGAACAAGTAGGAAACCTGATGATAGAAGCAAGAGGCTGGAATAATGCAAGGGAGGATTCACAGACCAAAGAATATAAGTGACCTCAGAAGCTAGAAAACTGAGAAACATATCCTAACACTTTGGTGTCAGTCCAGTAAAACTCATTTCTGACTTCTGACCTCCAGAAATATAAAGGAATAAATTTGTGTTATTTAAGCCACCAAGTTTGTGTTGATTTGTTATAGCAGCCATAGGAAACTAGTACGCTTTGTTATTAAGTATGAAATGACGAGGGCATTCAGCAAATTAGAATATTTAATGCCAATAACTTGTATTTTTTCTATGAGTCAATTTTTGATGATTTAAAGGAAGAAACTACATCAAATATTACCAGCGAGCATCTGCCATTTGTTCTTTAAAAGCTAATTTGAGGAGCATATTGTCAACTTTATAGCCAAAGGGAGAAGACTAATTTTCAGCTTTATTGATGGCTACCTGGTTAACTGAAGCATAGGTTGAATTATCATATTAGACTCATATTTCCTATCATTATCAAGAAATAGATTTGGGGCATTTGTGGTTTGGATTAGCAGATAGACTCCAAGTAGTAGCAACTAGAGTAGCATATAATGAAAGATTATAGTCATACTTTTAAACAAAAAAGATGGTTCGAAAAATGATGATGGCCTAATAGCTGTACTGGATACATATCATTTGTTCCTCTGTTCTGTTACACCATACTCTGAGACCTGGGATGTTCCTTGCTGGCCTCTATCAAAAGGTACCCTTAACCTGTGGCTTCTGGCTAAAAGACAGTCACCAGCAGGGACTGGAGGGTTGGAGGGTTGGAAGAGAATGCAGTTAGGGTATTTATTGCACACATTCCTCCCTTCCAGATTGCCACGGTAGAATGTGAGGGCATAGTTCCTGCCAAGGAACTCCTACTCCTTCCTGATTACAATAATCACTTCTTCCTCTTGCTTCTTATTGCTGCTAGCCCCGGGGTAGTATAGCACTTTGTTGGTTTCCCTTAAACCTAACAGGCATTATGAATAGTCTTTTTGTGTGTGTGTTTTTATCCCTTCAATTAAATTCTTTCGTGTTATCTATTTTTCCACCGAAAAAATTCACCATAATACAGGCACTAGTGAAACAATTGATATGACTCAGATTATTTGATTTTTACAGTGACCCTGTGAGTTAGGTACTATTCTAACCAAATTTAAAATATGAGAATACTGAAAAACATAAAGTTTAAATAACTTGATGATCACATAGCTAAGAACTGTCTAAGCCAAAATAGATTCTAGTGAATTTGACTCCAGAGCTGATCTTAGATGTGGTAGTGAAAGAGTTAATATGATTTTAAAGATAATCTCATATGTTTAGTATCTATATAAATCTCATTGACAAGACTTAAGTACAGAAAAAAATAGAATAAATATAGAAACATTTCAGGGAAACTTAATTTATAAGTAATAAAACTAACACAGACAACACAGAGATCTGGATTTGGAAATAGTCTATTACATGCATTGTTCATATCTGAATGCTTCCAGATGTTATTTAATATCATAATTCTTATGAAAAATGAAAATGAGAGGGACAGTATTTTCTTCCATATACAAAGAAATCCTTTTATTAATATAAATATGTCATATAAACTAATTGAAATAGATAATCTATTTGATGTCTGTGATCATTTTTCAGTGACCAGAAACAGATAAATTGGATTAAAATGAAAAAAAAGTAAATTTCTAAAGGTTTGTTATTGTAAAATCAATAAATGCGTTTCACTTACTATCTCCCTGAAAACTCACATTCATTGTCTTTTTGAATTGGCTTTTTTTAAATAAAAAAATGCATTTAAAACAAAAAGATGAAAAAATATTTACAGAGAAAATTTTGCTGATCTCACATAGGAGTATGACAAAAATGACATCAGAGTGTATTGTTATTCCATCTATAGAAACTGGAAGAGAAAATGATGACTATTTTTTTAAACCCCTCATTGTCTCCTACCGGCCATTCCTAACCTTTATATTCAAAATAGTCTTCACACCTATATATCTGGTAGTAAAAAAATCTATCTTCCCTGAAGTTTATGAAATTCTTCCTGATTTGACATAGGTTTTGACACTGCCATTTTGATCTGCATAATATAGCTTGCAGATGGATTTGTGATAACATCACTAATAGGCCACTTATAGCATATAGCAAGGGTCAGCAAACTATGGCCTTTTATAGCCTCTTTTATTTAAAATAGTTGGGAAATAGGAAAGACTATTTTGTGACATGTAAAAA
Source organism: Potos flavus (assembly GCA_028534135.1). Taxonomy (NCBI): domain Eukaryota; kingdom Metazoa; phylum Chordata; class Mammalia; order Carnivora; family Procyonidae; genus Potos; species Potos flavus. Next base: position 113,524,762 of record CM052883.1, read on the forward strand.
TAATAGGAAATTTGAAGATTAGTGTCCAGAAATAAAGTTTTATTGAAGCACCCATGTTTATTCGTTCATGTGTTGTCGATGGCTGTTTTCATGCTATTAGGACAGAGATACATGGCTGCAGCAGAGACCCTATGGCCCATGAGCCTGAAACATTTACTAAATGGCTTTTGGAAATTGAGCAGCAGACCTCTGGCCCATATACTCTCATTGTAGTAATTGCAAAGTATAGGTATTTGACAGTATTTAAACATCTGGATGAATGAACTTATGCAGTAAAATGTATAGGTATACCTACATTATAGGTATAGCCTATTACTTTTACTATTTTTTCAGTTGATTCTTTCAGCTTTTCTATGTATATAATTTTGTTTGTAGATAATTATGCTAATTATATCTACTATTTTCCAATACTCCTTTTTTTAAAGTTTTTATTTAATTCTGGTCAGTTAACGTACAGTGTTATATTAGTTTCAGGTGTACAATATAGTGATTCAACAATTTCATACATCACTTGGTGCTTATCATTCCTTAATCCCCATCACCTATTTAACCCATCCCCCACCCCTCTGGTAACTACCTGTTTGTTCTCTATAGGTAAGAGTCTGTTTTTTGGTTTGCCTTTCTTTTTCTTTGTTTTGTTTCTTAAATTCCACGTAAGAGTGAAATCATGTAGTACTTTCCTTTTTCTGACTGACTTATTTCACTTAGCATTGTAGTGTCTAGCTCATCCATGTTATTGCAACTTCATTCTCCTTTATCTATTCATCAATTGATGGATACTTGGGATGCTTCCATATCTTGGCTATTGTAAATAATGCTGCTGTAAACATAGGCATCCATGTATCCCTTTGAATTACTGGTTTTATATTCTTTGGGTAAATACCCAGTAGTGCAATTGATGAATCATAGGATAGTTCTATTTTTAACTCTTTGAGGAACCTCCATGCTGTTCTCCAGAGTAGCTGCACCAGTTTGCATTCCCACCAACAGTGCAAGAGGGTTCCTTTTTCTCCACATTCTTGCCAATACTTGTTGTTTCCTGTGTTGTTGATTTTGGCCATTCTGACAGATGTGAATTGTATTTGTGCATTGTGGTTTTGATTTGTATTTCCTCGATGATAAGTGATGATGAGCATCTTTTCATATATCTGATGGCCAAATGTATGTCTTCTTTGGAGAAACATCTGTTCATGTTTTCTGCACATTTTAAAATTGGATTATTTGGTTTTGGGTGTTGAGCTTTATATGTTCTTTATATGTATAGGATACTGACCTTTTATTGGATGTGGCATTTGATATATCTTCTCCTATTCCATAGGATGCCTTTTAGTTTTGTTGAATTTTTCCTTCACTGTACAAAAGCTTTTTATTTTGATGTAGTCCCAATAGTTTATTTTTGTTTTTGTTCCCCTTGCCTCAGGTGACCTATCTAGGAAAAGTTGCTATGGCCAATATCAGAGAAGTTATTGCCTGTGCTCTCTTCTAGAATTTTTATGGTTCATTTTTATGGTTCTCGCACCATTTTGAATTTATTTTTGTGTATGGTGTAAGAAAGTGGTCCAGTTTCATTCTTTTGCATGTTGCTGTCTAGTTTTCCCAACACCATTTGTTGAAGAGGTTGTCTTTTTTATCACTGGATATTCTTTCCCACTTTGTCAAAGATTAATTGTTCATATAACTTTGGGTTTATTTCTGGGTTTTCTATTCTGTTCCATTGACCTATGTGTTTATTTTTGTGACAGTACCATACTGTTTTGATCACTATAGCTTTGAAATTTATCTTGAAGTCCAGAATTGTGATGCCTCCAGCTTTGCTTTTCTTTTTCAAGATTTATTTGGCTATTCAGTCTTTGTGGTTCCATACAAATTTTAGAGTTGTTTTTCTAGTTATGTGAAAAATACTGTTGGTATTTTGATAGGGATTGCATTAAAGGTATAGGTTGCTTTGGGTTGTATAGACATTTTAACAATATTTGTTCTTCCAGTCTATGAGCATAGAATGTATTTCCAATTCTTTGTGTTGTTTTCAATTTCTTTTACCAGTCTTTTATCATTTTCAGAGTGCAAGTCTTTCAATTCTTTGGTTAGGTTTATTCCTGGGTATCTTATGACTTTTGGTGCAATTATAGATGGGATTAATTCCTTAATTTCTCTTTCTGCTCTTTCATTATTGGTATATAGAAATGCAACAGATTTCTGTACATTGACTTTTGTATCCTGTGACTTTACTAATTGTTCTAATAATTTTAGTTCTAGCAGATTTTTTTTTTGGTGGAGTCTTTAGGGTTTTATTTTTTAAAGTATTTTTAAAAATTTATTTATTTTTGAGAGAGAGAGAGCGCACACACAAGCGGGGGAGGGGGACCAGAGGGAGAAGCAGACTCCCCATTGAGCAGGAAGCCTGATGCAGGACTCGATCCCAGGACCCTGGGATCATGACCTGAGCTGAAGGCAGACGCCTAACTGACTGAGCCACCCAGGTGCCCAGGGTTTTCTGTATATACTATCATGTCATCTGCAAATATAGTGAGAGTTTCACTTCTTTCTTACTGATTTGGATGACTCTTATTTCTTTTTGGTGTCTGATTGCTGTGGTTAGGACTTCTAGTACTATACTGAATAAAAGTAGTGAGAGTGGACATTCTAGTCTTTTTCCTAACCTTAGGGGAAAAGCTCTGTTTTACCCCATCGAGGATGATATTAGCTGTGGATTTTTCATAGATGGCCTTTAGTACGTTGAAGTATATTCCTCCTAAACCTACTTTGTTGAATGTTTTTATCATAAATGGATGTTGTACTTTGTCAAATGCTTTTTCTGCATCTATTGAAACGATCATATGGTTCTTATCCTTACTTTTACTGATACGATGTGTCACACTGGTTGATTTGCAAATATTGAACTACCCTTGAAACCCAGAAATAAATCCCACTTGATCATGGTGACTGAATTTTTTTTTTATGTATTGTTAGATTTGGTTTGCTTGTATTTTTTTGAGGATTTTTGTATCTATGTTCATCAGAGATATTGTCCTGTAGTTCTTTTTTTATGTGGTGTCTTTATCTGGTTTTGGTATCTGGGTAATGCTGCCCTCATAGCATGAATTTGGAAGTTTTCCTTCCTTTTCTATTTTTTGGAGTAGTTTGAGAGGAATAGGTATTAACTCTAAATGTTTGGTAGCATTTGCCTGTGAAGCCATCTGGTCCTGGACTTTCGTTTGTTGGTATTTTTTTTGATTACTAAGTGACTGTCTTTGCTTGTAATTGGTCTATTCAAATTTTCTATTTCTTCCTGTTTCAGTTTTGGTAGGTTAAATGTTTCTAAGAATTTATACATTTCTTCTAGCTTGTTCAATTTGTTGGTATATGGTTTTTCATAATGTTCTTTCATAATTGTTTGTATTTTTGTGGTGTTGGTTGTTATTTTTCCTCTCTCATTTATGATTTTATTTATTTGAGTCTGTCCTTTTTTTTGTCAGAAGTATGGCTAGAGTTTTATTAATTTTATTAATTTTTTCAAAGAACTGGCTCCTGATTTCATTGAGTGGTCCTACTTTTTTTTTTTCTTACATTTTTATATCATTTATTTCTGCTCTAATTTTATTATTTTCTTCCCTCTGCTGGCTTTAGGCTTCATTTGTTGTTCTTTTTATATCTCCTTTAGGTGTAAAGTTAGGTTGTTTATTTGAGATTTTTCTTGCTTCTTGAAGTAGCCCTGTGCTGCTATAAACTTCCCTCTTAGAATTGCTTTTGCTGCATCCCAAAGGTTTTGAATGTTGTGTTTTCATTTTCATTTGTTTCCGTGTAATTTTTTATTCTTTTATTTCATTGATGACCCATTCATTATTTAGTAGCATGTTATTTATCCTCCATGTATTTGTGGTCTTTCTAGATTTTTTCTTGTGGTTGACGTCTAGTTTCATAGCATTGTGGTCAGAAAAGATGCATGGTATGACTTTGATCTTTTTGAATTTGTTGAAGCTTGTTTTGTGGCCTAATATGTGATCTATTCTGAAAAGTGTCCCATGTGCATGTGAAAAGAATGTGTATACTGGTGTTTAAAATGGAATGTTCTGAATTTATCTCTTAAGTCCATCTGATCTCGTGTGTCACTCAAAGCTATTGTTTCCTTGTCGATTTTCTAATTAGATGGTCTGTGTATTGATGTAAGTGGGGTGTTAAAGTCCCCTACTATTATTGTATTATTATTCATTAGTTCCATTATGTTTGTTATTAACTATTTTATGTATTTGGGTGCTCCCCTATTGGATATATATATATATATATTTACAACTGTTATATTTTCTTATTGGATTGTCTCCTTTATAATTACATGGTTTCCTCCTTTATCTCATGTTACAGTCTTTGTTTTAAAGTCTATTTTGTCCAAAATAAGTTTTGCTACTCCAGCTTTCTTTTGACACCCATTAACATGATAAATGTTTCTCCATCCCCTCACTTTCAATCTGCAGGTGTCTTAAGGTCTAAAATGGGTTTCTTGTAGGCAGTAGATAGATGGGTGTTGTTTTTATCCATTCTGTCTTTTTATTGGAGCATTTAGTTCACTTACGTTCAAAGTAATCATTGATAGATATGTATTTATTGCCCTTTTACTGCATGTTTTATGGTTATTTCTGAAGATTATCTCTGATCTTTTCTTGTCTTTCTCTCATGGTTTACTGATGTTTTTTAGTGGTATATTTGGTCTTCTTTCTCTTTATAATTTACATACTTATTAGTGGTTTGATTTGTGGTTACCATTAGGTTTGTATATAACACCTTCTGCATATAGCAATCTATATTAAGTTGATGGTCATTTAAGTTTGAACCCATCCTTTACTCCTCTCCTTCCCATGTTTTAGGAATATGTTGTCATATTTTATTTTGTCCTTCTATTTTGTGAATTATTTTGTCCTTTTATTTTGTTAATTCCTTGACCAGTATTTTACAAAAATATTCCTTTTTATTGCTTCTGTGTTTCCCACCTTCATACTGTCACTTTTGATCTTTCCTTTCCATTCAAAGAGTCCCCTTTACTATTTCTTTAAGGGATGATTTAGTGGTCACGAACTCCTTTAGTTTTTGTTTTTCTGGGAAACTCTTTATCTCTCTTTCTTTTCTGAATGATAGCCTTGCTAGATAGAGTATTCTTGGCTGCAGCTTTTTCCCATTCAGCACTTTGGATATATCATGCCACTCCCTTCTGGCTTAGAAATTTTCTGCTGAAAAATCCCCTGATAGTCTTATGGGGGTTTCCCTTGTATGTAACTGTCTTCTTTTGTCTTGTTGCTTTTAAATTTTTTTCTGTATCACTGTATTTTGCTATTTTAATTACAATGTGTTTTGGTGTAGATTTGCTTTTGTTGATTTTGTTGGAGGTTCTCTGTGCCTCCTGGATCTGTTTCCTTCCCCAAATTAGGGAAGTTTTCAGCTATTATCTCTTTAAATAAATTTCTGCCCCCCTTCTGTCTCTCCTTTTCTGGGATTCCTCTAATACGAATGTTATTATGTTGGATGGAATCGCTGAGTTCCCTAAGTCTATTCTCATTTCGCATAATTATTTTTTCTCTCTTTTGTTCATCTTATTTTCCATTACTCTGTCTTCTAGGTCATTATTTGTTCCTCTGCTTCTTCCAGCCTGCTGTTCATTGCATCAGTCGTGTTTCTAATCCTGTTTATTGCACTCTTCATCTCTGATTGTTTCATTTTTATCTCTATGTTAAGGTTCTCACTGATATCTTACCTTGGAGCATGTCCCAGAGAGATAGCATTCATGAGAGACCCCTCCAGGAACAAAGGAACTACCCAGTGCCATTTCCCTCCTTCATCCCTCAGCATAAGCACAGGACCACTTGAGGGAACCAGCACAGCACCAACACTTGCTACCTAACTTGCTTACAACAAGCCCTGCCCCCACCATGCTCTCATGGAACTGTGCTTCCCAGTCACTTTGCCTCAGTCCCAGCATTGTGGGCTTCTTCCTCCAGAAAACTGGCCTAACTCCTGCCAACAGCTTATCTTTCAACCTGGGAGTTTTGTGAGGCCTCGCTTCTGGTGGCAATGGCAACAGGTCTCATATCACAAGCAGGCCAGAGCACACCTAGTTAAAATATGCCACATGGCCAGGGATAAAACATTGCCTACAACAGGCAAAGAAAGCCTCTGCTGATGACTGGTCTAAAGGATAAAACAGGACACAACAACACAGCACATGCAGCACACATTAGAAACCTTTCCAGAAGCACTAGGCTTGGGGAACAGGGGACACTACACAGCAGGGCACTACAGGATCTCTTCTTCATAAGGCCATTATCCTCAAAAACGGGAGATATAGCTGACTTTCTTTACACACTGAAATAAGCACAGAGACTTAGACAAAAATGAGAAGACAGAGAAATTTTTCCCAAATGAAAGAACAGGGCAAGGCCATGGCAGAGGTGTAGGTGAAACCGATATAAGCAACATGCCTGATGGAGCATTTAACGCAATGATTATAAGGATACTCACTGTTCTTGAGAAAAAAATGAAGGACTTCATGAACACTGTTTCTCTGGGACACGCTTCAAGATGAGCAAATGAGCAAGATGAGCATGCTCCCCAGCATGTGCTCCAGGTCCTTTCAGATCTCTGTTTCCACGTTGTATGTCCACACACTATTTGCCCTTCCTTTTCTCCAAGAGCAGTCCCAATGTCCTCTGAACTCCCAGAGTCAAATATGCTGACCTTTAAAAACCAGGCTTTAAGCCGCACTGGTTGAAAGAACTCACAAAATTCAGGCCCTCTCACTTTCCAAGCCAACTTCTATGGAGATTTATTTTCCACATGTGTTCCCCTGCGTGTTAATCTGTCTCTTGCCCTTTTCTGCGATCACGGCTCCCTCCCCACTGCAGCAGCCACCATCCGTTTCTCTCCCAAGCTGAGTCTCCACGCTTCCTACCTTCTTCGATATGGCCTCTTTTCTACCTTTAGTTGTGGAATGTGTTCTGCCAGTCTTCACGTTGATTTCTCGAGTATTTAGGATGCTTGTATATTTATCTGGTTTTTTTCTATAGGACAAGGTGAGCCTAGGATCCTCTTACTCTGCCACCATCTTCTTCTCCCCAATTTTCAACACTTCTACTAATCAGGTTTCCTCTAGCTATTTCCAATCAATGCTTTCTTCTAATTACACTGGCAGATTTTCTTGGAAAAATTAATAGTGAAAATATCTAGCTTTTCTTAACTTTGATATAAATATGTATAATGTTTCACCACTAAAATATATTTAAATCATTACCCATAGTGATATAATTGTATCAAAGTAAATTTTGAGACAGACTTTATCATGTGAGGAGGTTTCTTTTATTTCTCTTTAGAAAGAGCATTTATAATAATTTGCAAATCAATATAAGACTTATTAAATGCTTTTTTCACATCTGGATATAGTTTATATTCTTTATTGATCCATTGACATAGTCGATTTCATGAATATATTTTCTAATATTACATCATTTAAAAATTCCTACCTTGGTTTTTTTTTTTTTTTTGGTGTGTTTTTATTAAGTAGTTGATGAATTTTATTTCACATTTTTATGTCTGTATTCACTAATGGTATTGGTTGTAGATTTAACTTTTTAAAAAAGATTTTATTTATTTATTTGACAGAGAAAGGGCCGAATCAGAGAGAGTGGGAGAGGGAGAAGCAGGCTCCTTGCTCAACTAGGCACCCCTGTAGATTTAATTTTTGGTAAAGTTTTGCTCTCAAATTTTTATTTTTTCTGAAAAACCTTTTGGGTGATTTACTGTTTTTCTATTTTTGAGCCATTTTTTTAAGTTTTTTTTTTAACTATAATTGAAATATAGTTGATGCACACTGTTGCATTAGTTTCAGGTGTATAGCATAGGAGTTGGGCAAGTTCATACAATATGCTGAGTCAGTTTTAAAATGCAGAAATGAAGTGTTTCTAGATAATGTCGGTATTTATTTTCTAGGCGATATCCATAACTCATCTATAACATGACACTTTATTATTATTTTAAAGTAGTTTTAAAAAATAAAATTAAAATTAAAAAAATGTTTAAATAAAGTAGTTTTACATTTTTTCAATTTATATTCTTGCAATTTGCCTGATCAGTTTCTTTTTATACCATTTTGACAATTTCACTTTCATAAGTTAACCATTTCACAGAGAATTGTTAAGATTTATAAATTTCAAAATAAGTTTATAGGTTTAATGTATTGTAGTCAAAACATGCAGGTTAGGTCTATAAATTCTACCTTCTAGAATTTATCGAGGTAGGATTTTTTGTTTAATCACTTGTTGGTTTTCTTGCTGCTTTGTTACTATGTAATTGATTAGGTTTATAAATTATATAAAACAAAGTTGGTTACATAATTATTAAAATAACAGTAATAATAATTTGTTCAAATCTTTGATGCATTTGTTTTCATACTTCATCTTTCAAAAACGGAGACAAATGAATTTATGTCTTTTCCAATTATGTTGAACTTCTAATAGTTTTGCATAATAATATACTATTATTAGCTTTATTAATTTATGACTAGTATTTTATTGAAGTATTTACCTTTATAAGTATACAATTACCTTTTTTATCTACTTAAGTCATTTTTGCCTTGAAATATATTTTGTCTCTAATAATATTGCAAGCTCTACATTTTTGTTTGTATTTGTCTGATATATTTTTTGCCCATTTTTTATTTTTAATTTTGGCAATTTGTTCCATGCTTCTTTTAAATAAACAGCATCTGTTCAACTTTTGCTTTGTGATCTAATTTGGTACTTTTTGTTATTTAATGTGAATAAACCAATTCACAATTTGTTATCATAAATGTTAGGTATATTTGGTCTCTCTTCTGACAACTTGTTTTGTGGTTTCTACTTTTATCCTTTATTCTTTTTCCTGATTTGCTTATGGACTACATCAACTATATTTTTTCCTTTTTTTCTTTTTTCTCTATTTTTTTCTCCCTAGTTATTTGGAATGCATAGAAGGCCTTGTTTTTTACTGCATTATTTTAAAAGATATTGTCAGCATCATAAATGAAGCTATCATACTAACTATTGCCATGTAAGATAAAAATATTTGTTCCTTCCTTGTCCAACTATTTCCTAGTTTTTAAAAGAATTATTTGGGGTTACCTGGGTGTCTCAGTCATTCAACATCTGCCTTCAGCTCAGGTCATGATCCCAGGGTCCTGGGATCAAGCCCCACATTGAGCCCCATATGGAGTCCCGTATTGGGCTCCCAGCTCAGTGGGAAGCCTGCTTCTCCTTCTCTCACTCCCCCTGCTTGTATTCCCTCTCTCGTGTTTCTCTCTGTCAAATAAATAAAATCTTTTAAAAAAGGAATTATTTTATATTTCATACTAATTTAAAGAAATATTCTTTATAAGTGTATTGTTTCGTTACCATGCTTACAACAGTGATTTAAATATAGCCCTCTGGTTTAACTCCATGTTCTAAGAGTTTTATATTACAATTTCCCCATTCTTTCCATTATCTTCTGTAGAGCTGAAGTATACCTTAAAATCATCTTTTTATAAAGAATACATTGATGATATATTTCTTAACCTCTTGCTGTGTGAGAATGTTTCTCAAGTGCCCTTATATAGGAATGGCAATTTCAAGTGGAAGATAATAGACAGCCAGAATTTTGCTTGTGTTTTTCTCCTCCTTGGAAACTAACCATTTTTCCTTACCAGAAACTTGAAGGATTTGAATTTTTATTTATTTTTTTACCTCCCCTGTCTTAGTAGGATATGTCTATATTTGGAGTTATTTCATTAATTTACTTGTATTCAACGACCCTTTTTGATTTGCAGACTCTTGATATAAAGACTGTATTTTTTCTTGAGATTAGAAATTGTTGCAGCTATGCTGGCTTTAGTTTCTCCTTCTGAAATTACTATCTTTAATTATAGCATATTCTGCTATATATATATATATATATATACACACACACACACACATATATATGCCATATATATATACATATATATGATATTCATTCATTTTTTCCTTTTTCCTCTTAAATCTGTAAAAACTTCTTGAGTTTGTCCTCTATTTAACAGACTTAATTTTCTGCATTTTCAAATCTGCTGATTACTGTTTATATTGTATTTACCCAATTCAATTCATACCCAAATTTGAATACCCAAATTCAATTTATATTGAATTTAACCATGGAGTCCAATTGGACTCTTGCTAACTGTTAGCTTTACTTTCATATTTAATATGTTCTCTTGGGGCGCCTGGGTGGCTCAGTCAGGTAAGCATCCAATTTTTGGTTTCAGCTCAGATCATGATCTCAGGGTCATGAGATGGTGCCCCACGTTGGGCTTATGCACTGGGCGTGGAGCCTGCTTGAGATTCTCTCTCTCTCCCTTTTCCTCTGTACCTCCCCTATAAAAGAATTTTTAAAAAAATAAAATAAAATGTCTTCTTAATCAGAGTATATTTCAATATTAAAATGTCCTCTTCTCCTTTTTGTAGTAATTATGTTTCACAAGGAATTATCTGCAACATTATTAAGAATATGCCCCTTATTTTGAACTATGACCTCTTTTTACATGTCTGATTTTTTTCTGCTTACTTATCCTTACAGATGATATTATATGCTGTAAAACATTGGGATTTGAGATAGTTCGTTCAGGTATTGGTTTCCTATAAACATCTAAAAATCTTTTAGGCAAAAGAGAAAGCTTTAAATTCCCAGTTGTTTTAACTTTGCCAGTTCAAAGGTCCAGTGGCCTAAGGAAAATAGGAGCTAATCACAGCAGGGACTGTGTAGATTTGGCAGCCAGGACTACTCTTGGGAAGTGATGCATTATTTCCTGATTTCATTTGCCTTCATGGGGAGCAGTATTCCTGTTCTTTGTCTGGCATGGCTGTCTGCACCTGTTGTAAGCTGCGCATACACTTTGCCATCTGGCGAACATCTCAGAAATATTGGTGATATTCTCAATGTGCTACTGCTTCTGCAAAACTTACTCTTGCTCCAGCCCTTGCCGTGGGATCCAGTTGTGATCATAATGCTCTATGGGCACATTTTTCATTTATTTCTGAATTAAACTGATCTTTCTTATGCCCACAATCCTGGATATATTTGATTTTCCTTCAGTCAGATCCTGTGGACTATTCTAGAAAAAGACACTTTCTTCCTAGTTTCCAGCAATGATCCACGTTTTCCTTCCTCAACTCATTTCGGAGTATGCAATGCTCTTTTCTTGCATCTGGCAAATGAGAGGATGGTGAGTTGGAAGGAGAATGATTAGATGTCTGTGATTGACAGACTTTCACTCAAAAGTAAATGCCTTCAAATCCTAAGATTATTCATGAGTAAAGAGATATAATAGACATATTCACTGACTCCAATAAATAGATACTTTTCTTTACTTAATGGGAAACAATTCCTATTTTTATAATCTTTCAGTTCAAATTATTTCTGTTACCTTTCTTTTTAAAAAACTCAGCTTTTTCTTTTCTTCAGAAATAACCCATTATTACCAGTGAAAAGAAGACTGAACTAAGAGCCAGAAAAACAGCTCTGGTCCCAGATCTGATGCTAACTATCTATACTCTGAAATTCTATAAGCTTCAATTTTATCACCCTTAAAATGAAAGAAATAGACTACATTCTCTCTAAAGCGCCCTCTAGCTCTATAATTCTTCAAATTCACATTAATGGAGCCATTGCTAGATTAAATCCACATTTAAAAATCTACAGAGTGTAGATCGACAAGGAGGGATGAAATTAATTCCTTGTTTAAAAGACAAATGGTGGCTTAGCACTCAGGTTCTAGATTACTAGTAAAACAGAGAACTTATGGACTAGTTAACGGGTGTGCTATTCAATGGGGTATTCTTGGCTTTACCCTATTAACTTTCTCTGTCCTATTGACCTCATATTGTTTGCAGAAGAAAATATGCCAACTACCTCAAGTGAGGGGTACACTTGTGGGAGTGATTTGGGGAATGCACCATGGGAATCTTTTCTGCAGCAGATTGTCTCTCACAGACAATATTGCTCTGGTTCTGTTGCCTTTCCTCACGCCTTGCCTGATCATCCCCACCATTTCAGTCACTATGTATCACTGCGTATGATGTGGAATGTATTTTGGATTTTCGATAAAGAGAAAAGGGATTATCTTTCAGTCTTAAGTGCTGTTTTGTAATAAATGGTAATTTACTATTACTGTTACTGTTTCTCTAGGCATTTTCTTAATCCACACAATGAAAAGTAGCTTTTGAGTGCTTTGGTTATCTCTCCAATGGAATGGTCTCTCTCTTTTTAATTGGTAATCAATGGAAAATGTTGCAAGAAAAAAAAGTGTTACAATAGAGTCTTAAACCCAACTAGTGTTTTATCCAGATGTCTATCCTGCCTGGAAATGGTAGAAGGATATAGACTATAGTTCATAAAATACCAAGGTCTGGACATTTTGACCTTCTGTGTATATGTGTTTCACGCCCATCTCTACTAATGACTGGGAATTTTTAGCATGCTCTTCCACCCCATTCTGTACCAAAGACGTTGCCTTTTGTTAAATCTTTAGATATTGGTGTTTTTTTCCCTTATTATTGGCCTCTTTAGTGAAGCTATAATTCAACTTTCCTTTGAACAAAAATTCCATTCACTTTTTATATTCATTGACAGTTTAAAATATCAAGGTATTTTTTCTTAATACTATTTTCCTGTTCAGCTAGACTAACAAAATTTAAATAAAGGAAAATGGTTATTTTTTACTTTTTCATTACATTTCTTTTTACTATAATAATTTTTAAACATTTTATTTTAGTTAATAATCTAATTTTCAAGTTCCTTTTCTGAAAGATCATCATTTTTCTCCTTGTTCTAGAAAAAAAGTCTATGATAGTCCAATGAATTGCAGAAATATTCACTTACTCTTAAAAAGCATATACCTGTATGTCTTTGTATCAAAAGAGAGAATGTTTATTAGCCATTCAAACTTCTCACTTTTTTTTCTGTGATGAAATAATAGAAGCATTCATTCTTAACCACCTTGCCCCTCAACACACAATTGAATTTCCAGCTGACTTGGCTTTCTTACTGCACAGGATTCCTCACTACCATCTCTGATTTTAGTCCTCCTCTTGCTCTAGTATCTCAGAGCAGAATAAGTTTTCTTTAATACAACTTTCATTCTGTTTTGCTCCATTAATTTGTGTGGCTTCATATGGAATTTGACTTCGGAGAACATGAGTATCAGTGAGGGCTGTGAAAGACAGAAGTTGTCTGCCTCCTGTGCATCATGTCCCCCAGACAAAAACCTCGGAGTCCTCTTCATCTTTGGCATCTCCTTCTCCACCCATGTGCAGTCAAACTTCAAATTTTACTAAAGCAACTTCAGAAGTGCTCAGATCATATCCTCATCTCATTGCTTCTGCTTATTTTGGCATACCTTGTCTCTTGTCTGGGCTCTTATAATAGCTTTTTAATCTTATCTCCTGCCCTAAAGGACTTTACATTCCAGACCTCTTCTATACTATCAGAGTAATATCTAAGAAATAAATCTGATTGTATTGCTTTTCTGAAGAGTGTTCCATGATGTTCCCTGTGTCCTCAGTATAAAACCCAGATTGTTTTATTTGAACATGAGGCAACTCCACCCCATGGGCTTCATACTCCGCATGAGGTTCTACCGGATATAAAGCCTGGAGAAGTGGTATTGGTCACAATCTGACCCGGTAATAGAAGAGCTAAAATAAAATTTTGAAATCTTAACACTGAACAGGAAGTAGGGCCATGACTAGCGCTTTATGGTTTACATAGGTGATTTTAGTCACCATGTAAACGTGGTGGTTAAGAACTTGGACTCAGACATCAGGTTGCCCAAGTCCACGTTCTGGATTCTCTATTTACTAATCTGTCCTTGGGCAAGAAAGAAACCTCTTTGGGCCTCCTTGTGTAAAATAAGGTTAATAATTGTTCCTACTCCAGAAGTTATCATGAAGATTGAATTAAATACTACAGTGTACATGCAAAACATTTAGAACAATACTTGGCCTTAGTAAGATTTCAACAAATACTAGTTTTTGTTGACTAACAACACCGAATTGTTAGTTATTATGATGTTTTATTGTGTTGCATTTCTGGAGTATTCAGATAGAAAAATTTTTCTAATTTTAAGCCAAAGTTCACCTCACATGAGGACATCATAGTCTCTTTTATTCAAGTGGGAAAAAATTCTAATTAATAGTAAGAGATCCTATATATGTATGAATTATTACCTAAATTTGTGTATTTTTAAAAATCGTCTCCACAATTTCTATATTTTTGTTATTATAATATCCTATTTCTTCAGTAAATAACCAATAAAATCCATTTCTCATCAGTGATGATTCAGTCTTATTATTCTTTCCTGAATTTTCCAATTCCAACTGTTTTCCCCTAACATTTTTTTTAGCGATATCTTTTGCTTTGCTTCAAAAGACTGAGGTGATTAGGTGAATCTGATCTTTCTGTTAACCTTAATTTAAGTCTTTTCATCCATTTACTCTGACTTTTAACCATACTTAATATTTCTTAAACAAGTTTATATACCTAATTCCTTTATTTCTTTATAACCCACTTATTGCTTATCTACTTGCACTAGTGTACTAAAACTGTAATTTTAAGTATGTATTATTATTTTCATATCCACATTTTATAATACTTAAGATATTTTGTAATATATACTTTTCTTCTTGATATTTTGCTTTTCTTATTAAAAGCGTCAGCATGTTGCCATTGACCTTTAACATTCTATTTTGACATCTCCACTTTGGCCTCTATCATTTTTCCCTAATTAGATCTGCAACATGATCTAGTTCCTTCCAACTGATGTTTTCATTTACTTATTGCCCTGACCTGCCTTGTTGTCTCTTGTACGTCTGAGTCAGATCGTGCTTAGGGCATTTTCTCATGATTTCCCTTTCACTGGGATTGTCTTCCATTTCTGGCCCAGCCTTTAAAGCTCAACCTAAGTTTTACCTCATCAAAGAAGTCTTTGTTCATCATGTCAGCCCTCAGTGCCTTTAACTTTTTATAAGCAACAAAAGATATAGAATAAATCTTTTTAGGGGAAAGTCAAAAAACATGTTGCAGCCTTGCATCTGTTGTTTATTTGCTGTGGTCATAGGCTGATTAAACACATAGGCTGATTAAACCTTAGTTTCTTTTAAGATGAAGTTATTTACACCTCCCTGATCTACCTTGTTATATTATTCATTTAAATAAAATAAGTTGCAGGGACAAAAAGTATAACATAGGGAATATAGTCAATACTATAATAACGATGTTGTATAGTGACAGATGCTAATACATTTATCCTAGTGAGCATTGCATAACATATAGAATTGTCGACACATTATGTTGTAAACCTGAAACTAAGACAGTATTTTGTATTAACTATACTTCAATTTAAAAATTTAATAAAAATAAAATAATGTATGTAAAAGCATTTTGTAAAATTTAAAAAATATCTATTCAAGTTTATTATTGTTATCACAAACAAATCATATATGGCCTTGTTAGTTGCCTTGTATTGTTTTTGTACATTATTCTCATATGCTGTTACTGAGTTTGGTACTGTTATTTAAATGTCTGCATGTGACTACCTAATTAGGTTTTTAATTCTCTGGGGGCAGGGGATATTGATGGTATTGAGATCAAAGGGCCAAACTCCCAATTATCTTAGAACTAATTATCTTAGAGACATAACTGGGCTTGTACCTCCTACTAAAGTGTAAATCTGTACCAGAGAAACCTATATTCTCATCCTAGCCACACGGAGACAGTGAATTGAAGATACCTGATAGGAATACTCTCCAACTGAAAGAGGATCAGAGACGGAGTGAACAAAGAGTTGGTTTGTCTCAGCTTGTCCAGGTTCGGCTTGGTGTAGTCACAAGACTTTCTGGGAAACAAGAAGTAGAAGACAGTATGGCTTGGGCTTATGCCATTTTCTTTATTTGAAGATAATTTGCATAAAATAAAATGCATATTTGTTTGAGTTTTGACAAATGTATTCTTCTACTATTACCACCACCCCAATCAAGATGGAGAACATCTCTACCTCCCCAGTGACTTTTCCCCGTCAATCCCTCCTGCTCCCAGAGACAACTACTTTTCTGATTTCTATCACCATAGCTTAGTTTTGCTAAAAAATTTTACATAAATAAAACCATAAAATATGTACTATTTTTTTTAGGTTCTTTCACTCAGCTCCCTTTTTGGGATTCACCCATTTTATTGCATGTATAAGTAGTTCATAACATTTTGTTGTTGAGTAATACTTCATTGGATAAAAACATCTTAATTTATTTTCCATTCACCTAGTAATGGCCATTTGGATTGTTTCTGGGCTTTAGTGATGTGAAAAAGATTGCTATGAACATGCCGGCATAGGTCTTTCATTTGTACATATTTTCACTACTCTTGAGATTGTCAGCAGACTGAATAAAAAGCAAGATCCAAAGATAAGCTATTTTCAAGAGACATATTTTAAGTATAATAATACAGAGAGTTTGAAAATAAAAGAATAGCAAAAGGTATAGTGTGTAAGCACTAAGCAAAGGAAAGCTGATATGACTCTGTTAATATCATATAAGGTAGGCTTCAAGGCAAGGAATATTAACATAGATTTTAAAAAAGTGGTCATTTCTGGGGCACCTGGTTGGCTTAGTCAGTAGAGCATGTGACTCTTGATCCTAATTAGGGTTGTGAGTTCAAGCCCTATGCTGGGCATGGAGCCTATTTAAAAAAAAAAAAAAAGTCATTTCATGGAAATAAAAGGAGTGATTTGTAACAAGACATAATCTTAAATGTGAATGACAAAATCATAGAGTTCCAAAATAAAAAGAGAAAAAATGGACAGAAATAAGTGAGAAGTATATAAATACACAATTGTTGTTAGAGATTTTAACAATCTTCTCTCAGTAGTTGATAGAACCAAAAAAAATTTTGTAGACTTGAATAATACTATCAGTTATCAAACATGAAGACCTAATTGGCATTTATAGGATAATACATCCAACTGCAGAATATACATTCTTTTCAAGTATACATGAAACATTCATCAAAGACCATATGCTAGGCCACAATATAAGTCTTAATTTATTTCAGAGTATTTGACAACAGTAGAATTAAATTAGAAACCAGTAACAGTAGGTATCTATAAAAAACCAATTATCTTGGAAATTAAGCAACACATTTCTAAGTAATCAATCCATGGGTCAAAGAAGAAATCATAAAGAAAATTAGAAAATGTTCTACACTGAATGACAATTAGAATACAACATGTTAAAAATCTGTGTGTTCATGCCTTTTAATCATTCTTTTGTCATGGTAACTGATTGATCAAATTAACATTAATAATCAAAATTACATGAAAGGGGATAGGCAGAAAAGCGACTGAAAGAGATCATGCCTACTATCAGCCAATGTTTTTATTCTATTACAATTATAATGAAGTTACTGGATATCGGTTAACCTAATAGGCAAATATCCCTTCAGTGTCAATAAACAGAATGCTAAATAAATATTTTGGCAATTTTTCCCTGATAAATCCCATATAGGGGTATGTATGAAGCTTCCATTTCACCCAATGAAACAGTAGCAGAAATAGTTTGGGTAGGTTAATATTGACAAAGATTATAACTAAAGAATAAGTTAATAGTTGATTAAAAAGTTGAATAGACAACCAAGAAAACTTGTGAAATCTTTGTTCTGAGATCTGAGACAAAACCATCTGTCTCTGATTTTGGTTCCATCCTTAATGAATGTAACCAGTCTGACTAAATGATCTATTGGGAGGTCCCCTTCCAAACACAAAACCTATGATTTTAATTAGTGTTACTTACGGTGCCAACACAAGGGAAAAATTTTGCTCACTGCCATAAAGAGTGCTAGGGGTTTAATTCTAAATATAAGTCATATCTTCTAATTGATAAATTCTTTTATTTGGAAGAATATTTTATTTATAGAACTCCAAACATTCCTCCTCCTCCTCCTCCTTTTTCTTCTTGTCACTCTCCCTCTCTCTCTCTTTCTGTGTCTTTTATGAGAAATCAAAGAATATTCAGTTTGAAATTTGTGATCATGACTTGAACTTTTCAAAAAATGTGTGAGTCATGTCTTGCCCTTTGATAATTTCCAAGTGACAAAGCTGCTTTTACAGATCAGTCCCTACTTTTAATGATTTCAGTATATTTTGTTTGGTTGGGAGTGAGAAAAATAAATGGGAAATGTCATTCATGAGTATGAGCTTGCAAATGAATATGTAGAAGGCAAATGATTATAACTTTATTGGAGGAACACAGTATGCTTTCCTGAGCCTTTTGCCCTTTTCCCTTCTCAAGCCTATATTTTCTCCTATTTTCATTTACAGATGAAAGGAGTGCAGCAATGTGGTGGGGTGGCAATCACATCTACGTGATGGGTAGAAGGCTATTCAAAATCTAAATATCTTATAAGTTTAAACATGCTTTTATAATTCACATACACGAAGTTATATAGAGCAACTTTAAAAAACACAGAATGCAAGAGATCATTTCCTCATTCATTCTTACAGGCAAAAATTGGTATATTAATAATATTAAAAAAGAGAAGAAAATGAATGAGCAATGCATAATGCTTTGCTGTTCAAAAAATATTTTACTTCAAATGATCTGAATTCATCCCAGCAGCAACATTGTGGATTTGATCAGGACAGGAATTACCTTTATTCTAAAGAGAGAAGAAACAAGAAGGAAAAAAAGAGAGGGAAAAGCCCTACAGGTCAAGAGATTAAGTGAACTGAAGAACGGAATGGCTAATGCTCTATATTTTCTCTCTAAAATGTAGGAGTGATTAGAAGTAAGGGAATTTGCCAGCGAAGGTGTTGCCAACATGTTGAACAGACAAATACATTATCAAAACACTTTCCACACAGGAAAGCAAACAAACAAAAAGTTTTGTAGCAATATTTGTTTTGTAGCTGTAGGTCTTAAGTGGCGCTGCTTTTATGTTGGTCTATTTTAAAAACTGCAACATGGTCAGAAAGATTATCTCTTTTCTAATCTTTTAAAATTTCAACAAATATTTCTAGGCATTAAGGATAGGCAATATTTTGCCTTGTCTGCTTCTTTGACGTTGAGCCGTTTCTGGTTGCTAAATATGGCTACTGCACTTTTCATAACTGCAAGGCTGGTCCTGGGTCCACCCTGCAAATAGCCATCCAGGTTTAGACTTCGAGCTGCCAGGGATGGCTATCCCGCTCTCAACGCCCCCATTCTGTTCTGTGCTCAGGCTCAGGACATTGAGTGGCAGTGAGCTTTCCTTTATTTCTGGTATGATTGTTGCTTCCTAGGGTCTGGCTTGGGCTCTGATCTTGACATTTATGTCACAGGTGTCACCGGTGAAACTGCTGGGAAACCAGATGGCAGGCCTAACTGAGGTTGGCAGCATCTGCTGTTGTACTCATTGTCCCTGCTACCTGCTCTACTTTCTTCTTCCTGTTGATCTTACTGTCCCGTGTTGCAGTTTCATTTGTTCAATGCTATTTACCTTTCTACAGGCCTTTCCAAATAGGAATTCCTTTCTGTAGCTCTTTTCATGCATTTTCTCTGCTTGGAACCCCATTATCCAGGAAGGCTCATGACTTGGCTGCCTTCCTTGGGTCCTTCGGGGGCTTTTCCTTAAATGTCACTTCCTCAGCAAGACTTCCCCTAAGCACCCTATTTAAATTTTCAACACGCCGTTCTCCCCCACCCTGATATTTTTTCTCTCCCTTCCCTGCATTGTCTTCTTTCATAATAGAGCAACTGCTCTAGTCCATGTTGACTTACTTGTACATAATCTGTATCATTAGGATATATAAAATATAAGCTTCAAGAGGGCAGATCTGTTTGGTTACTTACTGTATTCTAAGCATCTGGAAGAATACTGGCTCTGAGCACTTTAAAAAAATTGTCTTTTGTTGTTAAAAGATACATTGCATTGCAAATTCTGAAATACCGGGCTTCTAGCTTTATATTTCTCTTATTCAGCTTAATACAGTGCTATGTGTAAGAGCTTTAAGGGCATAGGGAAAATTTGGATAAGCAGCATCTGCTCTGTGTACTGGGTGTTTTATTTATTTAATCCTCACTATAATCCAAGTCCTTTGCCTAAAGGAGTACAGCGAGAAAGTAGCAGAGTATGTACGCACACTAGTTTCATCTGGCTCCAAAGTTACTGCCTTTTCTTCAAAGCATGGTGCCACCAAATAATAGTAAGTCAACAAGAGCCCCTCAAAATTGATGGTGTTGCATAAATCAGGTGTAGCTACAAATTGAGTGCCAAAAATGATTGGTTAAAAAAAAGAACTGTAAATTAGCTTCTGAAAAAGATAAGTGACAATGCCAAAAGAAGGAAATCCAAAACTATTTAGAGCCATAGCCCCTTTGGCTTAAGTGCCTGGAACCACAGGGTAACTAACTTAAAAAGGAAGACATGTTTCTGGACACATGTTTTGACATATTTGCTGAAAATATATTGTTTATAATGTGGAACTAACAAAGACAAATAGATTCTTTCTTGATCCTAAAAAGACGGGAAGAAGGGCTCTTTAATGTCTTCTTACTGTGGTGTAAGAAACAGTAATTAATTGTATTTTTAAAACAAGCCAGATTTTATTTATTTATTTATTTATTTATTTCATTTTTTTTTTTTACCACATTTTATCGGTATGATCTTATTTTTACTATGTCCTTTCTTTGACTTCTTTTGATCTAGTGATACAAATGCAAGTTAGGTCTCACTTTTAATTCAGTACCATATATGTATGGAGAAACCACATGATGCAATGGGCACTGGAGACTGGAAGGGGATCAGCAAGCCCAGACAAGCTCCCTGCCCTCATGGGGCCCAGAGCCAAGCAGGAGCAGCCACTGATCAGGGAGATAACATGTTCTGTGAACATTTCGATGTTGAGTTATCTCTAATCCAGAATTTATGTAAAAAAAAAACCTTAATAATTAATTTAATTCTGTCTTCATTTTTCCTCCCTTAGTAAGAGATAATTTGATACTCTCTCTCTCTCTTTTTTTTTTTTTTAGGTAATCATATAATCTGGAGGTTGGAAGTATTTTGCTATTATACATTTCAGTTATTAGCCCAGACAGGCATGCTTTCTATAGTATCTGCTTGAATATTTCTGGCAATTGAGAATTATTTCTTATTAAAAAATAGTCACTTTGTTTAAAGCAAGTCTAAGAATTTGAAAGTTATTATTTTTATTAAATCAATTTTTTTCCTATAACATTCATATTTGTCTTTGATCTGTCCTCTAGAGTCAGAAGAGCCTTTTGCACTTCTAGGCCCCCTACAACATGGCAGCTTGTTTAAAGCTGTGTCTCCTTGAAATTATCTGTTATCCAGTTCTTTTACTGAGTATCTACTTTGTGCAGGGTATTGCTTTATGTACTTCAAGAGTCACAAAGGGAGTATATCATAGCCTTACCTCAAGGTACTTATATACATATGACAAATAGTGTGTGAGAAGCAAGTGCTGTTGAGTTTGAAAAAGTGAAAGGCCATTCCCACCTGAAAGGATGTAGAAATATTCATGGGAAATGTAACATTTGAGGTTTAAAACTGATATTGTCTTGTCAGGTTGAATTGTAGTAAATTTTAGGTTGTGAAAACAACATAAGCAGCAACTTAGAAGTAGAAACACAGAGATCAAGGTGCAAGTTTAGGAAAACTTGAGGAAATTATTTCTCCTTTATCATAAAGTGCTAGTAGAGGTTGACAGGTAATAAGACTGGGAAGGAAATTTGGTGCATTCTTTAAATGTCAGGGAGAGGAATTTGTACTTTATATGAATGGTAATGGAGAATGGTTGAAGATTCTTGGATGAGGGTGACAAATATAAGGTTATACTTTCATTAAGTTGACTTAGCAGTAGTTTTGGGAGTGAATTGAAGCAAAGAAAAATGTATATATAGGAATGCATTAAGAAAAATGGCACTCTCTATTGTACATATAATGGAAATTCAGAAAAAGAAGAGATTTCTTAAAGAAAGTTTTTCTGAGCAAATGCAGCTCAAAAAGCGAGACTGGGAAAGGCAATAAATGATTGTTGATTGTTGATTGTCTGGGCTGGTGAAATAAGCTACCGAGGCAGAAACGAGCATATGTGTGTATGTATGCGCATGTGTGCACATGTGCATGGATATAGCATGTGCGTGTGTAGTGGAGAAGAGAGGCGGCAGAGAGAGTAGTCTGACTCTTGTTAAGTAGTCTGACTTTAAGAAAGATAAAGTAAGCTCAAACAGTGGAGGGGACATAAATGTATAGAGTCACTTACACTGCCCTGTATAACTGAAAGAAAGAAACAAACTGGAAACCTGGAATTAGACAGGTGTCATGACACATAAATATATACTGGTGAGAAAAGGAAGTGTACTGAGTGAAAAGAAAAGAGAGCTTCTGAATATTATAGGGCTACAACTGTTAATTCACCCATGATTTACTGGACGATTCATTTCGGATGATGTACTATGCTGGGCATTGTGGAAAAACCACAAAATGATGGGTTAAGATAAGAAAGATGAGGGGCGCCTGGGTGGCTCAGTGGGTTAAAAGCCTCTGCCTTCGGCTCAGGCCATGATCTCGGGGTCCTGGGATCGAGCCCCGCATTGGGCTCTCTGCTCAGCAGGGAGCCTGCCTCCCCCTCTCTCTCTTCCTGCCTCTCTGCCTACTTGTGATCTCTCTCTCTCTGTCAAATAAATAAGTAAAATCTTTAAAAAAAAAAAAAAAGGTTAAGAAAGATGAGATAATAGGGGAGATAAGTTTTACATGGATAATTTTAATAAAAAAGTAGAACTGACAAACATCACTAAGGTGTCTCTGAAAAAAGAAACCAGCATTTATTTAGCATCTACTATGTCCTGGGCATAGGGCTTAGTTTTTTCTTATAAATTTATTTCATAAAACTCAAAATGAGCCTTGATTTCTACTGATGAGAATACTAAGGCTCAGAGAATTTACGTCTTATTCCAGCAGAAGTCAATCTAACCCCACAATAGCATGATTATAAGGGGAAACTCAGTTATATTGTAGGTCACCAGCTTAACAGCAGTGGGTTTATGGTATTGTGAAAACATCGCAGGTATAGATGGGGATCCACAGGGATCCAGTGACTTAAAAAATCAGACATATTTCACATTACCCTCCTCAATTGTGTATCAATGGTACATTTCTCCAAAATTGGAATGATGAAGCATATTTAGAATTTGAAACCAGACACATGTGAGTTTAGATGCTGGCTCTGTGTGGCAATGCCTCATTACAGCCTCCATACGCCCAGATCACCACCACATTAGAAAAGTGTCGACAACACTACTTCCCTTACAAAATATCACAGGGATTAAATGAGATAACTAATATCAAGAACCAAGTAGAGCGTCAGAATTTAGATCATGTTAACATGACATGAAGACACAAATCCGTGGTCTCTTATGGTCTCATTCTCTCTCATATCTAGTTCTCTCTCTGTCTCTCTGAGGCACACACATGTACATACACACCCATGCACAAATTTTGTATGTAGGATATTTTGGAATGTAGTTATTTTTTGAGCATTGTTTTTCATTTCAAAGACCTTCTGCTCCTGGTCTGCCTACTTGTTCTCTCTTGGGGATGATGCCTGAACATTAGATCCACTACCCCACTGAGGAGTTTAGAGGCTGCTTTTTTATCTCCCGCATTGAAGAGGGTGAGAGCTGAGGGGGAAAGTTATAGGTAGAGGTCCTCAATGAAATGGAAAGAATGAAGGAATGAAGAAAACTGAGCTGGAAATATTCTGGCATTTGCAACAATTTTTCACTTTTATGGGGAGGACCATGCCTTGGGAAATTTTCTTCCTTGCCTATTAAATTTGGAATTGGAATTCTGTGATTCTAACATAATCTGGCCATAAAAATAAATGAATATGTAATCAGAGTAGAGGTGGCCTTCCAGCTGACTAATCATTTAGGAAGGTTTAAGGTAGTTCATGGATGTCTACTAACATGCATTTAATATATCTGAAGATTAAAAAAGGATGTAGAACAGTGTTGCCAGACTATCTGCAATCGAATAAAAATATTTGCATAAAGATATAGGCATATGTCATTATATGTAACTTATTTTTTTCTCAAGAAAGTTGAATGTAAAATGATTATTTACTACACTGAATAATATTTCCCAGGGATCATCATTATGATAATATTGGTATGCATATCTGTTAAAGAAAAAAATAATGTTTAAAAATATAACAGCCATTTAAAGAAATGCCTATACTTTTGTAAAGGATGTTGTTCAACAATTATAATATGAACAGAAAATATTGAAAATAAGTTTCTGGAAATATATATTGGAACTAACCCTAGAATTGAAAGAAAAATGACGATTTATCCAAATAGTACCTACTAAGCTAAGCCTATGTCTTTCATTTTCCATTATGTTCTGTTCCTAATCTATAGTGGAAAAACATGTAAATCTGTTTGTTCAGAGCTTTCTCCCTTTTATGGAAATTGTTAGTTACAGAAATGAGTGAGTGGATCAAGGTTAAAGAAAGATGTAAAAACACAGTAAGTGACAGTCAAAAAGTTCCTGAAAAAATAAATTGAAATCTATGGATTAAGTAAACTAGAAAATCCAAAAATAAATCCTCAGATAACATTTAGCAAGTCTTTTCTCAGTTTATGTTTCCAGCATTATTCTAATGTAATAAAGAAAACTAAAAATTAGTTGTAAAATAGGATGAAAAGATAACTTTCAGAAAGATTTCTTTCTCAGCTTTCCTGAGTAAAAATCCCTAGTTTTTGAGCACTTATCCACAATCATTAATTATAACGTGAACTATTATATAATTCCTTCCTTGTCTGTGAGATTAAGTAAGCCAGGTTTTTTTCAGTATAAGTTGAACCTTCGAGTAATTATTATAAAGTGAATCTTTGTGGAAATTAGAGTCATATGCTATTTTTACTATATATCTTTATTTTATAATTACTATATCTTTCATATAACTCTATTATTTTTGTAGATGTCATTATGTATAATAACATAGTTTCTTCTATATTTTAATTTAGAAAATTAATGTTCCTCTTTTATAAGTGAGAAAAAATTTTAAAAGACAGGATTGAAAGGCAAAAAATGTTATCAGAATTTAGAAATTAATTCATAATATTTGTTCCTTTCTGACTACCTAAAATAATATTGCGTACCTTTCCAATTACTTATGAGTCTTCCAAATATAATGTCTGGCCTTAAAAGTTGTAACATAAAATCACCTGTCTGGAAAGTAATGCAACTGAATGAAGTTTGAAAACTTCATGTAACATGCCATTTAGCATTCTCATAAAATGTCAGTTTGGTGTTAACAAGAACAAATGGAAGAAAAGCTAATGTGCAAGCCTTCTGAAAACTTCATCCTGGAAAATGAGAAATAAGAGACTATGATTCTTATTTCAAATCTATGTTGCATATAAGTATTTTTGAGATGGAAAAAATATTCACATGTTGCTCATCAAATAGCTCGGATGTTTTGGTAAAACATTTTCTGTTCACCCTTTTAAATATCCTGGAACACAGTCACTAGCTAGGATCGATGGGACAGAAATGGGTGACCCTACAACTAATATGATGTCAAAGAAACTACACACTACCTTGGTGTTCCTGATAGCAAGTGGTTCCTGGAAAAGGCTGGAGAAGCATTGCATAATGGGTAGGCACATGGATTCTGTGACCAAAGAGCATGAGTTCGAATTCTGACTCTACTATTTCCAGCTGTGAAAACTTATGCGTGTTGCAAACTATTTAACCTCTTGGTGCCTCAGTTTCCTCATGTTTTAAATGGGGCTAATCACAGCATCTATTTCATCAGGTTGTTACGAGAATTAAGTGCTTTTATAGTTCTTAAAATAGTGCCTGAAAAAATAGTGCAGTATGTGTTATTATGGTTAACCTCCCCCAAAAGATACATTTGGCAAATCACTTTGTAATTGTTTTACTCCTTATTTTTTTTTTGAATTAGAATCTTGTTATACAAAAGCCTATTATTAAGCACATTTGTAAAGTGAGACCAAAATATTCATGTATTCGTTTGATAAATGAAGCCAGTGCTCATCATAGAGATTTGTGGAATATATGATTACAGTAGGACAACTTATTTTGGGGAGAGAATCTTCTAACTATCTTGCTTGGTTTCTAAGTCTTTAAGATGGTATACATAGAAGATATGTTTTTTTCTAATGAAAATGGTAAAGCTAGAAAATATGCTATATATATGTATACAACATATTTTCTAGCAATATATATATATAGATATATGTATACATATATCTATGTATATATGTACTTTACATATGTATAGATATATGTATCTTCTGACATTTATAATATTACCAAATATTGAGGCACTGCAATTATGACCAGTATGTGACCAGAGTACACACTTATTGCTTTGTTGACAAGCATCCATCCACCTGTTGTCCAGTGATAGTATTCCAATTCTGCTTTTGAGGGGTAGTCCTATAGGACCACCACAATCCTGACTGTTCATAGGTTTCAAAGAAGGTTTCCTTCTAGTTCCAAGGGTAAGGCATTTGCTTTAGGGGAGGCCAATCAAAGCACAAAGCACAGCATTACCTCGGACTGAGTGATTATGTAAGAGATGGGTATATAACCCAGCTGGAGCCAGTGAGATGCAGTGAGAGTTTTTCTGGGTATTTATTCCTATTGGATTTAGGTCTGGGAGGTTGGGAGGCGGGAGCTGCTATATAGCACCTTATTACAATAAGGGATGAATCTCTAGAAAAGCTAACACCATGGAAGTCAAAGCATAACTAGGAGCTGGTAATGTCATCTGTGTTCCAGAATCATCCCATGCCTAAAGCTAGTCCTAGACAATAAATCTCGAACTAATGAACTTCTTTTACCTTCCATCCTCCTTCCTCTCCTTTCTTCCTTCTCTGCCTTCCTCCCACTTTCTTTCCTTCCTCCCTTCCTTACTTCCTACCCTCCCTCCCTCCCACTTTCTTTCCTTCTTCCCTTCCTTCCTCCCTCCCTTTTTC
>CM052883.1:113551941-113632436 GCA_028534135.1 Potos flavus
TCTTTCTTTCTTTCTTTCTTTTTTTTCTTTCTCTTTGTCTCTTATAACCAAAAGAGACCTCTAGAGTGATTAAAATTTTTTTTACTATATCTCCTCTATGCTCAGTTCCAACAAATACATTTTCTGAAAATGATGAAACTAGAAATTATGCAAAATATATTGATTTAATAATTAGGACTGTTTCTGGTCATAATTGGTACCACTGCCTGATATTTATTTAATCTTTATTTCAGGCTTTAGTTGCATGAAACAAGTGTATCTTTTTATGACTGAATAAAGTTCACAAATTTTTGGTGTCAGGCTTTCAGTTTGAATCCTGCGTGTATGATCCTAGGTGACTATTTCTACCCCCTGTGTACGTCCTTTCTTCAGTTTTCAAATCAGGATAATGCAAGTGTTTATTTGATAGGATTGTGGGGAGGATGAAATCATACGGTGCATACAGACATGTTAGCCCAGTCAGCGACTGGCACATAGTAAGTGCTCAAATCATCACTTTATCATTAATTGAAAGACTGGCACTTAGGATTTCACTGGCTTTTCAGTTTTCTTTTGACTGCTTTTCAGCCACTAAAATCAGAGTTAAAATAAGATTGATGTCTCATCAGGATTATTTTATTTCTAGAGAAAGTGTATTTGTTTAGCACAAAGACCATCTCTGTTGAATTAGCAAAGCACTTTATTGGATTTCAGATACTCTGGGGCTGAGGCTAATGTTAAATTCCACTGTATGTAAGACTTTCACTAATATAATTGCTTTTTTATGAGTTTTTAACAGTCAGTATTTATTTTCCTTTTTTACTTTGAATTATTTGTATCAATTAATGACTTCTGGTTTAGCAAATAAAAAGCATGAACAGAAGCTTAATAGGTTAGCAAAATTAATGATTGAAATCAGCAAAGTCTTAGCGTTTTGTTCTAAGAAAAGCCTGTGAAAAAATCAGAGCTCCATTAGTGAAAGCTTTGGGTTGCTTCAAACACGGGGCTCTGTGTACGTACACCGTGAGGGGTTTCTCTTCACGGTTCCCCCGCCCTCTAGTGGTAGTTATAATAACGCCATTTTGTAGTCCCCAAACAGGAAATGCCTGTTCTTACTTCAGTTACCAGAATCCTCTTACAGGAAGTTAGGTGTGGTCTTTGAAGGAGAATTTAAAAAAAAAAAAAAAAAATGAAAAAAGAAAAAAAGAATGATGGAATTTTAGCTGCAGTCTTCTTGGTGCCAGCTTATCAATCCCAAACTCTGGGTGTAAAAGATTCCGCAGGGGTAATGTTTTAATATTCTTATTATGCTTATTCTCTGTGATGCTTCTCTACCTTTACAGTAGAATCCTTGGGGGAATCTGCAGAGGACCACTTTCATTTTGAAGCTGTTTTAGCATGTCTCTTTTATTAGAGCATCCAGGCATGGCAGTTTCCTCCATGGAGTATGCATGGACCTTCTTCATGCCCATGTCTGTCAAGGCATGAAGGTCTCTGGGGGTGGGTGAGGTAAATGAGGGATGTTTTGGAGGCAGTGTGATACTGAAAGGGCAGTCTGCTAGCTAGTGGCTGAAAGGTCCTAGTCTACTTCAAAAAAAATTTAGAAACGGTAGAGTAGCTCATGTTATTTTAAATTTCCCTGTTTGATCTGGCATATGCTACAGAAATGATGTGGATATTAATGCATTTACTCTTTGAAAAGCACTTCATATAATTAAATGGCAATTCTCATTCCTGTAGGATGGGGTTTACAATGGATTGATATTTTAAAAAGAAGGAAAAATAGATAAGTGATTGTATACAGATGGCTTTCAGGAGTTAAGGTTTTGGTTGTATGGTTTCAAAAATCATAGAAACTCTTGCAACTGATTCAGAGATAACATTTGGAATGATTGGCGTGCTCTGTGAAGTTATATTTGTTAGTCCGGTGACATATGATTAGAATACAGTAAGCCTATATTTATGTTATGGCAAAGACTAACAAAATAGGAGTTTGTTTAAAAGATAAACTATCTTAAACTTGTTATTTTTTCAAGTCTAAATTTGCTACTTAGATGTTTATGAAATGGGCACTATTTGAGAAAATGAACTAATTCTACAGTATTTCCTAAGTAGTGCAGATTTGTTAATTTAAGAAGCAATTATACTAGGTAGCAGCAGGTTGCTAAGCCAGAGGGGTCCAAGATCCAGACCTCTGACGTGGATGACTTCCTGCCCAGTTTGGCAGGAGCTGGATCCCTTCCTGTGCAGCTTCCAAGCAGTTCCAAATGCAATCGGGCATCCCCCGCTCCTTCCTGCTCCCTTGCTTTCAAGCAGTATCTACCTATGTTTCTATAGCCTGGCATTTCAGGATTTCCAGAGCTCTTTACCAGGTGCGTTGATTTTGAATAAGCTATTAAAGGTGGAAAAGTAGGCCAAAAGGAACATGGAACAAAATGGAGAGGTACATGCAAGATCCTTGCACAGCCCAGGTTCTATAATTTTGGGCGATTATTCATCTCTTGTTTTGGATCTCTGATATTTTTTTCAGAAAGGATGCTGAAAAAGATGGCTGCCAAAATATTCACACAAGTGAAACAGCAAGCACAAACCAGTATCCTCCATTTCTGAGCTCCGAATTTGGATGTTTTCACTTAAAACATTTTGGGAGTGGGAGACTGGATTACCTCATAGACATCTACTGAATGTGAAAGACAGATCTCCGTGCAAGCAAATGAACGCATGCATGAGAATCCCCTGAATACAGCTTCCTTAGTAAAATATTGCAGATAGCTTGGTTTATATATTTATCTCAATATCATGTAATTGCCACAGTTACCTTTTATCCTAATGACTATTGCTTCTCTCCCCTCTCTCTCTCTCTCCTCTCTCTCTCTCTCTCCTTTCTCTCTCTCTCTCTCTCTTGTTTCCATAGCACTTTTTTATGCAAGGAGCTAAACAGTGATTAAAGGAGCAGGATGAAAAGATGGCACAGTCAGTGCTGGTACCACCAGGACCTGACAGCTTCCGCTTCTTTACCAGGGAATCCCTTGCTGCTATTGAACAACGCATTGCAGAAGAGAAAGCTAAGAGACCCAAACAAGAGCGTAAGGATGAGGATGATGAAAATGGCCCAAAGCCAAATAGTGACTTGGAAGCAGGGAAATCTCTTCCATTTATTTATGGAGACATTCCTCCAGAGATGGTGTCAGAGCCCTTGGAGGACCTGGACCCATACTATATCAATAAGAAAGTGAGTTTTTAGTGAAGTTGTTTTTACTTCCCCCACTTCCTAATTGGTTCTGGACTAGTCCCACAGATGTCTGGTGAAGAATGATGTGCCTCCTCCCCTTTGTCTGATGCATCACTAGGATGCTGGGTGGGCTTGAGCATGTAATGGATACATTATCCTACAAGTCTTTTGGAAGTACTCGTTTGAACCTACATTCCCAGGATGAACAGAGCTGAAGAGGCATCATGCAGTTGGGTAACTGAGGAAGGGCAAAAGTCTATTCTCCTTACAATGTGATGAAGCAAAAAGTGAAAACAAGAGTTACATTGTATTTCCCGAAGTTGTATTTAAAATCCTTTTTATAATCTCAGGCTCTATTTAAGTTCCTTTGATCGGCAGCAGGATTATGCCTTCCCACCATACACTTTGCCCTTTCCACAGCTCTCTACAGAAGAAAATAGTAGGTGACTTGAGTACTCCCAAAAGAAGCTCATCCAAAACACACGTGGCAAACTCTGAAGTTCTCATGAAAATTTTTTGT
Source organism: Potos flavus (assembly GCA_028534135.1). Classification (NCBI taxonomy): domain Eukaryota; kingdom Metazoa; phylum Chordata; class Mammalia; order Carnivora; family Procyonidae; genus Potos; species Potos flavus. The sequence continues at coordinate 113,555,673 of CM052883.1, forward strand.
CAAAATGAAGAAGTAATCAAAGCCTCATTTTTATGCCTTTTGTGAATTACAAATATAGTTTTAAAATACTGATATCAAAACTTGATAAAAGGTCAATTCCTACAGCAATGACTACAAGTTTTGTTTTGTTTTTGTTTTTTTTCTCCTTTATTTTTTTAATTTTTATTTTATTTTATTTTTTTATTTATTAATTAACGCATAATGTCTCCTTTAAATCCTCAAGTCACTTAACCAAATTTAGGAAGGTTAAGGGTGCACGGAAAGAAAAAGCACCTATGATGTTGTGTGTTGGTGATTAGTGTATTACTATTGTATTTTGTAAGGCAAAATTTTAAATAATGGTCTTACCTTTCTCTTAAAATGTTCTTAATTTTAATATTAAGATCCTAAATTCTGTTTTTTGTGTTGTGTTTTCTTTTTCAGACATTTATAGTATTGAATAAAGGGAAAGCAATCTCTCGATTCAGTGCCACCCCTGCCCTGTACATTTTAACTCCCTTCAACCCTATTAGAAAATTAGCTATTAAGATTTTGGTACATTCATATCCTTTTTTCAAATAGTTTCTTGTTATTATTTTGTTCTTTGAATTATTGATCTGGAAATTTTTTTTAAAAATGTATGTGCTTGGCAATGTTATGTGCTCCTTTTTTTCTTTCCTCTTACTCAACCGTTAGCATATTGCAAATGGGATCATAGGTAAGTGAACCCTTTTTCTTCATCTTCTAGTAGTTTCTCTCTTCTCGACTCACTGCTTCTTTCTTTCTTTTGTCCTCTTCTGCTTCCTTCTGAATTGCTGCTACATCTAAGACTTCATTAATATTGATTATGTTGCCAAGTCCTCCTTTTACACATCCTCATATTTTACAATGTTTTGCAGTGGGTGAACTCCATGAGCTAATTTTCCTTACTGCTTTCACATTTGGAAAATATGTACATGATCTGAATCGCACAATTTTATATCTTTTTGATCTGAGTTGTACTACTTTCTGCTTTTTATTTCAGCATTCGAAAGCTTTGAGTTAGTAAATGCTTACAGTTGTGATTGTATGACACACTAGCCTTTCAGATATCTCTCCAATTTTTTTCCCCACCAGCATCCCACTGATTTTCTATTTTCTCTTCTCTTCTCTTTCCCTCCCTTCCTTCTTTCCTGCCGGCATGCCTGCCGTCCTCCTTTTTTTTCTTTTCTTTTCTTTTCTTTTCTTTCTCTCTCTCCCTTCCTCCCTTCCTCCCTCCCTCCCTTCCTCCCTCCCTTCATTCCTTCCTTCCTTCTTTCTTTCTTTCCTTCTTTCTTTTCTTTTCTTTTCTTTTTTCTTTTCTTTTCTTTTCTTTTCTTTTCTTTTCTTTTCTTTTCTTTTCTTTTCTTTTCTTTTCTTTTCTTTCTTTCTTCCTCAGTTGTTCCTGTGTTTTATTCCTGTGTCAAAGATTCTGCTACAACTGTATTTCTCCAAAGGCTTATTGTCCGTCAAACTATATACATCCTCATTTTATTCTTCATTCTCCTTATTGAAGTAGGAACATCCTGGAAGTGAGATTGATGACACCTTGGTGGGAGATGGTAATTTGATTTACTCCTAGAAGTTAAATAGAGTAGTTGTGAATGAGAGGTTTTATTTTAGGTGAAGGACAGTGGTTTGACTGACAGCCAGCCCTGGGAAAACCAGGGAAGCCAAGGTTTGGAAGACTGGGGTTTTGCCAGGCACGGCATTTACAGGAAGAACACTTAAACCTTGGGATGACGATTGATACCCATCAGGAACCAGAGGTAAGGTTCCTGAAAGGGAAACTGCAATCTAAGCAGAGTCTCAGGGCAACTTTTAACGTTGTTTCTTCTTTAGAAAGGGTCATTGCCTGCGATTCCATGACATGATCAGGCAGGGATTCCATGACATGGTAAGACTTTCAGTGTAAAAGCCTACTTTCCTCAGTAGTCTAAGAAAATGTTTGAATTAGATAAAGTGAGGAATTCAGGATGTGGGATAAGCTTAGTATAGGGAACTCATTTCAGTTCTAGGTGGAGGGGCTGTAAATCATGTGCCCAGACTTGCCAGGCAGTGTGGTAAATGATGTTTTCAGAAGCATTAAATTCTAGAATTCAGTCTCCCTTCAACATCTAATTTGTTCCTCTTCCTCCCCTGCGTCCTTTGCATAGATATCAGCATATTTTAATTTGTTATTTCTTTTATGCTTTAAGATTTAATAATTTTTTGTGAATTATCTAAAGGAATAATATTTACTTACTTCTATTTTTCAAGAAAGAGAACCCAATCGTATGGCGCATAAAGGTCTTTAAGTTAGCATTAGAAATGAATAATAAAGTTGAGATTTAGATTTGGGTCTCCTGGATTATAAATTATGGTCTATTATTATGTTTTGGGTATTTGTAATCTTTGCACTAAATAAATCTTTCCATAAATTATCTATTGTATAATCAGATAACTATATGCCCTTTATATATTTTTATATGAAATTATATGTAAACTCAAACTTATGTCCAATGCTCTATTAAGAGTAGATAACTAACTAGAAGAGTATGCACTGAAAAATAAGTGACTACTGTGTCAAAGGTTAGAAAATCAGATGCAAAACAAGTAACAAAGTGGAGGTCTGAATAGGTCAGGAAAAAAACTATTTTTGTCCTGAATCAGAGTGACGGGATGGAATTCAGAAAGCCTAATATTAAAGAAAAAAGCAGTTTTTATTTTAAACCTTTTGTGTGGAGATCATGTATTTTTTCAAAAATGTCATGAAAGACATCATCTCACTCCAGAAAATCCTAGGAAGTTAGGGAACCCCTGAGTCCTAATTTAAGACCTTTTGATAAAAGAGACTCCTAGAGGACAAGGGCAGTTTTAGAAGTTTTGATCAGAAGATATAGGCATTAAGGACATAGTTTATGGTGGGTGCTCTCTGGAAATTGAGACAACTTGAATTTGAGGTTTGCACTTGCTTCCCAGAAGAAAGAAAATCTTCAAGGAGCAGAGTTGTTTGGAGGCCTGCAGTAATGTGTGTTATGTGAAGGCAGCCAGGTAAATCTATTAAGATTTGCTAAAGTGAATGGTAAGATGCTTACAAATGGCTGATAAGCCATAAATTTCTTCCAATGTAGAAAAAAGTAGATTTTTAAAAATCTCTAATTTCCTTAATTAAAATATTGTATTTCAGATATTTCATCTTGGAATAAAGATATAAGAAAAGAAAAGGCAAGTGGACCAAAAGTCTAGGATAAATTATTTGCCTTTTGGTGATAGTGGCATACTTGATGAGAGAGACTAGTAAACTTTGATGCGTGTAATACTGTAGGGTTTGCAAGTGATTCTGCTAGTGATTTTGTCTTTTATTCTTCCCAACATAAGCCCTACGCTCAAATCCTGGTTTTCTGACTTCAAGCACATGCCTTTTGCTGTAAAGTTAAAATGCTTGGAGATGATGATGGTGGGTTTGGACACAGTTAAGAGGTCATTGTATATTTATTATCATTAATTTATAAACCAGAAAATGCCCATTCACAATAAAGAAATTTGTATTTTAGGCCTAGACTAATATCTCTATTTTCAAAGAAAATCCTGTCTTGTTTCTTAAAGAGCTGTTATCTTCTTTAAGAGCTGTTGAATATCAAATTAGCTTTGTTTCTTGACTTTGGCAGAATGAGAAGTTATACTTATGTTTACTATATTAGTGCCAGGGTGTATTTTCAAAGCTGAAAATGCTTTTGATATGCCTGATATCTTGTTTTGCTAGTTAAATAAAATATGGTTATATTTTCTAGATAGTAAACAAGTTAAAAATGATCCATTCCTAAAATTCCTTATCAGAGTTTTAAATGTGTTTCATGTCAGTTTTTATTATTTTAGCTTAATATACATATTCCACCTTATTTTGCATTTGTTTGCAAATATTTATTAAGTTCCTAATATATGGCAGGTGTTCTTCTAGGCACTAGGATGCAACACTGCACAAAACAGAGTTCCTGCTTTCAGGTAGTTATGTTCATGTATGTGTGTGTGTTTGAGAGGAGAAAGATGAGAAAAACTATTAAGTCAACTCGTGATGAGGGCTATTAAGAAAAATAAAGCTGTCTAAAAGAGAAGAATGGCAAGGTACTATTTTAGATCAGAGAAGTCCGCTCCAAAAAGATACCATCTGAGTAGAGATCGGAAGGAGGGAGAGAGTGAGACATGGAAATCTAGGGAAAAGTTAAATGTAAGGAGAATAGCAAATGTGAAGGCAAAGTATAAAGATAGAAGTACAACTGGTGTGTTGAGCAAGGAGAATCATCAAGGAGTCCAGAGAGATGGGGCCAAGTGGGGAAGGCAGGGTGCAGTAGGATATGAGGTCAGTGAGAGTAGAGGGCAGGGGCTGCAGTTGTAGGCCACGATAAGGACACCAAAGTCAGTCTGAATGAGATGCAGAGTGATGATTGAAGGATTTCCAGCAGAAGAATATCATAACCTGACTCACATTTTATAAATACCACTCTGGCTGCTGTGTGGAGAATATGCTGCATGGAGGGAAAGGTTGGGAGAAGATTGATTGGGAACCTCCTGCCATTATGAAGGCAAGAGATGCTGGTGGCTTGGACAAGTAGAAACAGGGTGGCAAAATGGCATCGAATTTAGACGTGTTTTGCAGAAGAGCTGACAGGATTTTCTGAGCAATTGGATTAGATCTGAATGTGTTTTTGAGATGGCTGTTAGACATTCAGTGGAGGAGCTGAGTACTTGGATGGAAATAGAAGTCTGCAGTTCAGGAAAGGGTTGGGCTGGAGATTAAACTTTGGGAGACATCAGTATTTAGATGGTATTTAAAGTCATAACAAAGATCTGTGACACTCCAAATCACACAACTAGTGCAGACTTCCTGTCATTCACATGGAGTAAGAAAATGAGAAACAGCTTTTAGTATCAGAAAACCTGGATTCAGACCCCACCTGAGATTTACCTATCGCTCTATGATCTTGGGCCAAGGTGTTATAACTGTTTTGAATCTCAGTTTCTCCATCTATGAAATTGGAATCAAAATTTATACATTAATAATAATAAAATGTACGATAAGTACCTGGCATCATGACTAACACCTAGTAGGTACTTGATAAATGGTTGCTATGATAGCTGGCGTTGGGTGTAGTAGCTACAAATTCTAGCAGCAACTGCTGCAAGATTAGTAAAGGAAAGTCTCATATTGTTAAGGAATTCCACAAAGAATTCTGTATAAATCACTACTTTCTCCTGGCTTCACTTTGCAAAGAAAATGTTTATATGGCACCAGAGTTTGGAGCTGTCAGTGACTAAAACACAATGTGATTGTGCAACCTTCTCATTCTGCAGACGATTTAGTTAAGTCCCAGACGTGTTTACTCCCTTTCTAAGGCTACATTTTGTATCGGTGGCAGAGCTAAAACTTCAGACCAGGTCTTCTCATTCTCAGCCCAGTGCTCTTTGCATTTTCCACCCAACAGAAGAAAACTCTCAGGTATAATGTACTAGGTGCATTGCCAATATCGCTGTCTATATGCATTCCAAAGGTTATTTTCAGTGGCTTCAACTTACTAATTCATTAAATAAGAAGTAGGCTTTTTTTTTAGCTCATTCCAAAATTATACAGTATCCACATAGAAATAAAAAAAAAAGCTATGGTTTTCCCTGCAAAGAACTATGTAGGCCTGTAGGAGAAGAGGGGGAACAACTTACGATTTCCATTTCCCCTGTTTTTCATGCTCAAAAGTTATCATGCATTATCATATAGTTAGGAAGATGGATAATCGTAGAATGAAACAACTTGAGAGTTAAAAGTATATATGTGGCATTTAGTTAATATTTCTGCTAGCATAGAAATACGCACTAATATGTAAAAAGAGGCCTATCCTACTCTGCTTTGACTTTTCCATTTTTATACTAAGAAAACAAAACAAAACAAACATTAAACTGTTTCACCCTCTAGTTTAGAGTTAAAAATTCCTCTGCAACATCTCTGGATATTATATAACATTACAAAGTGCCTGAGCAGACTCACAATGACCTCCCCTTCTTTAAGAAAAATAAAGAAATGCCCTGCATTTTATATTCAATAAGCATATGATTAATAGCAATAAAAATAACTGTATTCTCTAAGGAAAGCATTAGTACTGTATTCACATAAGAAAATTGAACATCCAAGAATTAAGCAACTTGCTGAAACCCCTGTAGTTGGTAGAGGATACATCTGGTCTGTCTTTCAGTGCGTTAAAGCTCATGTTACTCCATCCTGTGTTCACGGAGCTAGGGGTAGGCATGCCAGTATTTTAAATATTCAGGTTCCATGTCAAAGAGCACATAAGCCATATTCAGTATAAACTTGAAGTTTCTTTTCATCATAATCACACAGAAAATATTTTAGATTTGCCAACCGGCAGTATCAATCAAAGGTTAACAGATTTTACCTGGTATAAATAAATTAATAGATTAAAAGGATCATTTTTTTTCCTGGCATTATTAAGGTTAGTCTGCCTCTGTTACATTTTATATAACAAGGCTCTTAAGGAAATATTGTTCTGGGATACATTGTTCTTTTGAAAAATATACTTTGTTGATGTCTTGGCCTATATATTTAGAAAATAATGTAGGATTTACACATTTTGTTACTAGCTCTTGCCCCCTTGAAATCTGCCTTGATGTGGAGTTTCTATACTTTTTCAACATGTGGTATCACCAAAACAAAATCCATACCTACATTTTTTTATATCTGTATATTTATCGTGATTATCTGAAATCCTATACAAAGTTACTCACTAAATTCCAGGAATTTTAAAAGTATGTGACTGATAAAATTAATTCACAGTGATTTCTAAAAATTGATGAATTCTAATACACACCCTATTTAGAGATACCTATTAAATAAAAAGCAGAAAACCTAACTCTAGTTATCTTTTATTTTATTTTAAAAGCAACATAATTTTATTTGCTTTCCTTTCCTGAGTGCTTGTCAGGATCTTTAACTTAAGCGTATTTTTTTATTATTGAAAGGATAGTCATGCAATGTGGAAAACTCCTGTATGAGCACAAATGCTTTATTAATTGTGACTTATGGGACAATAATCATTCTTTCTATTGTTTAATAATATTGAAATTTTTATTTTACTTCATTATATATAATTACATTCTACCATTATAAAGAGTAAATATTTTTAAGGGTCACAAAACCATGGCTCAGATCATCATGTGACATAAATCCCATGAGGCTATTAATTTCCACCTGTTTGCCTTCTGTGCTAAGACATTTGATCATCATCTTAAGAATAGTGGAAAATTATTGAAATCATCTGAATTACATTTATACAAGTCATTTTAGCACAGTATGCAGAATGTATTGAAAAGAACTTAACATGGATTCAGAAAGACCAGTTTGGAGGAAACTGCAATAATCTAAGTTATACTTGGTGGCAGGGACTATGTAGTGATGCGGGGATGCAAAAGTGCCCCGAATCCAGTGACAGCAGATAGAATTGACAGTATTTGGTGCTAAATTGGGTTTAGAGATTTAGGGAGAGAGAATAAACCAGGATTGCTTCTAGGTTTCTGGCTAGATCATGGGACATTTTATAAGATACAGAGATGTCAAAGGAGTAGTATGGGGGTGGAGTGAAGAGAAGGAGGGGGGAGTTGGGAAGGGCAGGATAAAACGATTTTACTTCAGTTTTAGAACTCAGAATCTTTTAAATGATTTTGAAGTATAAGTGAGATTACGTAGTACAGATGCCATTTGAACACTTGACTGTGTAGAGTTCAGAAGAGGCGTCTAACCTGGAGAGAAGTAGTTGAGATGGTGGGTACATAAATGACACTTGAACCTATGTTTGTTGATGAACTCTAGTAGGATGAATATAGCAAGAGAGGGGAGAAATGGCTGAGATATCCTATCTCCTTTTCAAAAGGCAATTGCAGCATTTCCAAGGATGCAAAGAAGTTGTTGCCCGTAAGGCTGAGGAAACGAGAGAATTGGGATTTCAATAAAGGGGAGGGAAGAAAACAATGAAAGAGGGAAGAATTTTCGTTGCTGAATTCTGCTGAGCGAGCAAGTCAAATAAGAAACAAATTGCCCTTTTGTTTAGTGACAAAACATGAAGTGTTTGCCATCTTTAGAAAGAAAAGCTAGTAAGCTGAGGATGTGTTGGATACATGAGGAAGAAAAAAGATAAATGGCTCCTTCAAGAAGTTTGGCTGTGAAATGGAGAAAAGTTAGGGCCCTAAGTACTTTAAGAGAATTCAGGATTACAAGAAAGTGTGCCCTCCTCCAAGACAAGAGAGGCTTAAGCAAGTTTATGTTGATAGGAAGCTCCCAGTAGGGTGGGAGATAATAAAGATAAAAGAAAAAAGAGATAAGAGATTTCTGAAGTATTCTGGAGGAAAGAAGGTGTCTGGAGTGTGAAGTGGGGAACATTGAAAACTTTCCCCATTGAAACAGGAAGGAAGAAAGGATAGGTCCAGAAGCCTCCAGAGAAGTTTATCAGTGGGAAATAGAGATCTGGCAGTGCGATACCATCTATTCTCTGAGTGAAGTAGAAAATAGGGCATCAGCTTCAGGTGGGGAGGGAAGGAGGAAGAGGGTTGGAGGTCAGAGGAGACTGGAGAATGGAATTGTCTTTGCAGAGGGTCGGAGATGGAGCTAAGGACTACAGGACTGTGTAGAGGACTGGCCAGGTTCAGAGCCATGAATTTAGTGTAGTGCCAATCTGCTGAAAGGAGTTGTTTTCTCCCGTAGGACCTAGCAAGCTAGCAGACATGGAAGATCTAGTTTTATATACTAATAGCAAATCAACTTACATTTTATCTTTTTGATTATTTTTAGCAGTTAAGGAAAAGTAGGTGTTTCTTCTTTAAAATGGTGTTTTTCTAAAGTGTTCTCTAGGTTCTAGTGCCCTCAGGTGGCTGATCCACGTCATTCACTTAGAACTGTTTTTAATATGGATGCATTTGAACAAGCTGAGAATTAAGCATGTGCCTTATATCCCTGTTAGCAAAAATGAAAAATGAATTAACGCTTTGATTAATGGCAGTTGTAGGTGCAAAGAAACTTCCATTATAGATTAATGCAACATTGGCTACTCACTGTCCTATTTTATAGTACTTAAAATCATGTTACTATTTTGTTATGTGCAAGTAATGTGAAAATTTATAACAAAAATTAAGAGTAAGAAGGGTTATGAACAGCATCTCCTCTTTCTGAGATTTTTATCATTGTATCTAGGTTTTACATTGATAAAGATTGTCATTTTACATAATTGCAACTGAATCTTTCTTGTGCTTTTTCTTAACTATGAAAGTCATTTTAATTATCTGACTACCGAATATTTTCTCAGTTTTTGTTGTTGTTTTTCAGTATAAAGGAAAGTAAAGGGCATTGGCTGTGTCTACAAAGCCAAAGTAGATACAGTGACACAAACCAGATGTTTGTTGTAAGGAGTGTTCTCTGTGATTCAGGAAATTAGGAAGGCAATTTATTGAGCATCCTTTCTTTACCAGGCACATTAAGTGTAGGAGCTTTTGTGTATTTTAACTAATTTGACCCTCACAACAATCCTGTGAAATGGTTATTTTTTCTCACTTTTATAGTGAATTGATCCAAATCTTAGGTACATTAGTAAATAATTTGGCCACAGTTACAAACCCAAGAAATACCGTCACTAATACCAGCCATCTTTTCTTACTATTCAAAATTTTATGAGCAATTACTGTATATTATACACTCCACACAGAAAGGATTGTATTAAAAACATTCTGCCAGAATGATCCTTAGAATGGAATTATAATACATTTAAGTAATCACTTAAATTCTTTTGTTGAGTTTTTGTCATAGTTTACAGACATACTGAACTTGCAGTTCAGTCGTTGAGATAAACCTGTCATTTAAAAAATTTAAATTGATAAATTATTTACCAATGAACCTATCTCTTTATATTTAATTATTAAGAAACACCTAAATGGCCTCAGAATAGTTGAAGGCTTGGCCTGACATGGGCTAAATATGTGGCTGTTGAATTACAGAAATGGAAAAGATGGACTCAAGAATAAAATAATAAGGGCATAAAAATTCCAAGCTTCATGATGTAAAAGGCATGGTGGGGCATAAAGTGAGATTTTTCCACTGAATTTTGTCTTCCTTGACAATACTCTTCTACTTTATTCAATGTGCTCATTATGTGCACTATTCTCACCAACTGTGTATTTATGACCATGAGTAACCCTCCAGACTGGACAAAGAATGTGGAGTAAGTAGAAAATAAAAAATATTTTTTAATATTGTCATCCCTTATATTTCAAATTTACTATCTTGAGACCCTGTCACTTTCTTTAGCAAATCATACTAGCTACTCTAAACCAGACAAGTTGAAACAATGATTCAGGATCATTTCAACCACTAATTTCCCATAGGACAAAGCTTGCATTCATTAGCTCACATTACTGCACCTGTTTGCCAGTATTTGTAGCCCTTTAGCTTTCTTGTGAGTCTCATACACTTTTGAATATTATTTGTGATTATTGATATCCAATGATAAAAGTTATACCTAGTTTGTATGTTCTTTTTCTCATTGTTATCACCTTTTTTTTTTTTTAAAGATTTACTTATTTATTTTAGAGAGCAGAAGAGGGGGGGAGGGCAGAGGGAGGGAGAATCCTTAAGCAGACTCCCCACTGAGCACAGAGCCTGATGAGGGCTTTCGATTTCACAACCCTGAGATCATGACCTAAGCTGAAATCAAGAGGTTAACCAGTTGAGCCACCCAAGCACTCCAGCTATCATCTTTCTGTTTTATTAGTATATATTAGTATATATATTAGTATATATTAATATATATATATTAATAATACATATTTTATTAAACACAATGCTTCATTAATTTGGAGGTTAATACCTATTTACTTAAATCAGATTGAAAGCCAGTGTATTTCAAGGTAATATCATCACATGGAACCGTATTATTTGGGCCTTCAAATTAGTTAATGTAGCAAATACAATTCTTATTTACTGACAGTCCATGAGAATGTTTTTCAGAATGTAATGTTTCTTTTGCCTTAAACTCTTCCTAAGCTTACATCATAGGGAGACTAGTACAGACCCATATGGAAACTTCTAATTTTTGTTTGTTAAGTTTCCTTTAAGACGTGTACATGTCAATTACCTACTAGATCTTTAATGTGGGCTTGGCTATTTCCTCTCAGGTACACCTTCACAGGAATTTATACTTTTGAATCACTTATAAAAATACTTGCAAGGGGCTTTTGTTTAGAAGATTTCACATTTCTGCGGGATCCGTGGAATTGGTTGGATTTCACAGTCATTACTTTTGCGTAAGTATCTTCACACATTTTCCATCCTGGAATAATTAATCATTGGTGGGAGCCTATGCTATATTTCTCCTCAATGGCTTCCCTTGACAGATCAAGCATTTTTCTTAGTTTCATGTGAACTTAGAATATTTTTCTTCTAATCAAATGATACGATTAGGGATCTAGTAGTAAATTGTATAAATTTGGATTCAATTAGCACTGTAAAGTAGTAAAATAAAGTTTCCCAAGTAATATAGACTATGATTGAAGACAATGCCATTTTTCTCTCAATTGGGAAATCTGATGGCAACACTCATTGAAGTTGAAAAGGTCTTGATGAAAGACCAACATAGACTTAGATTTCCCTAAATTCTGAATAACTCTGATTTAATTCTACAGGTATGTAACAGAATTTGTAAACCTAGGCAATGTTTCAGCTCTTCGAACTTTCAGAGTCTTGAGAGCTTTGAAAACTATTTCTGTAATTCCAGGTAAGAAGAAACTGGTATAAGGTGGTAGGCCCCTTATATCTCCAACTGTTTCTTGTGTTTTGTTATTGTGTTGTGTGTGAACTCCCTATTACAGATATGTGACAGAGTTTGTGGACCTGGGCAATGTCTCAGCGTTGAGAACATTCAGAGTTCTCCGAGCACTGAAAACAATTTCAGTCATTCCAGGTGAGAGCTAGGTTAAACACCGAGGCTGACTTTACTGCATTGGTGCTACAATCACAGCTTTTGTGCATAAGCCTTTTGCTTGTCACACTTTACAAAGAAATATGTAAAAAAGCAAGAATCAGGACATCATATTTCGGATGGGTTTGATTCTTTGCTTTTACTTCTTGCTTTCTTTAAAACTGTTCTAAATCAGCCTTTGAGTTTAACAGGTCTTTGCATGAGGCATTTGCAGTAACAGGCTACATGGTTTGCATCCTGTAACATCAAGCTTTCCGCATAGAAGCTAAACTATGAGGCGTTCAGACTGATGCAAATTTGACCGTTTAGGTCGAAAACTGGTGATGTTCTTATCTGCAGATAAATGAAAGAGCAAGAGATAGCATGAGTGCTGCATGGGGCTCAGTTTTCAGATGTCTTCCTTTTTTAACCCATATTCAAGCTTGCAGAATTCACAAGTATATAACTTCATAATCCATTGACTTCAAGATTTCTTACTACTCTATTCATATGGATTTTTCTAAAATCTCAGTAAGAGGTTAGGGAGTAAGACATCTGCAAATAAAAGCAAAATATTTACACAAGGTTGGTGTTTAAGCATGAATAACAGAATCATTTCTTTTGCTCTAAGGGGTATTTGGAAATACACTTTTGGTTCATTTCCATTCACAGTTTTCTAATGAACATTCAAGTTCTGCTTTCATTCATTTTCACCAGCTACAGGCTTTTCATGAAAATCTTATTCAGTCACAAACATTAAACTAATATTGTTGGCATTCTGCATGACATCTTTATTTTCCAGGACAAGCTCATAATGTTTTTGTCGATAACGTAGCTGTTGAATAGTATATTGACATCCCTCCCTCTGATTTTATTCATAGGCCTGAAGACCATTGTGGGGGCCCTGATCCAGTCAGTGAAGAAGCTCTCTGACGTAATGATTCTGACTGTGTTCTGTCTGAGCGTGTTTGCACTAATAGGACTACAGCTGTTTATGGGCAACCTGCGGAATAAATGTTTGCAATGGCCCCCAGATAATTCTTCATTTGAAATAAACGTCACTTCCTTCTTTAATAACTCATTGGATGGGAACGGTACCACTTTCAATAGGACAGTGAGCATGTTTAACTGGGATGACTATATTGAGGATAAAAGTAAGATATACTCTTTTAACCATTAAGTTGTTTAGTCCTTTAGTTAAAGAAATATATATAGTGGAAATTGTCTCAATTTTAATGCGAACTAAATGACGTAAACAATTTAAGATAACACATGTGATACAGAAATCAAATTATATTTATGATATGATAATGATATTTTATTCCTTTTTCCTTACCTATCAATTGGTATAATAAAAGTTATCATTTAAAAGTGTGTTATAAAAAATAAATAAATAAAAAATAAAAATGTGTTATCTTTTCCTAAACCAGTGTTGAAAGCAATACCATTTTATTTGGTGTTTGGTAAGCATCGATCAGGAAGGAATTTTCAGTCATGTAGTAAATAAATCAGTAGTTTGAACTATTGAGTGTATTATGCTGAAATGCATTGTTAAGAAGACTGGGAAAAAAATAAGTTGGCCTTATTTGGTTGACTCATGATATGTATTGAATTCATATGATATATCTAGAAATAGAGAAATCACTCACCAAGATGGAAATCGACATTTGTGTACTCATCAGGAAGTTAAGCAACCCCAGTCCACCCATTCACTTATTGATGATGAGAAAGTGTAAACTCAAACCCAGCCTCTGTTATTGTAATTTATCCTTTTGGTGTCAGTCATTGTTTTAGAGTTGCTTATTAGTATAGTTTGATTTTATTTAGGAATGGACATCAAAATAAACTTACGATGCCATATAGTTCAGTATCATTTCTTACCACTGAAGCCAGCCTCTCTGTCATTTGGATGTCCAAATCTCTCCTCTCTATGTGTGTTAGCTAGCCAACTCCCATTGGTCTTTTGGTTCAAGTATTTGATTTGATTTGATTGATTAATTGATTGATTTGATATTGATCCACTATTTGATTCCAGTAGTATTCTACTGGAATACTTAGTCTAAGGTATCCTTCATGGTTTTTAGAACCGTATGAAATTTTATCCTTTCTCAAATTATATTCATGTTTTAAGAGTTAATATTCCTATGAAGATTTCTATAACAGAGATTAAGATTCATTGGATAAATAGTTTTTTTTAATTTGTTATTTATGGGGTTTCCTGCTTATTAATATTATAATAACAGCACAGTAACAATATTTGCACATAAATCCTTTCTCTATTTCTGATTATTTCCTTCAGATAAATTTCTATTAATAGAATTTGGTGGTGAGGGGCTGTCAAAGGGTATAACCAGATTAAGGCTATGGAGATAGAGTGTCAGCTCTCAAGAGAGATCATACCACTATATACTCCCTACAGAACTGGTCATCTTACTGAACTCTCCTTAATATTGAGTATTACCGTATTTTAAAATCTTTTGGTAGAAAGAAAAGTGTATTGTTCCTTAATTATTATTGCAGGAGAATTTTTAAACTATGTTTATTAGTATCATTAATGAGTTACATATTTCATATAATGTGAATTATCTGTTCATTTTTTTACACATTATTTCATCAAGTGATAGTAAATTTTGGAGAACTCATATGAATTCTTTAATTTATCAAGCATGTTAACATTTGTCCTTTTCTGGCAAATATATTTAACTTGTTTTTCATCTTACTGCTTTTTTTTAATGCTTAAGTGATTTTCATATTTAGGCAATATAGTCATCAAGTTTATTTTCATTTTTCTCTATTTAAGTTTAGAAAATGTTTCTTAATTCAGAGATCATAAAAATATTCCCTTAGATATTGTACATATAAAGGAACCACCTATATATCCTACATAAAAACACTTATATATTCTTTGTATTATATTAATAGACTTGTTTTTAAATCTTCATTCTTTAAAAATCTAGAAATATTTTTTTGGCATGTATTGCGAGATAAGGATCTAAAACTTTTTACAAAACTCCAGCCCAGATTTCCCTGCATAATATATTAGGGGATTCCTTCAATATAGGCTTTAAGCAGTCCTGAAGACAATTACAATAATTTTTGTGGGGTATATGTATGTGTTTTAATGTTTGTATGTTTTTGTACGTGAATATGTATGTTTATGAATGTATATGTTTTTTGAGATCATCTTTGCAACTTACTGAAGTTATAATTGAAGGTTTCCCTAAGAATAGAAATTAGATATACTTAGAAAATTATATATCTTCAAAGAAATAAGTTTATCCTGTTCCTTTAAAAGATAGTAATCAAGCCAAAATCCCAAACAATACTTATTTAGAGCATCATAGAAAAGAAAGACCTAGCCCCACTTTTCACAGGAAATTAAGTTAAAATTTGTAGGAAAAAAAAATGTCTGAATCTATTTTGAGTCCATGCAAAAAAGTACTTATAAAGTAAAATTTTACTTGCATGGAAGCAATTTGAAGCAACAAGGCTTCCCTTTCTCTCACTTTTTGTGCCAAACTGCCTTAATTTGGCAATTCTTTTTTTGAACTATCCCAAGCAATTTGAGTTTATATTTGCAATAAATGCTGATAAGAGAATGCTATAATAGTTATTCCTTCCCCCAAAATATTCTTTTTAAAACAGATTTTCTAAACAACTGTTTAATCAAAAATTTTTTATTTTGATATTTGTTTAGTATTCAGTTATTAACATATTTTCATTTAGCCATATGCATATTTATTATTTTATCCATTTCATTATGGTTGAAAAAATTATGAGATTTATTACCTGAACACAATGGCTGAAGTGTTTTGAGCACTTTTTTAATAGTTCTTTCTATTCCTCACTCTTTAAATAGGTCACTTTTATTTTTTGGAAGGACAAAATGATGCTCTGCTTTGTGGCAACAGCTCGGATGCAGGGTAAGTGATGTTTCGTATTGAGTTTCAGTCCACACTGCTCCATCGGCCCCAATAACTTGCCACCTCCCACCCACCCAAACCTCCCTCACTCCTCATTCAAAGCCCTCCATAAATTCCACTTCACGCTGATTCTCAAAATAGCTGAAATAAGTGTGGATTCTCACCTCCTTCACACACTCATATTTGGCAATTATTTTTCCGTACTAGGTCACAGCTAATCTTCCAAATTAGTTCAATGGAAAATAGAAAAGCAGTACATATGTATTAGAAGATTAAGTTAATGGAATTCATAAGCATGTACTTTTGTAAGTGTGATATTTTATATATGCTAATGTGGTCTCCATGGCTTCAAATGTAAGATCTCTGAAGATAATGTCAGTATCTGAGTCATGGTGAGTGTGTGTCGAGCATATTTTAGCAAAGTGGTTAAGAGCACAGGCTGGAAAGTTTGCATGGATTCAATCCTGACTCTACCAAATAACACTCCCTCCCCTTGCCTTAGTTTCCTCCAGTGATAAATGGGTATAATGATAGAGTTGCTGTGAGGATTAAATGAATTAGTGAATATGTAGCTATTACAGCATTCAGTAAGCGCTTTTGATTATTATGATTGACATGTGAACTTTGTTATTAAGTTGTATTGTACTAGGAGCTAAAGCCTAGGAAAATTCAGAGAAATAATTACCTTTCCCTGTTTGGGAAGAATTTAGAACCATAGAAGAAGTTTAGTGTTCCTCAATGGAAGATGATGTTGTGGACATTAATAACTAATCCCTGTAGCAAAATTTCCAGTGGTAACAGACTTTTCATTTAGCTCATATGATAAATATTGTGCTGTCTTTTTCTCCAAATCCCAGTGATTAAGTAGAACAGACTAATTTTAATTCTTTGTCTGTGCCATACTAAATGCTTTACATGGAATATCTTATTCAACGCTTGTATACTTGTAAGGCAGCTTCTGTTATTAGCTGTTTCTTACATATGAGATGCCTGAAGATTAGCGAAGTTAGGAAACTTACTCAAGATCATGCATCCAGAAGTGTCAGGCACAATACTGGGGCCAGGTTTGGCTTGATCATTAAAGTCATAACTATGAAATCTTCGCTATGCAAAGACATTCCCCCCTCCTTTCCATGTGCCCCCATCCATCTTTCCTGCACCTCTCTTCTCTACTGCCACACTCACACACACACAGACACTCTGCATCTAGATATCTTTAGTGAAAATCAATTTTTTCCCTGTTGACTTATTCTTCTGTTCATTCTAAAAGTATCCAAAGATATTAATCATAGTAAATTACTTTTATATGGAGACATGATAAATATAATGACAATTATGAATCACAGAGGAATCCACAAATAGACCTAATATATTCTTTTATTATGTAAATTGGTCCACATAGTACTGGGTTAAATGATGGGTGAGGTGAAAGAAATCTGTTTTCCCTACTGTCATATGAAGTAGACATTGGAATCTGTAGAAACAGGGAAATCACCCAGCAGACTTACAGTACTGACTTTTTCTTTTAATCTAATTACAGCCAATGTCCAGAAGGATACATCTGTGTGAAGGCTGGTAGAAACCCTAACTATGGCTATACAAGCTTTGACACCTTTAGTTGGGCCTTCTTGTCCTTATTTCGTCTCATGACTCAAGACTTCTGGGAAAACCTTTACCAACTGGTGAGAACAGATAAAAAGATTGTTCTGGGAAGCATGAAATACTGAGATCAAGGGAATTGCTATAAAATACTGTATTACTGGGAGTGTGAGCTTTTAGCATCTATATAAAATTTAATAAAATATCTCTTACATTTTTACAGACACTACGTGCTGCTGGGAAAACATATATGATATTTTTTGTACTGGTAATTTTCTTGGGCTCATTCTACCTTATAAATCTAATCTTGGCTGTGGTGGCCATGGCCTATGAGGAACAGAATCAGGCAACTCTTGAGGAAGCTGAACAGAAAGAAGCTGAATTTCAACAGATGCTTGAACAGTTAAAAAAGCAACAAGAAGAAGCTCAGGTATCATTAGCAAGAGCATAGAGCTCTTGTGTTCGTTGATCTCAATCCTCTGACTGCACTGGTGAGGTCAGGGCATTTACCACACAAAATCAGGGGTGGATAAAAGTTAACATTTGAAACATGTCATATGTGTTTGGTGTTAGGAGCCTGCTCGATTTTTAGGTTATTATTTTATGTGGATGATTACTGTCAATGCTGATGGCATCAAAACATTGAGAATTAGAACTGCTTTATTGACTTTTTTTTCTCCCTTGTGACTCCTCATTTATTCAGGCTCACAAAGTATTTAGACCTATATGCCCTCAATTGAAGTATTTTCTTAATTCTCTGGGGAAGAAGAATTTGTTATAGTTGCTTCTTCATTAGTGTCAGTAGAGGTGGGAAAGGTCAGAAAACCAGAGTCAAACTGAGATTATTTCCTAGAACCTGGAAAAGCAAGGACCTATTTAATATTTATTCTTTATTTGAAGGGTATTTAAATACAAGTTTACAGGTCGTGTAAGAAAAACCCTGGTGTGTTAATGTAGGAAGTCACTACATTCTCTGCCTCCTGTCCTATAAAAATAATTTAATTTGGATTTGATAAAACTTCAGAATAAGACAAGAATTGCTCTAATTGTATTTGCTTGACTTAATGGCGTTAACTAATCCAAGTGCCTATTTTTGGCTTCTCTTGGATCTTGACTACAATTCCCTTTTAATACTGAGTATCCTAAATATTTAATAAAGGTCAGATAGATAAAATATACTGGGGTAACAGCAACAAGACAGAATACTATACCTTTCCCAAAACTGTACTTTTATAATTTAGAAATTTATTCAGATGCCATGATCTGGGATTCATATATGTATATATGATCTGTAATATATTTTTGTCGTACATTTCTTAGTGAAATGCTCCACTTAAGTCAGACACAAAAGTTTATCAAAATAAAATACTTGACTGAATTAAATTCAATAATTTAGACTGGCACTAAAAATTATTATCAAGTGGATGTGTGATGGATCAGGTTAGAATAGGAAACTTTAATTCTTAAATTCTTTCCTTCTTCATACAGTGGTTAAGTCATAGAAAAATTTGTTATGATATTTGAATGTCTTGCTCATATTGTTGAATAATTAGCATAGGGAGAGGCCAGAGCTTTAAAGTTTCCATCAAAGTAACACGTATCATCTTCCACATGTCTTTTGAATGTAACTCTTTAATTGGCTTAATGACAATTCATGGTTTTCCAAAATATGGACCAGAATGGAGAATTGCTTTTCAAGATCGTATTCATGATATTGAAGACAGATTAAGTAGTAACCAGGGACAGAGTTTTTCAAGGTTTCCCATCTGCACTTCCAGGCAGCAGCTGCAGCCGCATCTGCGGAATCAAGAGAGTTCAGTGGTGCCGGCGGGATAGGAGTTTTCTCAGAGAGTTCTTCAGTAGCTTCAAAGTTGAGCTCCAAGAGTGAAAAAGAGCTGAAAAACAGAAGGAAGAAAAAGAAGCAGAAAGAGCAGTCTGGAGAAGAAGAGAAGGAAGATGGGGTCCGCAAATCTGAATCCGAAGACAGCATAAGAAGAAAAGGTTTTCGTTTTTCCTTAGAGGGAAGCAGGTTGACGTATGAAAAGAGGTTCTCTTCTCCACATCAGGTAAAGATATTATTAGCTTACATAAATTGCATTTTCACAGCAGATCATTTTTTTTAAGGTATGCCGGAATATGGCAGAATAAAACTGCCTTACACCTGGATGGCACAGTACTTTCAGAACTGTAATGATCATCAAGTATTGTGTTCATCACCTCAGAGACTTTGCGAGTTTTGCAACTTTTGAAATCCCAAGAAAGCATTCTTAGAGCGTAGACCCCACTGAGCTTGGGAAGGTTTATGGCTTTGAGGTTTTGTGGAAGACTCAAACATCTCGCGGCAATTTTCCACATGAGAAATTATCAGCAGATGGTTCCCATCCCTTTTTAGCTACACTACTGTGCCGGGACCCAGGGACTGTGGGTTTTCTGAGTGGCAGGTTCCTAGAAGCGAACCGTGTATTCTTTCAGACCATCTGTGTAGTTGTTCCCATTCACATACAAACTTCACTGGAAGAATCATTCTCTAGACACTTGTTTCAAAGGAGACTGAAGCAAAATTTTTCTAGAAGTGTAGCCAAAATTCTTAGGTGGAAATGCGCTAAAGAATATTCATGACACTAAATAAATAGTGGTGTTTAATTGCACTTAATTATCTCTCTCACGTTTAATGTGGGATTTGTGCTGAAAGAATATCCCGATTATATGGTACAGTAAATGTTCACTGGATGCCTGTAGTTTATGTACCAACACAAGCTGTTGAGACTTTGAAATTTAGGATCCTTACATTTTGAAATTACCAAGAGAATTACCAGAAATACAGAGTTTCTCAGATGACAGTGTCACCAGTAGTGAAACCTTAGTATGATTCAGTAACCATAACAATGAGAACAGCAGTGATAGCAATGATAATGGCTAACACTTACATAGTCCTTTGCGTCTTTCAGTATAAACTCATTTAAGCCCCTCACTACAGCCCCAAGTGGGTACTGTGATCATCATCCCCGGTCTACAGATGTGAGAACAGGAGGGCTGTATTCTTTCTCAAGTGCTTGTTTTATCCTTGGTATTCTTGTTGCATTATCATAATTAATGCTAACATTAGAATTATTTTCACTATTTATTAGGCCCAGTGAAGTTGAATAATTGCCCAATGCCATATAGTTATTAAAGGCTGAGGTGGTATTCAAATGTGGTGTGACACTGAAACTTTCCACTTTAGCAGCCTGACTAGAAAGAATATTTTAAAAAACAGATAAAGAAACTTACGATTTGATTTCCCTAAAAAGATACATATATTTAGGGTTATACTTGCTCTTCATACACTTTGTAGTATATACAGTCTCGCAAAATCTCATATTTAATGTGTAAAATTTTTATAGGTCGATTCAATTCATTCTAAGTCCAAATAACATTATGAGATAGAATAGATTAAAAGATTAGTGGCGTTGGATTTACATTTAAATAGAATTTTGGTTTTTTTCTTCACTTTATTATTAACATATAATATATTATTTGCCCCAGGGGTACAGGTCTGTGATTCATCAGGCTTACACATTTCACAGCACTCACCATAGCACATACCCTCCCCAATGTCCATAACCCAGAAAATAGAATTTGATCTTAATTCTACATTTAATACCCATTCTCATTCATGTTGTTGTCACAATCATTATGATTTAATTAGTAGAGACATTAATCTTAATAAATGTGAGTTTCTTAAAAATCAGATTTTTAAGTTTCTTAAGTGTTATCTATATTTTAAAAGAGTGAAAACTTTCCCTTTATCTGATGTATAGATGAATAGCTAAGAAGATGGAGAGGGAGAGAGAAGGAGTATGGGGAGAGATAGAGAGAGGAAGGGAGAGGGAAGAAAGAAAGAGAGAATCCTGAATTTATACTAATCCCACTTTGCAAGTGCCTGGAAGTAATACAGAAAATATTAAGGAAGGTAGAAGTTCTTAAGGTATAGTGATGAAAGACCCAATGATAGATTTTTTTGAAAGTCTAAGACCCCAAAGTATTAAAGACTATTGTTTTGTGGTGACATGATGGAAAGGCAATTGTGTTGATAACCATTTCTATTTTCATATTGAAAAAAATATATATAATGTAGGCTTCAGCTGCAAGATTATAATTTTCTCAGTAGAGTAGGCGGATTGTATGAAATATTTCTTAGGCTTCAGTTTGACTTATTAGTGTGGGAGATGGGAGAGAAGGAAGTCAAGAGTACAATCTCTAATCAAGTCTCAAGACAATCTGGATGTTTATTTTATTTATTTATTATTTTTTAAAGATTTGTTTTAGAGAGAGAGAGAGCATGTGCAAGTGGGGGGAGAGGCAGAGGGAGAAGGAGAGAGAGAATCCCAAGCAGACTCTGTGCTGAGTGCAGAACCTAATGCAGGGCTCAGTCCCAAAACCCTGAGATCATGACCTGAGCCAAAACCAAGAGTTGGAGACTTACTCTATTGAGCCACCTAGGTGTCCCTGGATATTTTATTCTGAAGATATAGTCGACTTACTTAAGTTATTAGATATAGTCGACCTTCTTAGGTTATTAGTTCACTCCCCATTTATAATAAAGCAGGAGTTTTGCTTTTTAGAGATTCATTTATTGTGGCAGATTTTTCGTATTGGCCATCCTTTATTTGTGGTGCAGCATTTGATTGTTATGGATTTAGATAATTAATGCAAGCAATAGAAGCTAATGTTAACAGATGGGGCACAATCGTTTTTCATACAGCCGTCTCATGTAAGCTGTGCTCTTGTATGGCATAATTCACCTTTGAACTCAGAGAGAAACCTTGTGTGCAATTTTATAACTTATTTCCCTCCAACCCTTCTATTGGCTCTAATTAAGTAGAGTACTTGTAGTTAAAATATAAACTCTTACTAAGAGTGATGCGTATAGTTTCTACCTTATTTCTTATTGCCAAGCATTTGTTGCCTGACTTTTTGAGCTGATGATAGCCAGTATGTCACAAATCCTGTAATTCTCATGTTTCTATAGCTTATTCAAAGTCCCTTGTAAAAAGAAAGGAGGTGAAAGAAATTGGGTAGTAGTCTAAGAGAGACATAAAAAAATACTTATATGGAAAACAGTAAAGGAAAAGAAGAAATCTTGCTAGTGAAGTTGGTAATAAGATGAAAAAACAGGGGAACAGGAAAAGGAGAAAGGATGTCTTTTGGGGGAGCAGATCAGTCTCTTTAAATGTCTTTCTTTATGTAATTAATGATTAAGAGTCCATAACATAAGATAGTGTTTAAAGCTTATAAATGTTTTACAGATGTTTATAGACATTATTGAGAAAAATTATTTTTTAACCAAAAAGAAAATTAAAAGCATACTTGTTGGTCAGGAAACATAAAAAATATATAGGTACAAAATAATTTTAGTTAGCTTTAAATCCTTTGGAGAGAAAAAGATCAAACTAATAACATTTAAATGATTAAATTAGTATTCTTTCTATTAATAATCCTAGAAATCCAACTCTAGCCAGCTTAAACAAAAAAAAAAAAAAAGAGAGCTGATTAGATCAGATAAATAATATCTGTCAGTAGCTTTAGGCATGGCTGGATTCAAAGGCTCAAAACATGTTATTATGGCCAAACATATCTCCATATTTCAAGCCTAAGTTCCGCCAATACAGTGGCGAGATGCCACTGCAACTTCAAACATATTCAATATTATTAGCAACCCCAACTGAAAATGCACCTCTTTCTCAGCAATTGTGAAAGAAAAAAGTGGCTTCCAATGGACCAAGCAGGGTCCCCTGCCCAACTTTAAACGTCTCTCTATGGCCTGAGGTATGGAGTGCACTCATTGGCCGGGCCTGGGTCATAGTCTTGACTGAGGATCATTTGTCAAGGATAATCAGGGTACCGTTGAAAGAAGAAGGAGGAACGGATATCAGACAAGCAAGCAAGTGTTTACTACAGTGAAGTTATAAAAGTAGACTAGTAATAATAGAAAAGTGATTGTGTTCAATGCTGCAATGCTTAAGAATCAAGGAAAACTGCGTGGTGGCAGTGACAATGTAACCATTTAGAAATCTGTGTAATGATTGTGACCAAATACTTAGTGAAAACCAAGTTTTTGTGAATATGGTACTTTTCAGATTTCTTGAGAGACAGAAGAGTGAAAATCAAGGAATGAATCATACAGTTCTCTCAACTTGATTTATTTAATTTATTCATGAAGACATTGTAAAATATGCAAAGGGAAGGGGAGAAGCTGCTCCTTGTACTATAATTAAACAGAACTACTAGCAAGATTGATTTTATTTTCCTCTGTGGTGAGATCTGTATCAGGGTGTGGTCACTAGTGAGCTCTTACTGGCTATATTTTTGGCTTCAAAGGATCCAAATGTAGGTGTGTGTTTAGTTGCTTTCCATTGGCATGTTAAATGAGATTAGCTTCTAGAATAGGATCTAGCAAAAAATTCTGTTTTATGTGCCAGTAATGGGACAAAATAATGTTGAGGGGTACTTGCGATTATCTTAAGGCATGTGTAAGATAGAAGAATATGACAGAAAATAAAAAATGAAGGAAGGGAGAAAAAGGGAAAGCAAAACCGATGAGGTGAACCTGGTAGAGAGTGCCAGAACACCACCAGTAGTTACCACAGGAGCCCATGGTTCCAACTCGTCCCATCACTTATCCTCAGGTAAGTCAACAAATCTGACATGAGTCAAGTCTCATATGTTTGGGGATGACTGCTCTTAATTCCGTTCATCTGTGTTTTGTTTGCTTTCTTATTATTCATAGTCTTTATTGAGCATCCGTGGCTCCCTTTTCTCTCCAAGACGCAACAGTAGGGCGAGCCTTTTCAGTTTCAGAGGTCGAACAAAGGATATTGGCTCTGAGAATGACTTTGCCGATGATGAGCACAGCACCTTTGAAGACAACGACAGCCGGAGAGACTCTCTGTTTGTGCCACACAGACATGGAGAGCGGCGTCACAGCAACGTCAGCCAGGCCAGCCGTGCCTCCAGGGTACTCCCCATTCTGCCGGTGAACGGAAAGATGCACAGTGCGGTGGACTGCAATGGAGTGGTCTCGCTGGTCGGGGGCCCTTCTGCCCTCACGTCTCCAGCTGGACAGCTCCTTCCCGAGGTGAGGCCAGTGAAAACTGCCACTGTTGGGAAGGGACCTGTGGCTGGTGCAGGCAGTATTTTTGATTTCCATATCCAGGAATTTTGTGAGGTCTTTTGTTGGGGTTGGTTGAGTCCAGCTGTGAACTCACTTTGCCAAATTGTTCTATTTAGATGTTTTACGAATTAATTAAGAATATAGGTTGGCTCTCACAGAATCTAATTAGAAGTATTCATCATTATATGGGAAGAAGAAAAGGCCTAGGGGTATGAAACTTGCCAAAAAGCACAGCAACAATTTATCAAACATAATGTTTAATTAATATCATCAAATGAAATGCAAGAAGTGATAAAAATATTCTTATTCAAATTCTCCTTTTAATGGAACAGTGGAGATTAAAGGAGAATTTGATACTTCCGCTTGAAGTAGATATTATTACTAAAGACATCTAAATCCTGCGATGCACCATTCTTTTTCTTTGCAGGTCAGAGTACTGTAACATTTTTAGCACCCACTCATTTTTAGTACCCCCAGCCACTGTACCTTTGTGTGGTAAAGAAGTCACTCAAAGTACCTGGTAGGGTCATGTATTGCAATTTTTAGAGAAGATTTCAATTTTTATATTACTATCATGATTTCTTTTTGTACACAAAGAGGCTCTAAATCAAGTATATAAAAAAGAGTTTCAACTAAATAGCAGACTATTATAGGGATATATTATTGACATTTTCCTTTGTAAAACATGAGGTGCTTTTTAACTTTGGTATTAAATAAGATTTTATTGCCCAACATAAAAATATTCTAGCAATGTCATTGGGTTGTATTTTACAGCTTTCCAAATCATATTGTAATCTTCTTTGTATGATTTTTCTAAAACAAGCCCATTTATTATAGTTGGAGAAGCTCTTTCGGCCACATTAAAATCATATGGAGTTAGCTTTCAGTCACCTAATAGAGGAGTTTCTTACCTCTTACCTAGGTTATAGAAATAGCCATTGATTCCTTTTTTCCCGTGGCCTCTCCCCACCACTTTCTCCCAAAGAAATGTCCAAGTACCTAGAGTCAGATAAAATAGTGAAAAAAAGTAGAACTTTGTAGTGAAGGAACCAGGAAGAACGCAGAAGGAATATCAACTTCTCTGTTAAAATAATCATGGCTGACTATGTACCAGACACTGCCCAGAACACTTCACATGTGTTTTAGTTCATTAAGTCCTCACAACAACCCTTTATGATAGGTACTAATATTATCCCCATTTTAAAGAGGAGGAAGCTGAGGTCTGTGCATGGCGGAACTAAGATTTTACCCCCAGCATGCTGGCTACTAACCCTACATTCTATCCAAACTGCCATATTGTCTTCCATTGAATTTTTTTTTAAACTTTCTTAAATGGAAAGTAAGAAATGGCTAAGGAAGCAAACATTTTCATTTTAACCCAATGTTTCTCAAAATATACTTCATCCTCAGACTACTTATATCAGAATTCCCTGGGATGCTTGTTAAAAATGGAAATTCCTCATTTCCCTCTTCCCCAACCTCTGGCAATCACCATTCTGCTCTCTGCTTCTGTGAGTTTGATGGCCAAAGGATAGAAAATTTCTATTAAGCACGATAAATAAGTTCTGGAGATTTATATAGCATAATGCCCGTGGCTAACGATACTGCATTGTATCCTTAAAATTTGCTAAGATGGTAGATTTTTCATTAAATGTTCTCATCACAAATCATAACAGCAACAACAACAATAATAAAGGGGATGGGAGGAAACTTTGGAAGGTGATGGAGATGTTTGTGGCCTTGATAGTGGTGATAGTTCACAAGTGTATACTCACTGAATTGTGTATATTAAATATATACAGCTTTTTACATGTCAGCCATTCCTCGATAAAGTGGTTTAAAGAAAAAATAGAGATTCCTGGGCCAATCAAGACTTACTCACACCAAAAGACTGAAGAGAACAAAGTCTGGGAAACTCCTTCCTTGATTATTCTTACACAGGATAAAGTATGAGTATCACTGATCTTGATAAATGGTAATTGAACAAACAAAAACAAATCCACAATTTCTTTGCATAAATACAAGGAGTATCTCAGAAAATAGAATTTATCAATAATTACCATAAAATTCCTGCTGTATCAGAGAGGATAGGATACATCTCTGAAGGCAAATGGGAGCCCATTCGAAGCAAAGCTTAGTGAGATCCTTTTTTTTCCCACTCTATCGTGTCCATTCTGCCATCATGCAGCCAGGCGCTCAGAGGCAGGGCACTGAGCCAAAGATGCAGACAAAGGCGTAGGCTTTGAGAGACTACAGAGGGGGAAATGAGAATAGAAAATAAACCACTGAAGGCAAATGATATCCCCCAAAGCACACAGTATCCTCGACATGTAAATTCAATAGAAGCAATTTAACTTAAGAAAGAATTTCCTCAGTAATATCATTACAGGATCAGAAATCTATCATTAAAGATTAGACAGATCTAGGATTTCACATACAGTTCTGTATAGAGCAGAAGAGATTAGATGACCTTTAAGTGATCCTATTTTTTTCTTAAAACTTTGCCTCTCTGACCAGGCCAAATATTTTAATTTCTGAGAAACAAACTTTTGATTTGAAGGGCTTTAGTTAAAACGGGGGTGGAGGGGTATTTTTTTCTCATTAATTTTGCTTCTCTTCTACCATAAAATTAATTTTAGAGTGACCTAGATGGATGTTTATCACCACTAGTGGCAGTCATTTCAACTGAGTGGAAACTTTGCTTTTGAACATGTCTGCATTGGAAGTATGCAGGTTAATAAAATAATGTTAATTACTCATTCCACAATAAAGTCAAAGTAGAGGAACAGGACTCATATTGCTCTTTTAGAAATAGGGAGGATCCTCAGAGAACTAAAAATGACTTCTTATTTATTATTAGCACTCAGATCAGCATATGATATGCGTGAGTTTTGCCCTTTCTTCGTGTGATACTTAACTTTTGATCATCTAAGGTAGGAATAAATTTCTGCCCATGTTGAAATGTTGGTGAGTTTATTGTGGAATAGAAAAGTACTGAATCATTTTATCATAGTTAAAAATCAAAGTTCCCCAAATTGGTGTTATTGACTTAAATTAGAGTTTCAGCACCAAGGATGTGTTGTTTTACGGATGTTTAGTGGAGTTGTTTAGTAAATGTAAATGTTATAAATTAGTTCTAATATTTGCTTTTATTATTAAGGATGTTAGGAGATGTTACCTATTTATAATGAACAAAAGCATTTTACAAGTTGAATTCACATATTAGGGCTACTGTTACTAATGTAAATTAGGGAAACCTTAAAAATTCTTTCCATACATTAAACCATGAATATGTGTCTATAAAGATCTAATAACTCAACCTGAAAGTACATCAAGGAACGCTGAGTTTCAATCAGAAGTTCTAGGTTGGATTGGTTGAAGTGCTAAAAGATTATCTCTGCAATGGTAGGCATGATCCCTCCAGCCAAAAGCTGCACCGTGGAGGAATTAAAGTCCATCTTGATTGCAAACCCAGGGGAAGGTTGAGAATCTGATGGGCTTTCAAACACTTCCCAAGAATGCTGATTCCAGCAATATCTTAATGAGTTGTCCTCATCTGGTAGACATTTAGTTAAGTAGTACCTACAATAGGAACACTTTGGGTTTTGCTACCCTTAAGAGTAACAGTTATTTTACCTGAAATTTTATTTTCAGGGCACGACTACTGAAACAGAACTAAGAAAGAGACGGTCCAGTTCTTATCATGTTTCCATGGATTTGCTGGAAGATCCTACAGCAAGGCAAAGAGCAATGAGTCTAGCCAGTATTTTGACCAACACCATGGAAGGTATGTCAAAAGTCTTATAGCAGAGCTACTTGGTGATGCTTTGGTAATGATGAAAAAGAAAATACTCCCATAAATTCCAAGAAAATTCTTACTGATTTTATATCACATCAGCATTATGTCTTTTACCAGATAAAAGTAAAATCAACATGCAATGCATAAATTCTACTATCCCATACAGATTTTTACATTTAGCCTCCAGGAAGCTACTGCAAATTCAAGATATACTTGGAATACTGCTTTTGCAGATTCAATTCTAAACTGTTGAAGCTTGTTGTGTGCATGACAATGAAAGGAGTGTAATGATTAACGTTTATTTTCATGATGATGCTAACCCTTTTGAATTGTATTAACTGCTTGAGACAAAAGTTATAAAGTGCTTTGATTTAACCAGAAATATAAATGAAAAATGTGGATTAAAGTTTGATATTAACCTCTTTGAAGCAATTTTTTCAAAATTTTGTAGAACTACTTTTGCCTCTTTTTGACCAGAGTTTGACCATATATCAGCTCTTTCTTTAGCTGCAGATTGTATATCCGAGTAGTTAACATATTGTTTAGCAGTCTGGATCTTTCAATGCCAAAATAAAGACTTTGGGGACAGCTTGATCTGTGATCGATACTTGGTTCTGCTTCATGTTAAATGTTTTAATATGACTCTAAACTTCAGTTTTTTTTCATCAGTAAAGTGCAGATAATGAGGTCTAGGCATCAGGTTATTGTAAGAATTGAGACATCACATATAAAACACCTATGTATCTGGACTGTAAAAGGCAGTCAGTAAATATTATCATTATTGTCATTTTACTTTCATTGTTTTTGTTAATTCACGTTCGTGTCTTTCCACGCTGTAAGTGAATTTAAATGTGAACTATCAACTTCAACTACTTGGAAAATACTTTCATATAAAATATATTCTATCCTTCTTCCTTACCCTCCATCTCCCTTCTCTCCCTTTCTCTTTTATAGCCCCCCTCTTTCTGCCCCCTCCCAGGTTGTGTGTGTGTGTGTGTGTGTGTGTGTGTGCGCGCGCGCGCGCGTTTGTGTAGATGTGTCAAAGGAAAAAGAAAGATGGCCAATGAGAGAGAATGCACAGGCACATGCCTTTCTTATTGTTAGTTATAGTTTCTCTTGGCATTGGAGGTATTCTTGGAATAATTCTTTCCAGTCTGAATGCAAAGATTTTTTGATACTCATACCAGTACCAAAGGCCTAAAAGTCACAGCCAGAAAAAACCCACAGTGTAGATGTCTGAATATATATCACAGCCACATCAATATTACAAGACCCAGTTTTCATAATATCTTAATGCAGTTATCAGAAATCTTCTCACTGATTTCTATGGAATATTAAACTCAGTACGTTCTTCCCCAACCTCGCCTGCGTTAGCTTGCACTCCTTCTTCTCCCCCAGCTGCCAGTAGCTTGCTCCTCCCTGTCCCTCCAGGTAAATCTTTTGAAGATTCTCTGGTCTTCTGCTCCTTGCCATAGCAAAACCACTGAGAGGAAGCTGCCAGTGGTTCTGCTACCGATGTCAGCAGCATGTCTGCTCCCTAAAGCAAGAAGTAGAGAAGGAGACAGGGTAAGTCTAAATCAACAGTCCTACTTTGCACTTCTGATACCATTAAGTTTGAGCTAACGTAAGCAATAACTTGAAAAACATCAATCCACCACAAGATTGGACTTGTCCACGAATTAAGATACAGAATTCAAAATGAGTGTATCCACATGGCTCTCCATTGAAATGTGTCTCAATGGAGTTGCCTAGGATGTCCTAGAAATATGTATTACTTAGGAAGCAGAAGACTGAGTGTTTGGTTTAATACCTGAAGAGCTTTTTGACTTTATACTTTTGTGAGGGACCATGGCAACATTTTCATTCTGTTCTTCAATGGTTTTATAGAATATAAACCTTTCTTTTCTTTATTCAATAGTATCTAAAAATTTTGAATATAACATTGTTCTAGGTTGGTTGTTAGCAATACTTCACATACACATGCAGAGTAGAGCTGTCTTATGTAGTCCTTCCTTTTTTTGGTCCTGCTAACAGTGGAAGGGTTTCTTAGGTTGACATAATTTGTTTATTTGGGGTCCTTTCTTCTAAGTCTAATCATGGTTTAGTTTACTTCCCCCCCGCCCCATCTCTTTCTCTCTCTTTTTTTTTTTTTTTGAACCAGGCTTGTTGATCCAGCTGGCTGGCATCTTTTGTTTTCCTTCTTTTGAACTACAGTCAAGTCTCCATTGTCCAGTGTAATGAATAGCCTCCTACTTAATGAAACTGTAGGAGATGTGCAAAAATGAATTGTTTGCTTTTCAAGTTTTAAATGCAAAACCGTGCAGAAATGTTTCCTGGTCACATCCTTGGGAAGGATAGTGGGAGGGTAAGTTACAAACACCTGAGGAACTGAGAACCAGCAACATACCTAAACTAGTATGTAAGTGAATCTCAGTGTGGATAATCCACACAGGAATAATGGAGAGATGGCTGTCGTTCTTTCCTGAGTGCTTTGTTTTGTTTTAAAATGTAAGATTCTTCTCTCTCTCCCTCTCTCTCTGTCTCTTTCTCTCTTTCTTTCTGTCTCTCTCTCTCTCTCTCATTCTCTCTCTCTGGCATGAATAATTGAATGATTTTATTTTAGAACTAAAACAACTTTGATCCACTTTTTCCTGGTGTCAAGATGAGCAACACTGGCTGAATTTTCCCTTTTGAACTTTTCTCTGGTTTGCTTTTTTTCCCTACACAATTCCTGTTTGCTTCTCTTTACCTGCTAAATGACAAGTAGCATTAAAAATACTTATTCTGACTGTACACAGGCCAAGAGTTATTATTTAATTTCTCTTTTGTTAATTATTGTAAATATCTTTTTATCTTCAGTAGAAACATGACATTGTTTAGAAGTCTTAAAAGCATCTATGCAATAACTGGTTATTGATAGTATATTTTTCCTCTGATTTACACCTCAACTATTCTTTATGGTTTACAAAATTACATATTAAGAAAAAGAGAAATAAACTGCGCACTTGAAGAATTGTAGTATCTAAAGAGACAATTGAAGAATCTACCTCTAATGGATTTCTGTTAAAAAATAGTCAGGAGAAGTGGTGAACTTACAGCATTAGTTAGTAGTGAATGTTTATAAGCAAAATAAAAAATCATTAGCTATGGTTGTGTTTATCCATTCCATATACTGTTTTCTCAAACCCCACAAAGTTTAGCTTCTAGTGAGTTGTACCAGGTTTGAAGAGATATTCCAGTTGCTACAGTAGTAATACTAAGGTAACTGACCAGAGTCAAAGATACCATGAATTTAAAAAGAATCTTTTCCTTTATTTTAGTGCTAAGAAGTGGTGATCTCATATTTGGCAGAGCAGATATTCAGGTGTAAAGTAATGATATGGGCAGAAAAGAAGTTCTGCATTCTTTTCCCACTCAAGAGTTGATTAAAAGATCATCTTACCAAAGAAGATAGTAATTTCCCACTTCTTAATTTTCCAAAATTCCTTGCCAGTGTTTACCAAGTTTCAGTATTTTGAGTATCACCTGAAAGAGCTACGCAAGTCTGTCTTCTCTCTCCTGTTATTCAACTGAAATGCTTCTTGAAATCATTGTACTTTTTTCTTAAATAAGTGTATTATGATATGAAATTTTATATCATAGGTTTTGTATGATAGTTATATACTTTAACACATTAAGATAAATTCACACCATGAAAATTTGTGAATTCTACATAGGTTCCACCTAAAATCCTCTTGTATTTTACATAACATATGTAGAGACTTATGTAGTACATAAGTACATAAGGCTCAATTGAAACATTGATTTATGCTAACAGTGAGTATCCCAGTTTCTTAACCTGCATATTTTCTCTTATTTTGTGCCTTCTAGTTAAATAAAGACATTTAGAGAAAAGGGATCTTGTTAAGTTTATTTTTTTTTTTTAAAGATTTTATTTATTTATTTAACAGAGAGAGAGATAACAAGCAGGCAGAGAGGCAGGCAGAGAGAGAGGGAAGCAGGCTCCCTGCTGAGCAGAAAGCCTGATGCGGGGCTCGATCCCAGGACCCTGAGATCATGACCTGAGCCGAAGGCAGAGGCTTAACCCACTGAGCCACCCAGGTGCCCCATCTTGTTAAGTTTAATATGCAAGTCTATATCTAAAAAAAGCTTAACTAGAAACTTTTTGACTAAGACTGGTGACACTGACCAAACTATCTCATTGAAAGACCCAAAACACATATCTAATCCAAGAAACCGAGTTTCAGCATGACTGATAAAAGTTTTAGGATGTCTTTGGAGAAGGGGTTCTTTGATTATGTATATGTATATATATGCATCTGGCTCTATTTGGAACATGGATGAGCTTAACCCAAGTCCTCCCCATTAGTTTCAAATATCCTTGAAGTTAATTTTTGGACACTTTAATACTGCAGATAGAATCTGTGAAACTATGTTTAGCCAAAATAGATTTGGAAAGTTTACTAGCCTTTCTGTGCCCATGTTTTTATGACAACTAACCCATAATAGGTCTTTTCCTGTTCCACCATCAGATTAACCTATTAATGCCTTTTGACAACTTTAGATTTCTAAAAAATCACTTTTAATTTAAACCAAATGCTGCCTAGTAGAAAGTAAGCAGTTTTCATAAGTATTCTAACTTTTTTTCCCAGAACTTGAAGAATCCAGACAGAAATGCCCACCCTGCTGGTACAAATTTGCTAACATGTGTTTGATTTGGGACTGCTGTAAACCATGGTTAAAGGTGAAACATCTCGTCAACCTGGTTGTGATGGACCCATTTGTTGATCTGGCCATCACCATCTGCATTGTCTTAAATACACTCTTTATGGCAATGGAGCACTATCCTATGACAGAGCAATTCAGCAGTGTGCTGTCAGTCGGGAACCTGGTAAGACTCCCTGAGGGTTCTTCTTCCCCTTGAAAGAGTTCATGACTGCCTTAATGAATTTCATATATCACCTTCAAGTTAAATATGTATTAATTGGCCATGTAAACCTGGACAGCAAAAGTTTAGCATCCTTTTTTAATAACAAAAATATATTGATTGTTACAGTTAAGCAGTACAAAAGAGTGAAAGATTTTACATACAATTTGATTTAGAATTATATTTGATTAGAAAGATGATTATGAATTATAGAGGACATTGGTCTATGGTAACAAGATTGTGATGTGTTTCTCATCAGGTAGTTAGAATAGATTCTTAATGACATGACTACCTTTGCCAAATTATAAAATATGCCAAGTCAGAAAATTTTGAAACATCATTATAAACACTGAAGATGGAATCTTTGGGGAGGAAATATCACATAGAGATTATTATTTCTGTTTGAATTTCTCCTGTAAAGTTAGGAACTTATAATGATAAATTTTTGCATACATTTTCACTTAAAAATTTGTATTAACATTCACTGATATATGGTTGAGTGACAGAAAGGAAAGGAAAGTGATCTTAACTCAGGCAACAAAAATTTATGGATACCAATATAAGAGACTTAAGTTCTCATGCACCTCCCAACTTGAGAAATGAAATTTACATGAGCTCCCTCTCTCTAGGTTCCCATAAATTCAGTCCTAAGGCAGATACTATGTTTTTCTGTATTTTACAATTGGGGAAACTGTACCCATAATAAATCGACAGAGCAATGGAATGTCTGAACACTATATCAGAGACTCTGAAAGCTATTTCAGAGAATATCATAAACTGTAGTCAGAAATCATAGAACTGTGGGGGTAGGAAAGAATAATAACATTTCCTAGTCCAAATTTTCACCTGTATGGGAACCACATCAATATTATCTCTAAAAAATGAGCAAGGGATGGAAGAAAGCTTAATGAAGGTGGGTATTAGGAAACAACTCAAATGGGCATAAGCAAAAATAAAGAGAAGTTCATTACCTCAAGTAGCTAACACCCATTTGGGCACAGCTCCAGGTTTTAACCTATGTAGATTCTGTTTCTCAAGCAATGTCACTTGGAGTCATTTTCTGACCCTACTTCTTCCCAGTATGTTTCCTTTGTCTCTGGCTAGGTATTCTATTGGTGGCAACAGCCCACCAACTTTTATCTTACCAGCATAGATTCCTGAGCAGAAGGAATGTGCTTCCTAACTAGTTGCTTAACAAAGGTCTAAGAATTGATGATTATTGGCCTGGTTGGAGTTACATAACCATTTCTAAGCCAATCAGTTACTCTGGTTCTAGAATTGGAATGCTCTATTTGGCCAAACCAGAACCATTTCTTATCACTAGAGACAGAGTAAATGAGTGGAATTACAAAGAAAAAAAAAAATCAAATCTGCCATTTCTAGATGAAGAGAGAGTAGATGCTGGAAAGACAAAAACAACAAATGAACAATTCAAAGTGGGACTTGTCTTACGTGTTAATAAGGAAGGCAAGATTTGCATTTGAGGTGAATCATGAATAGTAGAAAATATATGGACAGGATATATACATTCTTTTCAAGTGCATATGAAATATTCCCCAAGATAAGCTATATATGAGGTTATAAAATGAGCCTCAATAAACTTAAGAAGATTTAAATCATACAAAGTACTTTCTGACAAAAATGGAATGAAATTAGAAATCAATAACAAATAAATTTGGAAAGTTTATAAATATGTGGAAATTAAAAAACTTCTCCTACATGACAGTGGGTTAAAGAAGAAATCACAAGAGGGATTAGAGATACTTCGAAGTGAATGAAAATGAAAAATCATCAAATTGAAATTTATGAAGTGCGGTTGACCACAATGATTTAGCTGAACCTTTCATGTAA
This sequence comes from Potos flavus, assembly GCA_028534135.1. NCBI lineage: Eukaryota > Metazoa > Chordata > Mammalia > Carnivora > Procyonidae > Potos > Potos flavus. The sequence goes on from CM052883.1 coordinate 113,590,903, forward strand.
GAAAATAAAAATGACAATATTAATTTTATGGTTTTAATTCATATACTCCTCATCACTTACTAAACCTTAAATATAGTAAACAATTTAAATATTGATTTGAGTACACACCATTTGAGGTTACTGATTTGCTGGATCTAAACCAATTTTTAAAATTTGTAATTTAATTGTGGTTTATTGGGAGTAAGTTAAATTGCTCAATAATTATTTATGTTTTCAAGAGTGTTCACTTGTGTAATAACATTTCTCATTTAGGTCTTCACTGGGATCTTCACAGCAGAAATGTTTCTCAAGATAATAGCCATGGATCCATATTATTACTTTCAAGAAGGCTGGAATATTTTTGACGGTCTAATCGTGAGCCTTAGTTTAATGGAACTTGGTTTGGCAAACGTGGAAGGATTGTCAGTTCTCCGATCATTTCGGCTGGTAAATTAACTAAGAGTATCCATAATGTTTTTATAATTAATTTAATCAGACTTCTCTCTTACCTAGTAGGCGTAAGAATTAATAATTTTTTCCATAGTCAAAATATTATTTGAATATATTTAAAAACAAACCAGATTCCTCTACAACCAGCTGGTAATTTGTTCTTTATCATAGCTTTAACAGATAAATGACATTTATTCAAATGAACAACCAACAGTTCTGTCTTTAGTAATTGAATGGCAGGGCTAATAGGGAGGGAGAAAAAAGGATTCATGTATAAATCCAAATACAATTAAACAACACAATATTCATCTTTCAGTTATGTGAAGTTTGCTTAACTGTGCATAAAGCTTGGTTGAGACTTAGGAGGAGCTCACCTTTCTGTCAGAGGCTCAGGAATTATGGAGTTGCCCACTTTGCCCCCATAGAAGTCAAGACTTGAGAGTTGGTAGTGTGTGCAAGGGAAGAAGGTGGTGCTCCCCACATATTTGCCCCTTCCACCAGGCAGGAAGTCACCAGATCTAATCCTGAGAAGATCTAGTCACCAGGTCTAGTCCTGAGAAGATTTAAAGAAAGTCTTTTATTTGATCTTTATATTCATCAGTTCATGAATCTATTAAAATTAAGAGACAAAATATCACTTGACACATTTCCATTTAAAGTGTGATATGTTTTATCATGTTACTTTGCGTTGGCTCTTTTTGTGATTTATTTTCAATTAATAGAGGTTGTAGATGGGTTCCTATCAGTAACATATTAATGGTGATTAGATTCAAGACTTTGATATGAAGTCTATTTAGAATTTCCTGTACCACCTTCAAAGATGAAATTTCAGTTGAGATCCTTAGAGCTATGGTTTCCTTCCCTAGTTGCCATGGATAGCTGTGAATCTAATTTGAAGCTAGACGGATGCAGAAAACAGAGCAAAATTAGAAATGATTATATAACAAATAATATGGGTAACTACTTAAAAATGTTTAGTAAATCTTTGGATGATGTGATACAGTTTGGGAAAATAGGAAACATTTTAGCATTAGTGTTTTGCTTAGTGTGTAGGCTCTTTTGCATTAATTATTCTCTGGGAATAAATTAAACATTTTGGTACTTAAATCCACTCCTTTGGGTCACTTAGATGCCATGCCATTAAATAATGCACTACTCTTGGCCTGACATTTACTGAAGCATCAGAAATAAAATGCTGCTGCAGTTAAACTGTAAATGGTACCTTAGAGGACTCCAAAAGCTCATACAACTGACACGTCAAGTACTGGTGGCAAGCCATTTACATTTATAATGAATTGATTAAGTCACTGAAGACATAAGAGTTGACAAAGTACAGCTTTTTACTTAAGTCCAAGTATTTGTTATTTGAATACAAGTCCCAGTAGTACCCTCCCCCTTATCTGTGGGAATATGTTTCAAGACCCCCCAGTGGATGCCTAAAACTGTGGATAGTACTGAATCCTGTATATACTGTTTTTCCCTATACAGTGTATATTTTATGTGATAAAATTTAATTTATAAATTAGGCACAGTAAGAGATTAACAATAATAAGTAATAATAAGATAGAACAATTACAACAATACACTCTTAATAAAAGTTATCTGAATGTGGTCTCTTTCTCAAAATATCTTATTGTATTGTACTCACCCTTCTTCTAGTGATGATTTGAGATGATAAAATACCTATGTGTTAAGATGAAGTGGGCTAAATGATGTAGACATTGTGACATAGCGTTAGGCCACTATTAAGGAGGAAGAAGCATCATTTGCTTCCAGACCCCGGTTGACCATGGTTCGCAGAAAGTGAAAATGCGAACAAGGACAGATGGACTATGGTGTAATAAATCTCCTTTAAAATACAGTTTGATGTTACAGCAAATTTATGATATAGCAAAATTAAAGCAGTCTAAAGATTTAAAGAAATTAGTTGTTTTTTCTCTTGTAACTTACATAATTTGTGTTAATTTTGTCTGTACTTATGCGTCTCAAGTACACTAAAAAAATGTATCCACTTCGAGCTTTTAATAATGACAGCCTCTATTTCTGTGAATCAATCTCTGCCAATTAATCACCATTAATCTTAGCTATATCAGGTTCCTATGGAAAACAAAAAAAATCTTTCATATGCTTATGTAAGATTCTGGAAATTGTGGTGTATCTTATCGTTAAAATGCCAATAAAAACTGTGTATTCGTTTTACTTATAAAATAGAGTATTTTAGAATGAAAAATAACGCATGGTATTAAATAACTGATACATTTGCTAGATAATAGTTTGACATGCAAATAAGCCGTCACCCTATAATTGAGACAATTATGCCATAGATTTTCCTTGTAAATAAATTTATAGATTCTTTAGAAGGCAGGGCAGTGATAGCCTTCTCACTTTTGTTTCCAGCTCCGAGTTTTCAAATTGGCAAAATCCTGGCCCACCCTGAATATGCTGATAAAGATCATCGGCAACTCAGTGGGGGCTCTGGGTAACCTCACCTTGGTGTTGGCCATCATCGTCTTCATTTTTGCCGTGGTCGGCATGCAGCTCTTTGGTAAGAGCTACAAAGAATGTGTCTGCAAGATTTCCAATGATTGTGAACTCCCACGCTGGCACATGCATGACTTCTTCCACTCCTTCCTGATTGTGTTCCGCGTGTTGTGTGGAGAGTGGATCGAAACCATGTGGGACTGTATGGAGGTTGCTGGCCAAACCATGTGCCTTACTGTCTTCATGATGGTCATGGTGATTGGAAACCTGGTGGTATGTAGTAAAAATATTTTCCTTCTTTTTAGTAAAAGAAATGTAACCATTAAAAAGTATGTTCAACTGAGGAATGTTTTATATGTTTTTGGCTTTTTAAAATCAATGTTCAATTATTCATTATTGCAGGAGCCAGGTAGAGACACACATAAACTTTTTAAAAAATATTTGTTCATTGTTTATTTTTATTTTTTCCAGTTTTATATAATTGACATATAACATATACCATATAGCATATAACAAACTTAAAATACCATTTGAACCAGAGTTATTCTTCATCACTATACTTACTATTCCACAAAGTGGAAACATTGCGTTGGCAAGGACAATCAAGACAGGCTTTATTAAGGAGTTCGAACCTAAATTATCTTTAGTTAAGATGAAGATTTAGCTTGGTAGGAAGAAAAGTAGACTGTCGCCAACCAAGCAATAGTGGACCCAGTGGATGGGGAAGAGAAGACAATAGACTCAGTGATGGGGATCAGGTTCTTATACTTCACACATTAAGTAATTATTCTGAGTAGCTAGATTAAGTTCCAATCCAGTGGACTAGAACAAGGACGGACATAACCATGTTTCAAAATATGTAATTTATAGACTTAATTTCCTTTCACATAAAAGTAACCTCTAATTCCCTCAAAGGAAGAAAAAAGAATGAAGAGGAGAGGGAAAAAGGCAAGAGGTTATTGTTTATTTCTATTCATTTGCAGATTTCAGCCTTCTCAATATTAGCTTAGATAATGCAGACTTATTCTTGAAGTAACAAGAAACATGAGCACTGTGCAATCCAGAAATATGAATGGTGACTTAAAACAACAAATATTTATTATCTCTAGTTTCTGTGGGTCATAAATTTAGGAGTAGCTTAACTAGGTGATTCCAGCTCAGGGTCTGTCATAAGGTTGTTGTCAAGATGTTGGCTAGAGCCCCAGTTATCTTTTTTTTTTTTTTTAAAGATTTTATTTATTTATTTGACAGAGAGAGAGAAAGGGAGAGAGATCACAAGTAGGCAGAGAGGCAGGCAGAGAGAGAGAGGGAGAAGCAGGCTCCCTGCTGAGCAGAGAGTCCGATGTGGGGCTCGATCCCAGGACCCTGAGATCACGACCTGAGCTGAAGGCAGAGGCTTTAACCCACTGAGCCACCCAGGCGCCCCTAGAGCCCCAGTTATCTTGACTGAAGCTGGAAGATGAGCTTCCAAGAAGCCTCCCTCTCATAGCTTTTGACGGGAAGTCCCAGTTACCCATTGGCTGTTGGCACAAGGCCTCAGTTTCTCTCCACGTGGACCTTTCCATAGGATCGTTGACTGTCTCCAGGACCTGCAGCTGGCTTCTCCCAGAGCAGGTGACATGGCAGAAGGCAGAAGGCAAGGAGAAGGCTTTGTTTGTGTTCTAATCTTGAGGTCCTGCACTGTCGCTTCTGCCATGTTGTATTCATCAGAGCTTGTCACTAAGAAAAACTCACACTTAAGAAGGAATTAGGCTTTAACTTTTGAATGGAGGAGTAACAAATAATTTGTAGATATATTTTATAGCCACCACAATCCCTAATACAATTTGCTTGCTTTCAGAGAAGTACAGGATTGCATAGAACAGGAAGAGAGAGTCCTGGGCTTACATAGAACAGAAACAAAAAATCATAGGCTTGTATTACAGATTTGGTTTGATTTCATATATATATTTGGCATTTATTGGAAGAAAAGAAAAAAAGGCAAAGAACAGAATCCTTTATGATAACAATGAATGGACGGATCAAACTACAGCAGGGAATCCATAGTAGGAGTAGTAGAAAGTTAACTGTAGAGCTAGACTGTATAGAGTTTAATTTATGAAAAGGCCGATTGTATGTAACAAAATTGGATTTTTTTGTAGGCAATTCAGAGCTACAGATGGCTTTTTATTAGAAAGCTAACAATTGGGGACGCCTGGGTGGCTCAGTTGGTTAAGCGGCTGCCTTCGGCTCAGGTCATGATCCCAGGGTCCTGGGATCGAGTCCCACATCGGGCTCCTTGCTCGGCGGGGAGCCTGCTTCTCCCTCTGCCTCTGCCTGCCTCTCTCCTCTCTGCCTACTTGTGATCTCTCTCTCACTCTCTCTCTGACAAATAAATAAATAAATTCTTAAAAAAAAAAAAAAAAAAAGAAAGCTAACAATTGGAAAATGCAGAATGGATTTAAAGAGAAAGAAATTCAACATATCCCATATAATCTATTAATTTACAGAAATAAGACAAATCTGACATATAATTGTACAGAGATTCATTGAAAGGAGAATTTCAGGAGCATCTATACCTATGGATGACATTTAATATAAATTTGGGTTACTGTAGGGTATCTGTGTGGCTCAGTTTGTTAAGTGTCTGCCTTTGGCTCAGGTCATGATACCAGCCCCCCTGCCAGGCTCCCTGCTCAGCAGGGAGTCTGCTACTCCCTCTCTTTCTACCTATCCCCCTTCTCGTGCATGCTCTCTCTCTCTCTCTCTCTCAAATAAATTAATAAATAAATAAATAAAATAAAATATTTTTTAAAAATTTGGATTACTGTATATGATTAAAGAGAAATAGTCTGTAAAATAATCATTTCCATCTATATGCATACATTGAAATTCCGTACCTTTAAGGAAAATATTAAAGGCTCTGCTTTCTTTTTTGACTGTCAGCTTAAAAAGTTGCCCTTTCATGAGATCCTGGATATATTTCTGAGTAGCTAAGGCAGTAATAATAATATCTGTCATTTTTACCACCAGTAAGGAAACGTGTTCATATTACATTTGCTTAAACAAGACGAAATGAACTTTATGCAATGCCTCCTATAATTTTTCTTTTTCATCCTCACTGAAGAGAGAAAGGTCCCCAAAGGCAAGCTGACATAACCCCCTTTGAACTCACATAAACTTGCGGCGCTCCACCACAAGAAGTCTCAGTAATCACTGCCGTGACTGGTCCACAGGCAAGACAGAGGCGGGGCCAAAGACTGCCCCACACATTCTAACAAGAAAGGGGAGCAGGCCATACAGCAAGAACAGTAAATGACAAACTTTATACAAATAGAGTACTTGCCTCAGTGCTTTGAAGAGGAAATATAAGTTGGATCTCACTCTGGGAAGATAGATTGATACATATCAAGAAAAATTTCCTGATAGACAAAGATAGTTCATTAATAAACCTTCAGAAATCAAATCTAGAAAACAATGCCACCAAAATTCATTTTCATTATGGATAAACACCAAAATGTAGCATTTAACTTTTTTCTTTCATCTATTTTTCATCCAAATAATAAATTCAAAGGCAAATAACAATAAATTATAATTTTATTGGTAAAGGAGTAGGCCTTAGTATGAATACCAGCAACCATGGTATAGCAATTGAGAAATGTCAGTATAGACTTACAGATTATGTGAAGTCTTTACTGGATTTTACACATTTTTACATTTCCTATTACCATTGGTAGACTAACTTGTAACTGGTTAAACAAAGGAGCTATAAGCCTTATTAGCTAATTGGAAAGATAGGAATGTAGCAAGAATGCAGCATCCTTTTCATTGGAGTTTTACTTAATGTCTTTTCTAGGATTCTTCTTTATTATTTTTACATTTTGTCTTTGGCTTCCTTTACTACTAGATCCTTCTGTTATTCTATATGCTTCGATACTCAGAAACTCATAAAATTATCAATCAAATCCTAAAAAAAAATTATACAACTTATTCTTGTACCCACCTGAGTACCTGATTCATTAGTAAATTACATCTTTTGAGTACATACAGAGGGGGTTTATAGTCACTAATCTTTTCACTCACTCCTACCAGTGGGGCCTGTTTTTGGAGACTCAAGTTACAGAATTAGTGATTTTTGTCCATGGCAATATCTTGATTCCACATTCTTTAAGTCAATATTAACATCATGGTTATTGTATAAAAACCATTTTTATAGTATTTCCAGCTATTGTATAGATCTAGTGGCCATGATTTTCTGAACCAAAAACTGTGACTTTTGATCTAGCAATAGGTATATATTTTTTTCTAATTTAGTAAGTTATCTAGTGCAAAAATTGGTACAAATACATGAAAACAAAATCATGTTTAAATATATTAGAATTATCATTTTAGGAATACAGTTATAATAAATTATCAATGTTCTGGAAAATCCAGTTTACACAGGGAAAATACTTAGCATCCCAAATAAAACTTTTTTTTTCTTTGTTCAGTGTTATAGTTATCTAGATAACTAAGATTTCTCTTTTGGAACTGAACTTAATTTAGAAGTTTCACATAATAGTGGTTTAAGTAATTTTTGACTAAAAAGGAAATACTGTTAATAGTATCACTTGATACTGAAGAGGTATTTATTTCATTCACCTTTTTTTCAGGATAGTTTATTACAAACTAATAGGAATACCTATTAGTAAAAAATGTGGTATAAGAGCAATTTTGGAAAACATACTTACGTTTTAAGAGCAACTGAAACAGCACAATGTTTTCATCACCTATTTTCCTATTGTGCTTAGGTTCTGAACCTCTTCCTGGCCTTGCTCTTGAGTTCATTCAGTTCTGATAACCTTGCTGCCACTGACGACGATAATGAAATGAACAATCTCCAGATTGCTGTGGGAAGGATGCAGAAAGGAATTGATTATGTTAAAAGAAAACTACGTGAATTTATTCAGAAAGCCTTTGTAAGAAAGCAGAAAGCCCTAGATGAAATTAAACCTCTCGAAGATCTAAATAACAAAAAAGACAGCTGTATTTCCAACCATACCACTATAGAAATAGTCAAAGATCTCAATTATCTCAAAGATGGAAATGGAACTACCAGTGGCATAGGCAGCAGTGTGGAAAAATATGTTGTGGATGAAAGTGATTACATGTCATTCATAAACAATCCCAGCCTCACTGTGACTGTACCAATTGCTGTCGGAGAATCTGACTTTGAAAATTTAAATACTGAAGAATTTAGCAGCGAGTCAGATATGGAGGAAAGCAAAGAGGTAGGAATTTTTAATAAGATATTTTGACATAATGTATGCTTTAAACTAGGAGTCTACTTTAAAGTTATGTTTTATCTCTACAAGAAAATAGAATATTGATACACTTTCTATGGCAAAATTGGTGATAGATAAATTGACGACAGATTAAAATATAGCCAGACAAATGATATGCTGACTCATTTTTTCAAATATTCGCCATTTTGAATTATTGACAATATTAATATCAGATTAATATGAATTTCTCTAATTATTTGAAAATAATTTGAGATTTGTGAAAATGCTTCAGTTCACTTTCTTGTAATTCTCCCACAATGGTGGTTTTTTGTATGTACTAGATAAATACTTGGTGAGAAGGCAATTCCAATTCTCACTTGGCTTTTATGAAATACTTCATAAAATGTGATCTTATTTAGTTTGCACGGGCATTTTTATTCACGGGAAATGATTGGGATCTTGGCTTGATATTTATATATAGTTTCATGTTTCTGAAGTAAATAATTTTTTTAAGGAAATAAAGGTAGTAATGAATCATGCTGAAAATGTTTAACCCTACTGAGCCCAGGGCATGCCGTCTACACGAACAACAAGTCATGATATGTTAGAGAATATAAAATTCTGAGTTTATCAACAACCATACCAGTCTTGGCAGTTTAAAGTATTCTTTGATTTACTAGAAAAGTATGAGTACCAGAATATGCTTTTAGTTTGTTTCTAGGTTAATAAGCACAGAGTTGGGGATAAAGAGAAGAAAGAATTTAAACTCTTAATATTTAATTGTTTAACCATACAAAAATGAAAACAGAATTCCCAGTGATTAAAGCTTGCATAAGCAAATAAAAATAAAAGCCAAAAACAAAGATTCATCCTTTCTTGTCATTTGAATTGATTGACAGGAAGAGAAAGACCTCCAATACTATTTTCATTCTAAGAAAGATAGATGACTGGGGAGCTCAAGGCAATGAAGGATAAAATTTAAGTAGTGTAACAGTCACAAAAATTGGACATTAGTTATTAAAATTATAAACAAAAATATACTTCTATGAAGGAAACCTTAACTGTTTCAGTCAGTATTCCCATGTTTATTACCTAAAATTACTAAAGAATATGCTATTTTTCATTCTTTCTTGCTTTAAGATAAGTATTTCTAATTCTGTGATTAGGTAGAAGTAGATGTGAAACATGAAATCCAAAGAAAGTTTATTTATTTTTTAAGGTTTTACTTATTTATTTGAAAGAGAGTGAGTGAGAGAGAACATGAGCAGGGGGAGAGGGAGAAGCACACTCCCTGCTGAGCAGGGAGCCTGCCCACATGGGACTCGATCCCAGGATCCTGGGATCATGACCTGAGCCAAAGGTAGTCGCTTAACCGACTGAGCCACTCAGGCGCCCCAGAGAAAGTTTAAATAAAGGTATTAAAATTAACAGGTAAGTAACAAGGCCATAGTTAAATTAGTTTCACAAAATAAATGATGTGATTCAAGGGGAAAATTATAAAACTTCATAGCCTGAGGCAACGAATTGCTGTAACTAGTTGAACTCAAATGTTTACTCATAAGGCCATTATTTTAAAATTTAATAATATCTTAATATATGGTTAATAATATTTTGGATAAGCGTAGTTGGTTGGGCTCTGCTGAAGGAAAGGGTGGGGCCTAATTGTTCCTACTGTATATTACTAGAAATTGAAGCCAGCGTTTAGAAAAGAGAATTGGGTCATTAAATTTTACTATATATTCCCCTCTCATTATCCTGACATTATACCAAATAGTAAATATTTCCTTTACTGTAAGGGAAGTCAATTTTTCTTTTTTTTTTTCAATTTTTCTTTTTATGTATGTTTAATTTTAGAGCATTTCGTATAGACTAAGAATAAATTATGAAGAATCAAATGTTAAAGCCCTCAGTCAGTTTAAACTTTTGACTAAGTTTGAGTATCTTTTGAGGTGTAGTTAACTTAACATCCAGTCTTTTTAATTTTCAGAAATTTTAAAGCCTCGGTCTTCTCCAAAACTGCATTTATATTTGCCTCACCTCAAACCATTATGTTTGACACATAATGTCCAATCAGGTGGGGCTTATAGTAGGAAAGTCCAGACTCTCTCTTTCCAGTTACCATTAAGTTTTTTAATTGTTTTCTGTTTCAATTAAGTACTCCAAAATAATACATGTGAATCGTTACTTTGGAATTGGAGGCAGAGAACTGAGCTGCACATTGGAAATAGAATTATTTTATTGCTTTGGCTGTAGAGTCCTTTTGATTCGTTCCCACCATGGAGATTGTTACCTGGTTGTTAAAATTTATTATTTGCAGAAATTTTCAAGTATGTCTTTATATCAAACTTCCTAAATATAAACTCATAAACCAATAGAAGATTAGGGCACTAGTCTAGAAAGAGAAATGTGCAGGTTTTAATCATATGGTATTTTACCTAGTAGCTCTATACTAGAAAACAAAAGAGATTTGAGAGAATTATCCAAGAATTCCAAATATTCCTACTTGAAATATCTGTTTAGTGTTCTGTCTTCTAGTTATTTTTGTCTGTTCATTTTTTTAATTGGTGGGATGTGGTTGTGCTATAAAATATCACATGTAGAGTAGTAAGAAATGGTAAGAAGGTTATTGATACTCTCTTCTAGATTTTTTTTTAATTAAGGGAAAAAATAGGGCACTTAAAACATTTTAGAATGCCTAAAAGTTCCTTTTTATAGGACAGACTAACCAAGTGAACTCAGAGGTCGTTTGGGTGTTTGAACTAAATCCTCTATGTCTTTGACAAAGTTGTGTGATTCTTCAATACTTTCTGTAGAATCTCCAGAGTTTATCATGTTATACTCATGTATGCTTTAACTCAACATTATTTGACTCTATTTAATGTAATTCCTTTCATAGTTTGCGATTTTGAATGATTGATTTCTCTTTTAGAGTTTTATTAATGTTGAAGCCATGCTTAAATGATTTTTTTCAAAGTGAAATTTACTAGTCCAATATGGTGACCTTCACTGCTTACCATTCTCACTTCTCACAGGGGTAAAATCAAGCTGGAGCCATCAAGAGTGCAGCTCTGGTGTTTTTTAACCAGCCAGAGGCTCGGGCCACCACTTTTACCCAGGTTACCCAAGCAAGTTGTACATATATAAATATAATCAGTTTCTAAATGAATTTTGACTGGCCTGCATGTTACTCAGCTACATTCCTTGCCCATCCATTGGCAGTAAAATAAAAATATGCACAGCTGCTCTTATGCTGAGTCATATAAAGCATGGTCAGGCAAGTCTGGCAACCCTAACTTTTTAAGACAATGATTTAGTTGCTAATCTTCTTACATAGATTTTAATAGAAATTATATTCACTGAAAAATAAAAATGCATGCCTTTATGGATTATTTAATTTCCATTTAATGCTACAGAGTTTTGAACATGCTAAGGGCTTAGAGGAGAAATGTAGGTGCTCTTTGAAAAACTTGCAGAAAAGCTTTATCTTCCCTGTTTTTTTTGTTTGTTTGTTTGTTTTGTTTTTTAATATAGCCTCAATGGGTGTACTTTGTTGGTAATTTTTTGTTCAGTGTCATATTAAGTTTTTCTGAAGGGTAATATGCAAACCAAAGCAATTCCTTATTCATGTGCAAACTGCCTAAAGGGTATTTTAATGTGATAATAATGTAAATGAATTGGAATGTTTACATTCTGGCTGCTAGCAGCATGGGTACAATTTTTATCTGCTTCATTACAGAGAAAATGGCATTGCTTTATTCAGCAATTGACCAGAAGTATTTTACATTCAGAATATGATTCCCTTGAAAATTCTGTTGATATTTACCCCTAAAACTCCTAAGACTGAAAGAAAAGGGAAAAAAATTGCCTTTTATACACCAAAAAAATAAGATTACGGTCTTCTGGTGGTATGTTCATTCTGAAAATAGATCTGGAATCCACCTTTACTCATTTGCTCTGCTGTCCTTTGTGGTTTTGTTTTTCCTCGTTTCATCCAGACCTGCTGGGAGATTTCTCCTGAAGAATATTATGTAAATATATCATGCACTACAGACTCTCATATAGGAAGAGAATCCTTGTGAGCTCCTTAAGTGTTTTTAAATGAAAGGACCTCCCTTGTCGTGTGACCATGGCAATGAGTGTAACACACTTTGGAGTCCATTTGGTGGACATTTGCATTTCCTAATGCTGAAATAATAGTTTTGTACTCAAATATATTAACTAAATTGCTCAGTGCAATTAATTTTCTTAAGAAATGTTAATTAAAACAGGAGAAACTGAGTTTAGGGTGTTCAAGAAATCTTTGAACTACTTTTAGAATAATTCTGAAAGCCAAAAACTGTTCTAAAGTTAAAAGTTTATTTTAAAAATAGGTATGGTTTATCCTAAGCCCAGACTGATTATGACAAAAGGTCTAGAGACAGGCATATGAAGGATATGTTCTTTGAATATCTGAATATATGATTATTTGGGGATATGTTATGTTTGAGGAATCACCAGTATATCCAAAGGAGAGTTCCACGATAAAGCTAAAAAAAAAAAAAAAAAATTAAATACTTTGTCACTTAGGTGCAGTTTCCTCTTCCGCCATTAAAACTCTAGAACAACCCTAATATAAGCATATTTGGCTCTCTGGAAAGGAGCAATGATTATGTCATTCTCATAGTATTCTTTTATACTTTGGGACAAAATATTCAGTCTCTGGCACTCTAGACTTATGAAAGATAATGCCTTATATATTGGAAGAATGACATAAAATGAGACCCAAGATATGTAATTATTCACAATGAAACACAGATATTCATATACACAGGGACTAGAGAGAATTTTTTTTCCTATAATGTATTAATTCTTCAGAAAAGTGTGGGATTTGACTCCTTAGGATAATAGCTTGTTTTTCCCAGTTTCTTGGAAAAAGGGAAGGTTCGTTTCCTTATTTTCTGAGTATCCCATATTCCAAGTTCTTGTATAAACAGGTATACCAAGAAAGTGATAATCAGATATATTATCTCCCAGTTTATTTAGGAGATTTAGTTGAGAGTACATTTGGTGAAACACAAACTAAGCCCAAACTGGGTTAAATTGACCTCATTTATTCTTAACTCTTACATTATTACAGTTTTCAATTTACTTGACTATGTCTCTTATCATCCCTCAGGAAACATTGTCTGCTTCTAAAAGTTTATACTAAATTCCAACACAAGTGGTGGAAGAGGGAAAAAGATGTGAGAGAAGGTTTTGTTGAGAAAGATTCAGTAAGAACCCACTTATGATTTTATCCTGGAGAATGTTTAGTCCTCAAGGGAAAGTTTTCCAGTACAATAGTGATTAAGGGAGAAAAAGGCTCTTAATATCTTTCATGTAAGAACAAAATTTTAGAACCTGAGTTCTAAAAGTTCTGTATAAGAACAAAATGGACTAAACGTGTGTCTTTGGGGTAGGCCAACATGATATAAGGGTTACTTTTGCCGGACCAAGAAGGATACTTCAAATCCAATTTATGGTTTGAAAATTGTGTAATGTATCCATTATTAAGACAGAAATGGTTTCTGGGTAATGTAGTATAATACTAATGATACTTTTTGTCACATGTTTGATTTTGCCATCTTCCTTATTAAGACCGTAACACCAACAGTCCCTTTGTGGTATTAATGTGCCACTTTGGCCTTGGCTTATCCCAAAGCAAGCTAGATTATAACTTTCATTGTTCTAGTGTTAAGATTTTTCATGGAAAATAACCCAGAGCTCCTCAAATATAAATTTGAATTAAGATCCCTTTGGAACAAAGGACTGCCATCCTTGTGGGTCAAACTCATTAGATACGAATTATTTGATTTACTTTATATTTGAAGCTAGTTTGTTCTTTAAAATCCCAATTGCTTTATCGAGTCAGAGTAAAATATACCTCTTTTTCTAATATATATGCAACTTTATAATACCATATACAATCTTTATAAATAATTATATTTCCTTAAAAATGTATCTCAGTTTTATAATGAGAAACAAGTGCGCCTATGGAAAAAATGGCAAGTTATGTTTTCTCTCCTTTTTTCTGCTGTGATTATTTTAAAAAATACTTTTACTTTCTGAAAGAAAGACTATTAGTTTGGCATGTAGATGTTTAATCGTAAAATATCAATAATATGAAAAATAAAAGAGATAGAATATTTAAAAATACTAAATGAAGTATTATGTGCCTTAATATTTATTTATTACATTATTTAGCAAAATACATTCTGTCTGGCTTAACTCCTCTAAGAATCCAGCAGATTTTCAATAGGTAGAGCCCTTTAGTACAAGATTTTCATTAAAACAAACGTTCAAGTAATATTTCCACCTGAAAGTAAATTATTGCCAATGTTATTCATAGCAAGTAAAAATTGGCTATTCCTGTTTGACCTTTTTACTATCCTGATATTAGAATACATCATATTTTGTTAAAATTTAACTAGGCAAGAGTACTCTAACAATATCATTTAGTTCATTTATTTCCTAATAAATAAGCACAAAAAATAAAAATGGAACCTAAACATCTAAATTTTACTGAAGGGAAATATAAAACTTGCCAAGCGTAGAACTTGAAAGTATAGAACTGGTTCTATTTCTAGGCAATTCATATTTTGGTCTTTTACTCATGTGGCATTTTACAGTGGATGTTGCCTAGTTTGCGGCATTTGCAAGCAATCTTTATTTGAAAATTCTTCAAGTACCTGAGTTCTAAAAGTTCTGTATAATAATGTATATTTGACAGTTCTATTTGGTGAATTTGTACCATAGTTAGGATTTATTATAATTATGACCATATCTGAAGCTGGAGTTTTATAGTCTTAATTTGATTCCTTTGATTTTTATGGATTCTTTACACATTTTAACTTTTATTCAATATATTTTATGTTATGGTATTTGCCTCTTATGCAATTTGAAGAAAGTCATTGGATTGATATTATCAAGAAAGATTTTATAAATCAGTTTCTTGCCTACATCTCAGTATTATTGTTTAAACTTTTTGTTCATTTAATATTCCAATGAATATTTAGTTCTACTCTACAATTACACATATAAGAATATGAATATAAATTGAACTAATACTAAGTTCATTGTCACAAAACATGGGAATCAGTAATATCACAAGCATTATCTTGAACCTACAACATTTAACTACATATCATATCTACCAAATATTTTATACCAATAAAAGCTGGTTTTGCTTATGAATCATCAAAAATTTCTCTAGGAAATTCTGGTAAAATAAAAGATCTAGAGTCCAGCTACTGACTCACTATAACTTATGACAAGATATTTAAAGCCACATTTCCTTCTCTAAATAGATACCAGATTGGTTGCTGTTCCATATCAGAGGGAAGATGGAGAAGGAGGAGATTACCTCTCCTTAAAAAGATTGCATTCACCAATGGGACTGCAGATCTACCTGTAAAGAGTGAAAAGAAAGAAAACACTGTCAAAATGATTCAGTATTAGTTTACGAACTCCAGAGTTAAACTACAGTTTTCTTTGTAGACTCATTTTAGGTCTGAATAATTGAGATCCTGATGTTGAGACAGCACTCCTAATTCTAAAAGTTATTGTTGGCTATTATTGACACAATTCAGAATCTTAAAGGATTTGTATTATTCTGCACCTAAGTGGGGATATTATTTGTATTCCCTTGAATGTAAAAGTATTTGATAGGAGATGTCAGAAGTAGTTACCGGCAGAATAAGAGTCCATACACTGGTCATTTATTCATTTACTCAACAAACGTCTATTAAACACAAACATTGGTGATAGGTACTAGGAACACAGAGATGGCAAAAGTAGTATCTTTGCTTCAAAAGTCTTGTGCTATACGTCTTCTAGAGACAAAATAGTTTCATGTTGCACTTAGAAAAAAGTAGTAACCTGACCTTTAAATACACAAATATTTGGCTTCAATAAAAATACATTACTTCTATATTAGTATTAAGGAGCTGCACTAAATGAAAGGTGTGATAGTTAACGTTAAGGGATCCTCTGGATCATTTCAAACCAAGATTCACTGGAATTTGTTATCTGATGACTTCTCCCAATCACTGTCAGGAGCTAACCTTCATTTTGTTATAGAGAAGTCTATTATTCATTCATTCATTTTTTAAACAATATTTATCAAGTACCTGTGACCTACCCAGCACTGATGTAGGCTGGAATACAATCCTTCACTAATGCCAGCCTGAGCAGATGGAGTACTCTGAATATGGATCCTCATTTTTACCTTGGGTTCACCCCCAGGCCTTCCCTCAATCTGTGTTTACAGTGTTACCCTTTTTTCTTAAAAGGAACGTTTTCCATGTCTTTTTGTGGGCTGTTTGCAGTTAGATTAGGTATGACAAAGCTTCAATTTTTCCGATTACCATTTTTCAACATCCCGCAAGTGAAAAGATCAGTATCTTCAGCTCCCTAGTATGTAACAATTTTATACAAGTCAGATGGATTAGAAGGAGGATAATTTGGTCGTATCTTAGTTAATTACATGTATATAAACACAGCTGTATTATCAAAAAGTCTAACCAAAAGATAAAGGATAGGAAATTAGAAGTCTAAAAAATTTAAATATGTGGAATAGATTGTCCCACTTTGACATTTTATCTTAAAACAAAATATATTCAAATTATAAGGACAAAGATATCATGATTATCTATCTAGTATTGTGATACACCTGGTGAGCAGGAGAAGAATTCAACAAACTTCAAGCATTTTATAATATATAATCCTTGATTTAACTGTTTCAGTCAAAATAAAAAATAGTCCTAAAGCTTGTTCTAAGAAGATAGACGTATCTAATATTTATGCTTCTATCACTGATATTGTTAAATTACACAAGACTTTCATCTTTATTATATATAAATAGTTTCACTTCATCAGCATTACTATGCCAAGTAAATATTGTAAATAAGGAAAATGATTTTCATAAAATAAAAGAACCATCTTCCCGGAGCAGATCCATATAATTCTTAGCTCAAATATGAGTAGAGTGTTTCTAGTACTGACTACAATATTCACTTTGTAGTAGTTCAACATACTTCAGTGTGCATTTTATCATGTGCTTACCTCATCCCCTTTTATAGTAGCTCTTATCAGCTCAGCCATTTCCTAATGTTATGCACTAACAGTAATAACATTGTAACAGGTCCGAGAATGCTGTGGCCCAAACTACTCTGATTCCATGTGGCACTCATACCTGGCCCCGTGTCATTCCTGCAGCATTTTAAGACCAGGCTAAAGACTGGGATCCCTTTGTTTTTAGCCTGCCCCTTTAACACCCTGACCTGGCTGAAGTTTGTTGTATGTCACGGTCTAAAACAGCTTCTTTCTGTTATATTTTTCTTTTGGTGGTATTTGATGTAGCCTAAAGGAAACCAAAACGACTGCCAAAGAGTCACTTCTCCCTGTATTAACAGGACAGGTAAGAGTGCCAGAGTAACAAGTAGTTTCCAAATGCACAATGAAACACAGGAGTGCATTGGCCAAAGAGAATGCAAAATACCAGCTCTTGCTATAAAGCTAACAATGTGCTGCTCTTTTCTGAGTTAGAAAACTGTAGAATATATTTAATAACAACTAGTGGTCTATGTTTTCATGTCAATGAAAAGTGGATAAATTTAGATTGTTGCTGTTTATGTGCATTGGATCAATCTTTTCTGTATTTGACATGAAAATACACTTGTGCAGCTTTCGTTGGTTGGGTCACAATTTTAGAATAAAAGAAACTATACCATTCGCAAGCTAATTTACAAAAGCAAGATCACAGATGACCGTATGACTCTGGCAGCTTACATGAGCTCTCTTCAGGGTTTTATTTCACAATCTCTGTACATGGGCTTAATCAAAAATTATTTAAGTCGTTAGTACCATATTTTTAAAGAAAAAAATATGCTGTGGCACTGCATCTAATCTTGTGACCCCCCACCTCTACTAAAGCGGACTGGCATTATGTTTAAGATACTCTTGAATTACAGATCAAGGAAATGCATACAGAAGACTTGAGGGCACACCTTTTGAATTTTTATATCATAGATTAAAGAAAATATTTTAAAAGCTTTTCTGTGGAATTGATTTTCAGAAGCTAAATGCAACTAGTTCATCTGAAGGCAGCACAGTTGATATAGGAGCTCCTGCTGAGGGAGAGCAACCTGAGGTGGAACCCGAAGAATCCCTTGAACCCGAAGCCTGTTTCACGGAAGGTAAGTGGGAACCAAGCATATGAGCTCCCTGGACCCCTCTTACTTGTCCCTTTCCCCACCATCTAATCATCTCTATCTATTTAGTGACTGTTTATCTGGTTGGTTCTTGTTTTTTCTGTACCAAGACAACAGTAATTTTTTGAAAGGTAAGATTTATGTAATCAGACATTCCTATTTTTGTGTGTACTGTTCAACTAAGAAACGCTTCTAACTATGTGGGTGTTTTGGCGGCCTTCTAGAATATCAAATCAGAGAGAATGCCAAATCAAACATATTTCTCTTCAGCTTTAAAAGAAAACAGAAAAAATTTAAGGTCAAAGAGGTAATGTATTGTTTACTGTTTTGTCAGTTTACGGTGGGAGTAAATGATAAGTGTACATTTAAAACTGTCCATGAGTAATGGTTACTTGTATCTATCTGTCAAGATTATTTTTTTTACTAGTTCTGAATGATAATAGATAATGAAATGCCAAAATATACTATGGGTTTTATAATATGGAACACCATGCCATTGGGCCAATAATACCAAGAAGATTTTCTGAAGACAGCTAAAATTATGTAATTTGAGGTATGGATCAGTTATCTCTTGAACAATAATGCTATATATCCAACAACCCAGAACTTCTTTGCAAAAAAAAAAAAAAAAAAACACCTATATTTGTGCTCACAAGTCCATGGCCAGCTAGATGGTTTTGCTGATCTTGGATAGGCCCTCTTCCAACCTAAGGTTTTGGATGGACCGTTGGGCTGATTCAGCTGCAGTCCGCTCTCATCTCATCCTCTGCACAGTGGTCGGGCATGTTCTTGGGGTGAAGGCACAGGAGCAAGAGAAGCAGCCTAACAGCCACGCCTCCTCTTCTGCCAGGTTTGCTCTTGTCCTTTTCACCAAAGCAAAGTCACCGAGCCAGTCCAGGCTGTGTGGGAATGCACCACTAATGATCTAAGAGGCAGAAAAATTTAATACAATATCACAAGATATGAAATTATTTTCATTTCTTATATAAATCCCTCTTTTTTAATAAAGATTTTATTTATTTATTTGACAGAGAGAGAGAGATCACAAGTAGGCAGAGAGACAGGCAGAGAGAGAGGGGGAAGCAGGCTCCCTGCTGAGCGGAGAGCCCGATGCGGGGCTCGATCCCAGGACCCTGAGATCATGACCTGAGCCGAAGGCAGAGGCTTTAACCCACTGAGCCACCCCGGCACCCCTATAAATCCCTCCTGTAGGTACATGAACATTTCTCTAAAACCCTGGATATCACTTCACATTTAACTCATTTTTAAAAAATTTTTTAAAGATTTTATTTATTTGAGGAGAGAGCGAGAGGGCACAGAGAGAGAAGCAGACTCCCAGCTTAGCAGAGAGCCCGACATGGGGCTTGATCCAAGGACCCTGAGATCTTGACCTGAGCCCTAGGCAGATGCTGAACTGACTGAGCCACCCAGGTGCCCCTAACTCATTTTTTTAGTTAACAGCTATTTAATAATGCTTATTATGTCTTAGTCTCAAACCAATACCATATAGCAATTGCTTAAACAAAAGTTTATTTTAAAAATAGCGACTGCCTGGGTGGCACAGTCGGTTAAGTATCTGACTCTTAATTTTGGCTCAGGTCATCATCTCAGGGTTGTGAGATCGAGCCCAGGATCAGGCTCCCCTCTCAGTGGGGAGTCAGGTTGGGATTCTGTCTCCACCTCCCTCTGCCCCTGGCATTTCTCTAACATGAATAAATAAATCTTAAAAAAAACCAAAAAATAAAAATAGTTACTGCCTCAAATTGTTACTAGTAATACAATTTTATTACAACTAATTCTAAAACTGTTTCATTTGGGTTATCCATGTTTACATTAAGAACACTAAACTGTTTTAATTTAAACTTTAAGCAAATTTTAGAATATGTAATTACACAGATGTTAGAAATCACAATTGATGTCAATGGATTCTTTCGAGGTTGTTACAGAAGATTATGTTGCATATACTTACTGATCACTTTAATGCATTGGTGAAAATAAATACTTAAATATTAATTGTCAGTTTTTAAATAATTTCAGAGGGAGAGCTATTTGTTCAACATAAGTTATGAGAATAGTCACTCTTTGCTATTTTCTTCAAAAAGTCTGTATACATTCCAGTGCAGCGACTTGATTATGAAAGAATATATGACTTTACAAAACATTCGAGTGGTATATCACAAAAATAATTTCTGTGATATTAGTTTTTACTCTTTACCAGACAATTAGCTTATTTTTAGGGTCACGATATATTCATATATACTGTAATAATAAGGGAAATAATAAGTAATTATGCTATAATAGTTATGGTACTATCAACATTTGTCTTTTGTAAAGTTTTAAAATATTAAGTATGAAATATTTTAGAATATATTCTATATAGAATATAGAATAACTTAACATTATAGAAAATAATAATGAATAATACATAGATACCCACCAACCAACTTTAACAATTTGAATACTTTTTGCTTCAGACCTTTTATTTAGGAATAAAACAGATACAGATTAGGCCCATTTTGTCCCCCTTCCTTATCCTACTTTCTTCCTTTCCTCTCAGAAATAAACTAATGTCTCAAATTTGGCATTCATCATTCCCACTAAAATTGGTCTTTTTCTGTTGAACTGTCTTTTCATCTCATATCCTCTTTAGAGGAAAAAGCAAACAACCCCTAAATTTAGTTCCATTTAATTTAGTACAATGAATATTTTCAGGGAATGTAAATCTTGCTCTTTTGGGAAACAGAAATATAAAAAAGATCTTGCTTCAAAGAAACAACAAATATAATGCTATTTATTTCTTAGTTGAGAAGCTAATAACATTTTATAGCACATCATTAAATTTTCATGAAACAAAGCATATGATCTGGCTGACTGACATTATAAAGTAGTATCTGATAAATATCTATGCAGTAAAATATTATGCTCTTTTCAAGATGAGGTTTCCATTTTTCTATTCATTGAACAAGGGCCCTCTTCATGGTTAAAGCCTTATCTCATGAATCATCTCCCACACCCCAGCATCCCCCTATTCTGTGTGTCAGCTCAGTGGTATCTTCTGATTTCTAACTACTGTCACCACTGTTACCCTTGTTTAAATCTCACGCACTCTTAACTCCTTTTTCATCTTCTTTCTTCTATCCATCCAATGCCTTTTATAGGCCGAGATCATTCTAAATCAATATTCTTATCAGGTAAATCTTCACAACTCCCAAATAAATCCTTCAATGTTTTACTCATTGGGCAGTATATAAAATCTAAATTCTCCAGGTGACTCACTCAGTTTCTTTTTTCAGATTGGCTCTAAGTATTTTTTCTAGTCTCGACTAATTCCTTCATGCAACTTCTAGACCTATCATTACGTTTTATTGATGTTATTGTTTGTCCGTTCCTTTATACCTCCTGTACTAGACCTGTTCTTACATATCCCTCAAAATCTAAGCTGAAATTCATTTCCTTTATAAAACTCAATATCAGAAATTAGTCTATACCAATCAACTCTCACAATACCTTATTTAATTTGTGATTTTTTTGCTTTCTATAACTATAGAATTTGTGAGCAAAAGTGCCCTACTTAAAATGCACACTTTTTAAAAAAAGATTTTGTTTATTTATTTGAGAGAGAGAGCATGGGTGCGGGGGGGAAGGGACAGAAGGAGAGGGAGAAGCAGACTCTCCGCTAAGCAGGGAGCTGATGCAGGGCTGGAACCCAGGACCCTAGGATCATGATCTGAGCTGAAGGCAGACACTTAACAGACTGAGCCACCCAGATGCCCCTAAAATCCACACTGTTTAAAGAGAAAGTCTATATTTACACATTCTACTATTACACATTGTCTAGTACAATTCCTTATGCAACAGATATTCAATAAATATTTGTTGATAAGCCTTTGATCTAGTAATCCATAAATTACACAAAGATGTTTATACTATTGTTGCTGATAATAGCCAGAATTAAAGCAATATATTCAATAACAGTGGAAAAATTCTACAAATTCTAGTTAAGTCTGGTAATCTTATTTAGAGAAGTGAAACCTTTCACAGTGGTATTTACTTACAGTAAGAGGGAAATGTGTATATTACATCATTAAGTGAATTATTTAGAATTCAAATGTCCACGTATGAATGGAATGATAGGATAAGGAGAAGATGGAAATATCAGCTTTTGGTGATTTTATTTTTCTTTCTGTTTTTCTATATGTTTTTATGCTGTAATATAATCCATTACAATAATCACATATACATAAAAATATTTGTTGAATGAATGATTTAAAAACCATACAGATAAAAAAAAAAAAAACATACAGATGATTTCCGTTTGTGTAAGTGGAAGCCATTTTAAAAAATAGTCATTTACAATGTATCAGGTAATAACATAGATGAGTCTTCTGCCAGTACAAATGTACGTAATCAAAGAGTAACTATTTTTTCTTCATTTACTTTGACTTATTGTAGACTGTGTGCGGAAGTTCAAGTGTTGTCAGATAAGCATAGAAGAAGGCAAAGGGAAACTCTGGTGGAACTTGAGAAAAACTTGCTATAAGATAGTGGAGCACAACTGGTTTGAAACCTTCATTGTCTTCATGATTCTACTCAGCAGTGGGGCGCTGGTAGGTGACATATGATCTGCTCCTTTTCCTTTACTGAAACTCTTTAGCTTCCCTTTCAAGGAACCTCTTGTTACATGTTTTTAAAATATGGTGCTTGTGAAGTAAGAGACATTGTGTGATATTCTTAGCACAGTGTGAACCTCACTAAATAGCAATTTTTATTGTTGTGGAGTAGGTCTTAGATTGAATCAAACTCAGATTATGGTTTCTTATAATATTTAAAGAAAGATATTTCTGACTTTGAGTCATCAGAGGCAGTTCTTATTAAGAGTGATTATGCAGTCATGATATGGGATTATCAGCTAAATATCAAACTGCTTAATATAAGCTCCATTTTTCAGGGAATTCACTTATCTTGTTCACACTGATTCACTAGTGCCAATCACAGTGAATGGCAAATAGTAGCCTGACTTAATTACTGACTAGTAGCAAAGCAAAGGCATTAAAACTTAATTTACGTCCAATTTCATTCAATGGAAGGGTCAGTTTGGTCAAAATATTAATTAACGTATGAAAATAGTGTGACCCGTTTTGCCATTTGGTGATACAAATGTGGATGCATTTCTTTTATTTTGTCAATTAGTCACTACAGGGTTTGGTGAGTTGATTTTATTAGGATTATAGCCTTGTATCTGGAGGCCTCTAAGCCTGCTTCTGATTTGAATCCTGCGTCTTGCCATGTACTTAAGCAAAGAGGGTCAGCCCTGCATTTTTAATGCCAATAGACAGAACTCTGAAGTCTTACCAGTAACTAGTGCCTTTGCTCTCTTAGCTCTTGGTTCTCAATTATACCCAGTCAAAGCTCACCAAAGTGCATCAACATGCTGGCACAAATGGCTGGCTTCTGAGGGGCTTCCAGCTTCAACTATAAATTGAGCTGGAAAGACTTTAGGCCCTTGTGCCCTGATCACAAGCCTAGATCCCCCTTTTCTCCAAAAAAGAAAATTTTCTTTAGTCCTTAATCCAGACCACCGAGTTACCGTGATAGTTTTTCCTATAAGGGGATTGAGTTAGATAAATGATCTTTTCATTCCAAAACACCCAGAGGTTCCTGAAAATGAATTCCCCACACTGTCTCAAGAGCTCTGCAAAATGTCTCAGAGCAGAGCGGAGGGAACTTCCCCACATGCCCACACAGGTGCCCACACTGAGCAAGAGAAATAGAGAGGAGAAAGTGATAACCTTCTGTTCCTCTTTCCTCGGTATGGGAGTAGGGGCAGTTGTCTCCTTGCCTTACTTTTGCATTACTGAGAGAAAACATTCTAATGTAATGAACAAAGCAGATCTACTCACACAGGACTTTCTGCCTCCTGCTGTAGAGAGAAGCACCTGACAGTCTCTCAGTGTTTTTAAGCTCTTTGGGATATCTCGATACCCAAATTTAAAAATGATTTGAATTCGTTGGTTGACTGAAATGTGCCTGCAGGTAGACCCTAAAGCCGGTGCCACCATGGGGAACATGAAGCCTTCTAGACGCAAGCACCTGACACGTGGCTTGGAGCAGGTTTGCTCTATTAAGACATCAATTAGAGACAGTTTATGACAATGAAATTCCATGGAATTTTCTCACTCACAGGCCTTTGAAGATATATATATTGAGCAGCGAAAAACCATTAAGACCATGTTAGAATATGCTGACAAAGTTTTCACTTACATATTCATCCTGGAAATGCTTCTCAAGTGGGTTGCATACGGTTTTCAGATGTATTTCACCAATGCCTGGTGCTGGCTGGACTTCCTGATAGTTGACGTGAGTGTTCTGCACTTCCGTGTTTCATTCCATTGCCATGTGATGATAGTTCTAGCAATGGTGCCTGGCACACAGTAGGCACTCAGTAAATACTTGGTGTAAATATAAATGACGATTCCAATTTTCCCAATAAGAAGATACCCCAAAATTTTTTTTGCTGATTTAAATTCATGTACTTTCATAGGTGAAACAGTCAAATGCTGCCTTACTATACTTTTTTATTTCATTTCAAATTAATATTTAAATTGCAAATTATACAGAATAATATATTAATGTAAAAGTTTTGCTTTTTTCACTCTTACCTTTGACACAATAACTGTATTTAAATTCCTCACAGTTACCTTTGACATTAGTATTTTTGTCTTCACCAGAGCCTACTGAGAAGTGTTTGCCCCACAGATGGGTTACTAATTACAAAGAAACTTGAAAGTCAAAAAAGCAGGAGACACACTTGATTTGTATGACGATCGAAACAGTTTGGCTGTGGGTCAGTTATTTAAGTTTTATTAAACTGCACTGGTGTTGAACATAAAGTGAGATGGAGTACCAGAATATAAAAGTCTTTAAAAAAAAATGAATATAAGGTTATTTTGTGATTTCTGAGGGAGAATTTTGAAGAGCTCACCTTTTATTCACAAATAAAAAATCTTAGTTGAACAAAAAAATTAAAAATCATTTTCATTAGTTCTGGAGATTTACTTCTTTTTTTTTTTTTTAAAGATTTTATTTACTTATTCATGAGAGACAGAGAGAGAGGCAGAGGGAGAAGCAGGCTCTGCAGAACTCGATCCCAGGTGCCCTGGAGATTTACTTCTTAAATATCTTTTAAATTAGTTGTCCATTCATAATGGCTAAAAAGAAACTTAAAGGCCTTTGTCTAGAAAAGACTAGGCAAGCCAGTGGGGACAGGGGACAGGCACATGGGGGACATGACAGGATGATGTGGACAGCTAACAAAGGAGGAGGAGGATGCTGGAATTTGCAAAAAAGCACAAGTGCTAACTAGTGTATTTAAAGATAATATTCTGAAAAAAAAAAGATAATATTCTGTCGATTGTAATTCCTTGGAAATTAAAGACATACATTTAACTTGAAATATTTTGATATATAAAATTGATATATCATGCTAGCAAAATTAAAAAAAAAAGGACCCTTTCATGGAGAAAGTTATTTTTTACAGTTTCAAATGAAAAAATATCAACTTTTAATCCAATTTGAGTTTTCTAAGCATCAAAGAGAAGAAACAAATTATAGGAAAAATAGGGTTCTTTGAATTTAAGAGAGAAGAGTATCTTTGTTATATTTTTTCCTACTCTGTCTATAGCAAATCTACTATTAAATATAATATATAAGGCTACATGTAGAATTACATGAAAAATTTCCTGGCAATAAAAGAAGACAATAAATACTTAAAACCACATATGATTGGATATTATACAAAGAAAAAATATACTAATACTATAACCCTTCTTTTATTTGTATAATGGGATTATGGGTGATACTTTTTATTTTCTAAATGTGGTTATGATACATTGGAAAGTTTATAATAAAAATATCTGATATATAATGTATCTTTATAACATTAAAGGCATTAAATCAATATGACCTGAATGTAAAGAAATTCTTAGGAGAAATCCAGTTGCCCTGCAGCCGCAGCTCATATTACTGAGCATATCCTGATATTTACCTTCTTAGATTTAAGAAAATTATTATGACAATATATTAAACTCATCAGTACTTTGCTTTATATCACATACATTCTTGATCATCTGTCTTGTTATGGAAGATACAAATACGAATGTCATTTTTCTAGCTTGTGAGAACTTGCAGTGGACTAGTGAGGACGGATACCTATATAACGAGAGGATGACATCCGTATTAGAAGTGCCATTTGCTTCGCCAAGGAAGGAGGCAAGGCAGTGCCCTCGTGAGCTGGAGTTTGAGGGCTGAGGATGTCAGCAGATACAGATAAGGGGAAGGGGGGAAGGACACCGAAGCATTAAGACAATGCATGCCAAGCAGGGCCAAGCAGGGCCTGTTCGAGCAACAAATAATCCTAGGGCGTGAGAACGGTGCCATGGGGTGAGGGAAAGTGTTTTTGAATTAGATGACAGGGTGAGAAAGGTAAATTGGAGAAGAGTTTAAAGAACCTGTGATGCCATCCAAAGAGATGTAGGCCTCTGCTCTAGTTCAAGAAGAAGCCACTGACGCATTATTATCTATGGAAAGTGACAAGAAAAGCTTGCTCTCTTAGGGAGAGGAATTTGGTGTAGTTGTGAATGATGGAATAGAAAGAGGATTTTTTTAGAGACCAAAAGGCCAATTAGGAGATTGTTCCAGGAAGAGGAGAAAGCATAAATGTATCTCCTCACGTTTAGCTACACAAGTCACATAAAACTGGGTATTTTACCACTTCTTTTAGTTAGCAAATAAATACTGCTCCTGTTCAGAATTTTTTTTCTTATGTCCTACATTTATCTTTCATCCTTCAATTTATGCCTATTTCTTATTGATTCTGTCTTCAGGGCAGATGAAGTAGTGCAGGTCCTCATATTTTATACACAGAAAATCTTCACAACAAATGATAATCCAGTAACTTTATTTTTCAATTATTAGTGAAGAGAGGGCTCAGAAGGCCTAAAAGTTTAGATTTTAGGGGTGCCTGGGTGACTCAATCGGTTAAGCATCTGCCTTTGGGTCAGGTTATGATCCCGGGGTCCTGGGATCGAGCCCTGCCTCAGGCTCCCTGTTCCATGGAGAGCCTGCTTCTCCCTCCACCCTTCCCCCCTGCTTGTAATGTCTCTCTCTCACCATCTCTCACTCTCTCTCAAATAAATAAATAAAATCTTTACTAAAAAAGTTTTGATTTTAGGAAAAATATGTAAACCACTGAAGATAAATTTTTGTAGCTCATTTTTTGCCAAATTTAGAGGTTTTTTCTATTTCACATTACGTGTGCAAAATTAGTTTGAATAAGTTTTGTAAAAATTTTGTGTGCTTCATTTTTCTTAAAAAATATTTTTTCAAATGTCCATTAACACCATACTCTTAGAAGCTCTATTACACATCTATTTTTATTTATCTGCTTTTGAAATTCAAGTGTCCTTTAGGACAAAATACTTTTTCTTTGATTATATAGATTTAATGAGTTTTCTTTGTATTTTCAAAGGAAATCAGACATTTCTGTGCTACCTATGACAGTTGTTCTTTTCCTTTTTAGTTGAGATTTTAGAATTTCTATCAACCTACATTAGTCATCTGTTTAAATGACTAAAATCGTTGTTCTGTCAATTTCTAATTAGTCATACTAAAATCTCAATTTTTCTTTTTTTTGGTTATTTTAATTCGTCCTAGTTCATGGTTTGATGCCCTCAGACTGAAGCTGACAGAAAGACAAAGCCACTATTTTAGAGGCCTAGATCTTTCTGAGTGTGTTTGTGTTCAGATTAGCCAGTGGTTTGCTTAGTTCACCTGTGTACTTACACTAAGTTTTAGTCATCTTCCTTTCGGGTCGGCTAAATAATATGAGAGATGACCAAAATGTACAGATCTGTAGATGAAGATTGCATTTCAGTGGCATTTTTTTTCTTGTTTTACATTTAACTTTAAAAAAAAATCTGTTCTTATCAAGAATCTTGAAAAGAGAACATGTGTAGCTTCTTTCTCATAAGTTTATGGCAGTGGTTCTCAAAGTATGGCTCACAGACCAGTATCTCTAATCTTACCTGGAAACTTGAAGATTCTTAGGCCCCACCCCAAAACTGCCGAAGCAGACCCTGCTATTAATCTGTGTTTCAACAAGCCCTCCAGGTGATTCTGATACTCACTGAAGGTCGACAACTACTGGTTTATTGCAAGGCAAGGCTGAACCGGGTAAACAATTTTGTCTGTAAATGAGAAAACTGCATTGCTTTCTCTGTATAGGTCTCATTGGTTAGCTTGACTGCAAATGCCTTGGGTTACTCGGAACTTGGTGCCATCAAATCCCTCAGAACACTGAGAGCTCTGAGGCCACTGAGAGCCTTATCACGGTTTGAAGGAATGAGGGTAAGACTGCATGCCTTAGAATTTGCTGGAATTATAATTGAGAACAGACTGGCATTTTGTACCTCCGAAATGACAAATCCATGGAGATTTATATTATACATTCATACTGACATAACCTACCAATCAATATTTGTCAGACATCCGTAAACTTGACACTGTTGGAGACACTCACGGAATAGAATGCCTAAGTGATTGCTTCTAATTGGAAACAATTAGATTGCTTCTAAGTAGATTTTTCACTCTGTGGGAAATCTCTATCATGTTGTGT
This sequence comes from Potos flavus, assembly GCA_028534135.1. NCBI lineage: Eukaryota > Metazoa > Chordata > Mammalia > Carnivora > Procyonidae > Potos > Potos flavus. The sequence continues at coordinate 113,619,957 of CM052883.1, forward strand.
AGACTTCCGATATGAGTCAAGATTAGTTATGTTCGTTCCATTTGTAAATGTGCGGGAAATTCCACTGACTGTAATTTAAAACCCCAAAGAATTTCTCATTGTTTCTTCATTGCTCCATGTGATGTGTTTGAGCCTTTTAAAATCTGAATATGCCCCTTTAGCTTTCAAACACAGGCTGAGGTAGCTAAAACGTAGGTCATCTGTGGAAATCTAATACTCATTTAGAAAGGTGGTACAAAGGAAGAAGGAGGAATTTGTACTGCCATTTGTCACCTGCCAGGGGCACAAAATCTGAGACCGCACACCCTTAGCACAGAGGAAATGATGACAGCCTGTCTCTGTGGATTTCACTATGCTAAAAGAAACTTTTAGAAAATGTTTTTTCTGATAATTTGAAAGTAGTTACTGGGGCTTTTCTCTGAATGTTGCAAACCTAAACAGACATGAATAATGTGTGTAGGTGTGTGTGTTTGTGTGTTGGTGTGCTCATGGTTGCATAGAAAGGAATTGTTAGCTGTTACATTCTTTTCACTTTACTAATTTAAAATCGCTGTTTTTTTCAGTAGTAGTTTTAATTTTAAAAGGACAATCAAACTTTCAGTACTAGAATAATTTTCATATTTTCTGTGCCAAATTTGCATAGATAAGAACTAAATTCCCAGTCGTTCCATACATCTGACTATCTTGGAAAACACATGTATTATTTCCTTGCTCTCCAGTTTTTTGGTTTTTTTTTTAAAACTCTGTTAACCAGAATCTCCTCACATTTGCAGAGCATTCGTTGTAGTAAACTTAAAAATGAACTGTCAGTTCTACAAGTACCTCTGAATTATCAGAGTTGAAGTTCTCATAGTAACTTAACACTGTAATAAGTTCTTTAGAGGTTACTTTCATTTAAAAATACTTTAAAATATTATCCATTACTGAATAGGCTCCAGGTACTAATTTGTGCCTTTTGCCAACCATCTGGTATGGTTGTTGTAAGATATCATTACTTGTATGTATTTATGTGTGTATGTATGTACGTATGTATGTATGTGTTTGTATGTACTTTTATCCCATAAAGGAGTTGAGGAAGATTAATGCATGTATTTCTTATATTTTACATGCCTGCTCATTGATAAAGTTTACTGCTGATGTAGGTTAGGTGCACTTGCACAGAACAAGATTTTTAGCTAAATATTTCCTTGAGGGATAATTTTAAAAAGTGCTGAAAATGTTTCCTGAAAGTCCTGGTTAATTGAGAAAGCTACAAGTAACAAAGCCATTAAGTGAAAACCCTAAGCTCAAATTGCAATGGTTTATGAGAATTTTCTTCTGAAAGGGATTTCCCAAAGGAGGATCAGAAAAATGAAATAACTTGCCCAAAGGCGCACAGCTAATTTGTGATGTAAACTGGAACACAGAGCTCCTGACTTCCAAACCCTTTTCACCTTGTCATGTGTTCAATTTCCATGCTCTAGTCTCTTCGCTCTGAAGTTTTAGCTGTAGGGTGACCCTAGACTACACTGGCTTATACTTGCTTTCTCAGAATAACTATTATTAGTGTTCCCTTTTGCCCTGGAAATTGACCCTGAAGTGTTGTTCTCTTTTGCTTTGAGATTTTGGGTAGCACATTTTATGGTTTGCAAATTTTTAGAAATTGTGATATTCTGTGCTGACACTGTTTCTATTGCCGTGTCACTATTTGCATTTATAATTAGTTCTATTCTCGGATGAAAATTTGCTCTGTGTACATTTTTACCTCTTGAGAAAACATTCCACAATATAAAATATATTTTATATCATTCTGAACTGTAATTGTAAAATTTTTTATCGGAGCTACCAGATACTAGTTTCTGCCCAATATTTAACTTTAGGAACAGATATATTTACTATCATTTGACTGCTGTTCTTTTAATAGTGTTCAAACATGATTGTTGAGTTTTCACTTATTTTGCCTTCTCATTTCTGTGCCAGGTTGTTGTCAATGCTCTTTTAGGAGCCATTCCATCCATAATGAATGTACTTCTGGTTTGTCTGATCTTTTGGCTAATATTCAGTATCATGGGAGTAAATCTCTTTGCTGGCAAGTTTTATCATTGTATTAACTACACCACTGGAGAAATGTTTGATGTAAGTGTGGTCAACAACTACAGCGAATGTAAAGCCCTCATAGAGAGCAATCAAACCGCCAGGTGGAAAAATGTGAAAGTAAACTTTGATAATGTAGGACTTGGATATCTTTCTCTGCTTCAAGTAGTAAGTAACCACTTTATTATTCTCTGTGTTGTATTATTAAAGTGAGTCTGAAATCTTCTCTCTCAATATTTCCAAATACATACTTCCTCAAGTCCATCTGCCTAGATTCTTTCTAACCATTGCTGAACTATCTTTTCTGCATCATGCTGGAAACTGGACTGCTCTGCGAAGTTTTTGGTCTTTCAGACTAGGCATTAGCTACCCCAGCACCAGTCCATTGTTACTGAGATTTCTATGTAGGTCGCCAGTCTTTTACCCTACCCCTACTCTGAGCAAAGTAGAGGCACTGGCCCTCATGTGGGGGTGGAGAAGTGTGTGTGTGGAGGAGGAGGAGGAGTGGTAGATTTCTGTACTCGTCAGCTACCAGACGGTACCAAACCCTCATCAAGCCTTCGTCCACCCAGTCTTCACGACGGCCATAACCAAACTCCCCACCGACATCTGTCGCACAGACGCCTACTCTGATTCCCACCTTTCCTGCCTGTTGCTTGAACTCCTTCAGATATGGAGATTGCTATCCTGCAAATAAAAATCTTCTATCAAGTCTGTGATGTCTGTTAGAAATTCATAAAAATCCATTCAACTTCTCAACAGATCACCCCCTGAGATGATCCACCTCCATGATACCCAATGCTATATGAATATTAGGGGGAAGGACAGATCCTATGGTTCTAAGGAACTGAAAAAAATGTGTAAAACTTGTTTTTAGGTGCATGTATCTGCACAAAACCCACCAATATTTAAAAGAGTAAATTGCAGTTGAATATGTTTGTTTTCAGATTAGGCAACTACTTCATCTTATGGAATAATTGCCTCAAAATAGTATAATCAACAGTATGGAGATTTTTCAAGAACAAATCATCATGATTAGTAATTGGTGATAATACCATTTAGAAAAGAATAAGAACGGAAAACATTAAGATCAAGCAACACAGCATATTTTTCAACTTGTCTGATATGATTTTATAAAATTTCCTGTTTTATTCTTATAGGTATATCAGAGTCAAATAGTGTTGATAATTGCTTTTATGATAGCATATTGTTATAATCTACCTTGATTTAATTATAGATTTATAGAAGAATGTAAAGTTGAAGTATTCCCCATGCATCTATTATAAAACTTTGCCCAGATTTTAAATACTAACCCCAAACTTTTATATATCTGTTTTTGAATGATTGAATTGGTCAATCTGATACTTGATTTCTTTTCTAAAATTATAATTTGTGGGGGAAAAATTAAATGGTATAATTTTTTTACAGGCCACATTTAAGGGATGGATGGATATCATGTATGCAGCTGTTGATTCACGAAATGTAAGTCTGTTTAGAGGGAAAATTGTTTAATTTGATCCAGTGAATATTTCCACAGTGTTATATTTCCTAATAAATAAAACAATGGGTCAATGTATAGAAAACATCTATATTACAAAAATAAAATGTTCAGCTTCACATTATTTCTTCCAAAATTTGATTTGCATGTTTTTCTCTACTCACTGTACATCTTCTAACACATCTTTTCTAGTATCTGGCTTGGTACCCTGCACTTAAAATTTGGTTGATTTTGCAAAATGAGGCATTTTATTTTTGGCTCTGATAGTCTGGCCATTTGTGCATTAGAAACCCTCAACATGCACTTTCTTTGTCCGTCACAGATTTCTTCCATCATTTTATCTTCCCTATAATAGAAAGAATCTGGCTAATGGTAGAAAAAACAAACAGAAAACAAGCAAAAGCTTTATAGTGTTTTTCTCTGGGAAGTGAGATTTTGTGATAGAAGGAAGGGGCCTTCACAATCTGCCTTAGACACCTCAGCACTTTTGAAAATTTTGTACAATTTTCATTTATTTTTCACTATTTAACAATGGGGGAGGGGGAGGAGATCACGTTTTGAAAAAAAGGAGATTGGCTTCTGGTATATTGCCAGAACTTATAATTAAATTTGAAATGTTATTTCCCTAGCACCAATAACCAGGTGGTAGCTGAGAAAGAATTCCTGAGTTGTTGGCTTTGTTTTTGTTTTGTTTTGTTTTACCTTATTAAAAAAAAGAGAGAGAGCAAGCATGAGAACTAAGAGCCCTGCGTTGTATCTCTATGAGTGCTATCAGAAATCCCAGTCACGGTTTTTTTTTTAAATAATACTAATAATTTACTACTTATTACTACTCATTTTGCTAAGAGCTTTCTTACACTATCCCATTTAATCTTAAATAACAACGTTTATTGTGTGGTTGATATTAACTCCATTTTACTGTTGAAGCAAAGAGGCCCAATGTGGTAAGTGGTCGTACATGTGTTTTAACTCTGACCACAAACAGTGGGCTCATAACTACTTTCTTCTGGGGTAGTTTCTTACCTCTTCTGACTAATTCATTTAGAGTTCTCTCTACCTTCCTAAGCAGCAGCCTGATATGCAGCTTTCTTTTGGTTCCTTCCTTAGTAACTTAGCAGACAGTATCTGCTACATAACTCCTCAGCATCCAAGCACTTTACAAACGATGAAATCCAAGTGGACACTAAAATTACGAAAAGTTGCTTGTTCTTACTCTCAGTAATTATCACAGAAATGCAAATTTAAACCATAACGTGACATTAACTATACATTTATTTCATTGGCAATATTAAAAATTATGACAATACCAAGTATCGTCAAGGATAAAGGGCAATAAGAACTCTTATGCAATCCTGACAGGACAAAATGGATAAATATTTCTTCTAAAAAGTTGGGCATTATTACATTATTCAATAAAATTCAAGATATTCTTATAACTCTGCAATTTCATTTTTAGCAATATATCCTACAGAAACTTGTGCACACGAATAGCAGAATCTATGTACAAGAATGAACATAAATTTTTGAACTAGCAAAAAACTGGAAACAACTCAAAAGTAGTAGAAATGGGTAAATAATGGAATGTTATACAGTGATTAAATGATATATGAATGCAGCATACATAGCAATATAATGAATCTAAAAATATAAGTTATATGAATCTAAAAATATAAGTTATAACAAATGTATCTACTAGACAGAATATAGACAAAACTAATCTTACTATTCAAGAATGCATACTTACCTCTTAACTCTAAAGAAAAAGCAGGGAAAGAATTGCCATAAAATTTAGGATAATGATCGCCTCTAGCAGGGATTATAGAGTTTATGTTTCGGAAGGATACGGCAAGGGTTTCCGAGTTCCTGACAATGTCCTGCACCGTGAGACTCACTTTATAACAATTTATTGCTACGTGTTACACTTAACGTGCTGTGCACTTTTCTGTATGTATTTAATTTTAAAATGTTTAAAAATATCATTTTATATCACTGTTCACTGTATACACATATAAATGAAATAAAAGTCTCATCAAAGAATGGATACTTTTACAATATTTCTAATATTTTCCATTTTATTCCATTTCATTAGAAAAACATATCATGTTGGCCATTACCCTCTAAAGTGATTTCTTGACACAGTGGGTCATTACCTGTATCCATTACCACCTGTGACTGGTTAACTGAATTGGTTAGAACAATATCTTGTGAGACCTGAGATACAGATTACAACCAAAGTTCATACCAACTATCTCTCTTTTTTTCACCAAAAGTGTGCTGGACAAGACAAGGCATCATTGTTACAGAAACTGTGCCTAAAGCCTACTAAATAGGATGAATCTATAGACTCATTTTCAGAAGGGAATAATCCTAAAGATGTACCCATATCCACACGTACAATAATAATTCTAGCCTATGAAAAGAAATGTGTAATAGAAATCAAACCTTTACATTTAGCTATTACTATAGGCCAGGCACTGTTTCTTTAAGCACTTCTCATATATTAATATATTTAACCTTCTCAGCTACCCTATGAAGTTAAGGTTCTATTATTTCCATTATATAAATGAAGAAACCAAATCAGAGAGAATAAATCTTAAAGGTTTTAACCTTTACACTTAAAATAGTGTAACTCAAACATCTCTTCTGCAGAAAAGGGAAATCCTCACTTTGCATGCCCTGTTGGGAGACTTTGCCTAAAAGAGAAAGTGCATTCATAATCTAGAAATTTATTGGGTGAAATTAATTTTAATTATCTAGACTTTTCTGTGAGTTGTTTCACTTTGTCAAGTCAGTGAATGATCTTGCAGGACTCTTCAATAATCATGTTAGATTTGATGTTTCATAAAATCTGTTTAATGTTTAATCCTTTTTTTTCCATTCCCAACAATTGAGACATGCTTTGAGAATTGAAAATTAGCTGATGTCTTTTTTATAAAACAAGTAGTAGTTCTAATAGTTATCATTCCTTAATATTTTGTAGGTAGAATTACAACCCAAGTATGAAGACAACCTGTACATGTACCTTTATTTTGTCATCTTTATTATTTTTGGTTCGTTCTTTACCCTGAATCTTTTCATTGGTGTCATCATAGATAACTTCAACCAACAGAAAAAGAAGATAAGTATACTAAAACTTTATCTTTATTCTAAAATGTTAACTAAACATCTCACACTGGTTCTTTTTGGTTCTAAAATGCAATCAGCTAAAGGAAGGAATATAAAATTCTGAAATTATTTTAAGATATTTAATCAATTGTAGTATTTAAGTAATTGCTAACTCAGATAGCATGTATTGATATTTTCAGTATAGAAATACGACTGATTAATATAAAATAATTTATAGATTGAATACATGCATCTATCTCTGTAAATACAAAGATTGGCAACACTAGAATAGCATGTGGAAGCCAATTTTCACACAACTCCTGAAGTGGGTTTTATAGCTAGCAGAGAACATGATTTTAACAAGTTTTGTTTTTGTTTCTTTACTTTGGAGGTCAAGACATTTTTATGACAGAAGAACAGAAGAAATACTACAATGCAATGAAAAAACTGGGTTCAAAGAAACCACAAAAACCCATACCTCGACCTGCTGTAAGAATAACATGCTTTCATTCCCAGAAAGATCTGCTATTTATCACTTGCACAGTCCAAATTGCCAAATACTAGTATTTTTATGAATTTGCAAAACAAAATTTTTTATCTTAGCCTAAGTATATGTGAGATATATATATATATATATGTATATATCATATGCACAAAATATATAATCGGGTATTATATATAAACATATATATGTAAATAAAAAATTCACACTTATATGCCAATAGCATTACATAGGATTGATGTCATTGAGGAGCTTCTAATAATGTAGAGAAGAAAACATATGCATACATACATTGTGAGGAAATTTTGAATGTTCACAGAGTGCAGTAGGGACCAATTGGAATAATCAGTACATCTCAGGTATGCCCCATTTTCTATCCAGCTCTGGTGATTACGTGGAATCATTAATGAAACAAGTCACAGATTTTATTTTTTTCTGGTTTTAAAAATATTCCATATTTTTCCCTAGCATCTTGCTTCTAAATCTGATAACATCATTCTCTTCATGAATTTTTATGGCTATTCCAGTTATATATTTGCCAATAGCTGCTTGGTTACTGCAGGAAATTGTTATCAGGAGAAGAAGAGCCCTTTAGGAGAAGGGCAGTGCTTGTGTGAAGGCCCTGAGGTAGGAAGACCAGTGAGGCTGGAGTACAGAGTGAAGGCTCACTGGGATGTGTTGAGAATGAAGAGGTTAGGATGGGCCAGATTTTTCTGAACTTTGTAGGCTGTGTTCAAAAGTTGTCTCTATCCGTAGAGCAATGGGAAACCGTTGAAGGGGACCTGGTCATTTTCAGTTTTGTAAAGATCACTCACCCAGTATTGATAGGGGCAATGTGTATGCTTTGTAGCCTTATTTTGGAGCTGTTTCAGAGATGAGAGGTAACCTGAACCAGAGTGGTGTGGAGATGAATTAGAGTGGATGGATTTGTGAGCTGTCACTGGAGTGAAATTAAAAAGTATGTCTATCAATTGAATATGGAAGACAAAGAAGGACCCAACAAAGAGAACTTATAAGTTTCTGCCATACACCCTGGATGACTAGTGCCATGCAGGATACGAAGAAGAGACATGCATGGAGAAAAAAATTAGAGATGCTGGCTTGCAGAATCTGGCAATCAAAAGGAGATGGGGGAAGAACGAATATCTAGAAGTAGTAAAATAAAGTTTCTTAAGATTTGGAGAGAGGTTTAGGTTTGAAGCAAAGCAGGGGTTCTGGAGAAGAAGAATGTGAAGAGAGGGAATATAGAATAAAGTCACACATAGTATGCGGCTCAAGAATAGAATGGTCTAGGTTAGATTTAGAAGTAAGAGGTCCTCTAATGAATATGGAGTAATATATAAAAAGATATATGTGAAAAGTCAAGATATTATGAATGCAAAAAGAAGTAGAAGAATTTCTTTACATTGATTTCGATGCTCTTGAAAAAGAATAGAAGGCAAAAGAATAGAATATTTTTTAGAAGTTTACAACTATCCAGGAGCAAGTGAGGGATAAAGGATTCCTCATCATCATCAAGGGCCAAGAGGAAGTGAGAGAAGATAAATCTTTGGTGGACAAGGCTGCCAGGGTTATGTAGCTTCCTCCAGCATAAACTATATCTTGGGGTTTAAATTGGACATAGTGATTAGTGACTGGGGAGTTCTACATCGAAGTGACCCATTGGAAAATTACATGGGCAGAAAATCTAAGGAGCTTTTTATTGATAAAAAGCTTCTGATTTTAAGCAGTTTTGAACATACTACACTCTACGTGCTATATCTATGAGAAAAATGACACTGCTCTGTCCTTGCAGAGCCTCCAAACCACTAAAAGAAAAAACTAAAATCAAATAAACAGGAGCAAACCATTTGCAATACAGTGTCGTCAATTTTATGACAAATGTAAACATAAAGTTTTCTGAGTACATAGAGTGCTTAAAACTTAAAATTGAATTTAAAGTCACCAGAGAAGGAGTGAAGGAAGTCTGTTTTAGTACAAGGAGATAAGACAAAATGATACAGTATAATCTGCAAATTTTATTAGGAGGGATAGGAAATATCAGAAGGGTAGAAATAAAAGAAACACAGTCAGACTTGGAAAGGTAAGCTACAGTAAATAAGAACTAAGAAGGAAGGGTTTGGAACTGGAATTAGACACATTTATCAGGTTGAAGAACAGACTCAGCTGAAGTCCAGTCCAGTAAGCCAGCTATCTACTCAGAGAAAAGAGAAAAATTCAACAAGCAGGTGGTGTTTGATGTCCAAGAATTTCCCTAGAGAGTAACAGATGCCTCTCAACAGGGAGAGGTCAGAACACTAGTACAGAGAATCCAGATGGATAAACATGTCAGGATCTGGGAAAGCAGCCTATTAAGTGTTTAGGTAACAGATCATCAGTGTTTCTAGTTAAGAAAGTAGAGGACAGCCTAGCAGAAGTTAAGTCAAGGCTTGAGCCCTAGAAAGTCTGAAATACCAAGCAGGTATAGGCAAGATGGTACAAAACAGGGTCCGAATGAGCAAAACTGGTAAGATGAGGACTTAATTTCATAAACAAGACATAAAGCCAATTAGTCTTTGGAAATAAGGTCCAAACTGAATAGGGCAAAGCTTGAACATCTGATTATGGACTATAACTTTTTAAAAGATTATTATATTCTTACAGAATATAATTTCACCAAGCTTTTCCTTATTGCAAAATCTGGCATAACCATAGATCAATAATCAAAGCTAAGAAATTAACCGTGGTACAATACCATTTAAATAAAATACAGAACTTAATTGGATTTCACCAGATGTTCCACATATGTCCTTATTCTTGAACTATAATTTTTTAAAACATCTTCCCAAATGAAATTTAAAGTGCTCTGGCTTTGGGGAAAGACGATAAAAACAGAAACTAGAAAAAAATAAACACAAGAGAAAAAGCTAGAGAAGTATTTATTAGTTCTTTGGAGTTTACTTTGGTATCCGCCCCCAATACATGGGATAACAAAGATTTGCTATAGTGGCAAATATTGGCTGACTGTCTACCATACACATGATGATGTTATGGGCACTGAGAACACAATAAATGGTTCTTAAAGTCAGTTTATAAAATCTGGTATCATGAACAGTATAAATAAAATACATTTGAAAAAAGTTGCATATGCCAGTATACAAAATATTCTTCCAAGTATTAGATAAACATGGGGTGTTCTTATAAAAGCCACATTTTCCTATTGCTATGTTAAAAGCAGATAAGTCAAATTTGATTTTTTTATGTTTCTGAGTGAATTTTGCATATTCCTTGTTCCAGAACAAATTCCAAGGAATGGTCTTTGATTTTGTAACCAAACAAGTCTTTGATATAAGCATCATGATCCTCATCTGCCTCAACATGGTCACCATGATGGTGGAAACTGATGACCAGAGTCAGGAGATGACAAACATTCTGTACTGGATTAATCTGGTGTTTATTGTTCTGTTCACTGGAGAGTGTGTGCTGAAACTAATCTCTCTTCGTTACTACTATTTCACCATCGGCTGGAATATTTTTGATTTTGTGGTGGTCATTCTCTCTATCGTAGGTAAGAAGAGATGCTTTTACTCAGTTAGGGAAGTTAGTAGTAACAATTTGTTTAAAACTTTGAAAGTGTTTCTTACTAATCTTTCTCATTCATCCCAAAATTCCAGATAAAACTCTAATAGTCCATTCTTCAGTTTGTCATTTCTCTTGTTGCATGCTGTGCATGAAATGATGTGTGTAAAAAAAAAAAAGATTTGATATTTTTCAGCTTGCCTTTATCATCTCTTCTCATTTCAGAAGACAATAACTGCAATTTGTCATAACACTCCTATAATCACTCACGCTCCTGTGGTATAGACAAGTACTGCTTTGAATAAATACTTCATACACACATACACACAAAAATGAATAGAAGTCATCAAATGGTCCATAAATAAGCTATTGATAATTGGAATAGTTTGCGTGTGTGTTTACACATATTAACACACATATAAGCTTCATCTTATCTTTGGATTCAGATAGTTTCTATGGCTTGTAATATTCTTTCTCCAGAAGTAGACATTTTGTTCAAAAAACTAAAACAGACTCATTATCATCAATACATATTAAGTGATTAGGTATAGGGCATTAAATGAGCTGATGGCAGTAAATATAAGAGATTTAAGACAAGGTTCTGCCTATTTGAGAAAAGAAAACATACACGGAGGGGGAAAAAATAGTATTCCACTATTTATACTGCATTCTCTGGTGGACTAGAGCACTTGAAACAATATGCCATTCTGTTTGATCCTCACAAGAGCGCTATGAGGTAGGTCATATAGGGATTAAGGGATGAGACTCGGGAGTCATACAGATCTGGCCTAGAGCTTCCCTATTTCCACTACTTACCAGCTCTGTGACCTATGGCAAGTTACCTCCAAACCCTGGCTTTCCAGGGAATATTTCTGTAAAATGTTATTGTGAGAATTAAATGAGATTATGTAAGTAGATGCACTTAGTAGCATGTCTAGAACAAAGAAAAGGCTCAGTAGGTGGTAAGTTTAACAAAAACAACAACAAAAGCAGATACTATCATCACCATTTAGTGTTGGGGAAAAAAAGAGATAGGATTCAGTCACAAATATGTCTGTTTCCAAAGCCTGGATTCTCTCCTGTCCATCATTCTTGCCACTTTCCAAATAAAATGGATCACAACGGTCTCAGGATAAGAACTCCCATATTCCGATCCAAAAATCACAAGCCTTGTCCATTAGTTCTTATGCCAGTAATAGAACTGGTATTTTAGAACTGTAAATCCACTCCTTTGCTTGGCTGCCCTATACTTTGTGACATCTTTAGGCCTTCAGTGGTTGAATCTTTCAATACATGCTTTTCTTGAACTAGGAAAAATGACCATTGAAACCTCAGTTAGCATAAAGGGGTTAATGTTGTAACACCAAACATATCAGTTTCATTTTGCTAAACAAATACTGCAGATTGTGTGTGTGTGTATGTGTGTGTGAATACCTAATTCTTATGTCCACATTTGGTAAAACTAGAGATTATCTAATCCATGTAAATTTTCATTCACTGCTATTAAATATAACACTGTTTTTGTTTTTATTTCTTGATTTTCCACAGGTATGTTTCTGGCTGAGCTGATAGAAAAATACTTTGTGTCCCCTACCCTGTTCCGAGTGATCCGTCTCGCCAGGATTGGTCGAATCTTGCGTCTGATCAAAGGGGCCAAGGGGATCCGCACGCTGCTCTTTGCTCTGATGATGTCCCTTCCTGCCTTGTTTAACATCGGCCTCCTGCTCTTCCTGGTCATGTTCAT
>CM052883.1:113632936-113675628 GCA_028534135.1 Potos flavus
ATGACATGTTCAACTTTGAGACCTTTGGCAACAGCATGATCTGCCTGTTCCAAATTACCACCTCTGCTGGCTGGGACGGATTGCTAGCACCCATTCTCAACAGTGGACCACCTGACTGTGACCCTGAAAAAGATCACCCTGGAAGCTCAGTTAAGGGAGACTGTGGAAACCCCTCCGTTGGGATTTTCTTTTTTGTGAGTTACATCATCATATCATTTCTGGTTGTGGTGAACATGTACATCGCTGTCATCCTGGAGAACTTCAGTGTTGCTACTGAGGAAAGTGCAGAGCCCCTGAGTGAGGATGACTTTGAGATGTTCTACGAGGTTTGGGAGAAGTTTGATCCTGATGCCACCCAGTTTATAGAGTTCGCCAAGCTCTCCGATTTTGCAGCTGCCCTGGATCCTCCTCTTCTCATAGCCAAACCAAACAAAGTCCAGCTCATCGCCATGGACCTGCCCATGGTCAGCGGGGACCGGATCCACTGCCTCGACATTTTATTTGCCTTCACAAAGCGTGTTTTGGGTGAGAGTGGAGAGATGGATGCCCTCCGAATACAGATGGAAGAGCGATTCATGGCATCGAACCCCTCCAAAGTCTCCTACGAGCCCATCACGACCACTCTGAAACGCAAACAAGAGGAGGTGTCTGCTATCGTTATCCAGAGGGCTTACAGACGCTACCTCTTGAAGCAAAAGGTTAAAAAGGTTTCATGTATCTACAAGAAAGACAAAGGCAAAGAAGGTGAGGGAACGCCTATCAAAGAAGATATCCTCATTGACAAACTAAATGAGAATTCAACTCCAGAGAAAACCGATGTGACGCCTTCCACCACGTCGCCACCTTCCTATGATAGTGTGACCAAACCGGAAAAAGAAAAATTTGAAAAAGACAAATCAGAAAAGGAAGACAAAGGGAAAGATATCAGGGAAAGTAAAAAGTAAAAAGGAACAAAGAGTAATTCCATTTTGTGATCAATTGTTTACAGGCTGTGATGATGACGTATCGGTGTCAACAAGACTCCCGCAGGAGGTCTATGCCAAACTGACTGTTTTTACAAATGTATACTTAAGGTCAGTGCCTATAACAAGACAGAGACCTCTGGTCAGCAAACTGGGACTCAATAAACCAGAAAAACAGCATCGACAGGAGGTTTCTGTTTTCACAACCAGCTGACACTGCTGAAGAGCAGAGATGTAATGGCTACTCAGACTATAGGAACCACTTTAAAGGGGGGAGGGAAGTTAAATTTTTATGTAAATTCAACACGTGACACTTGATGATAGTAATCGTCACCACTGTTTATGATTTAACTGCCACACCTGCCATATTTTTACAAGATGTATGCTGTGAATTTATCACCTTTTTTTCTTTTACTTCACAGGTTGTTTACTATTATATGTGACTATTTTTGTAAATGGGTTTATGTTTGGGGAGAGGGATTAAAGGTAGGGAATTCTGCATTTCTCTGTTGTATAACTGGGTATATTTTAAATGAAGGCATGCTGCACTTCTCATTCACACATGAAAAAAAAACAAACCACATCACAAAAGGAAAGAGTTTACTTCTTGTTTCAGGATGTTTTTAGATTTTTGAGGTGCTTAAATAGCTATTCATGTTTTTAAGGTTTCTCATCCAGAAAAATTTTAATGTGCCTGTAAATGTTCCGTAGAACTCACGAGCGTTGAAGAATTGTTTTATTTTTACATAATCCATTATATGTACATGTATATATGTATATATGTATATGTGCGTGTATATACATATATATGTATACACACAGAGAGACACACACACCATTACATAGTCATTCCGAGTCCCGGCAGCATGACTATACCATTTTTGATAAGTGTCCTTTGGCATAAACTAAAAATATCCTCTCAATCCTTTTAAGAACCTGAATTGACCAAAAAGCACCCCCCACCACTTTATAAAGTTGATTCTGCTTTTTTCCTGCAGTATTGTTTAGCCATCTTCTGCTCTTGGTGAGGTTGACATAGTATATGTCAATTTAAACAATAAAAGTCTGCTTTGTAAATAGTAATTTTACCCAGTGGTGCATGTTTGAGCAAACAAAAATGATGACTTAAGCACAGTATTTATTGCATCAAATATGTACCACAGTAAGTATAGTTTGCAAGCTTTCAACAGGTAATATGATGTAATTGGTTCCATTATAGTTTGAAGCTGTCACTGCTGCATGTTTATCTTGCCTATGCTGCTGTATCTTATTCCTTCCACTGTTCAGAAGTCTAATATGGGAAGCCATATGTCAGTGGTAAAGTGAAGCAAATTGTTCGACCAAGACCTCATTCTTCATGTCATTAAGCAATAGGTTGCAGCAAACAATGAAGAGCTTCTTGCTTTTTATTCTTCCAATCTTAATTGAACACTCTATGATAAAAAGCCCGACTGTACGAACATGTTGCAAGCTGCTTAAATCTGTTGAAACTATATGGTTAGAGTTTTCTAAGAAAATATAAATACTGTACAAAGTTCATTTTATTTTATTTTTCAGCCTTTTGTACATAAAATGAGAAATTAAAAGTATCTTCAGGTTGATGTCACAGTCACTATTGTTAGTTTCTGTTCCTAGCACTTTTAAATTGCAGCACTTCACAAAATAAGAAACAAAGACTAAGATGCAGTGTAGGTTTCTGCTTTTTTATTAGTACTGTAAACTTTGCACACATTTCAATGTGAAACAAATCTCAGACTGAGTCCAGCGTTTATTTGCTTTCAAATAGTAATGCCTTATCATCGGAAGAGGCTTAAGGAAAGATCAGTTGATATTCTTGGCACTGCTTGGATCAGATGTTTCCACCTAGTCCTTTTATTCAGTAAATCGTCAGTCTTTTCCAGTGTTCGTTTACCCAGATAGATCTTACTCTTATTGACCCGTATGGCATTAGAACTGTATCAGTTATGATAGGGGACCCAAGTTTTGTTTTTGTTTTTCCCCTCACAAAGCCAGGTAGTGAAGTTATATTACCAGTTACAGCAAAACATTTTGTTTTCTTTCACAAGCAACATTAAATGTAGATTCTTTATACTAAAGCTATTGACTTGTAGTGTGTTGGTGAAATGCATGCAGGAAAATGCTATTACCATAAAGAGCGGTAAACCACATTACAATCAAGCCAAAAGAATAAAGGTTTTGCTTTTGTTTTGTATTTAATTGTTCTGTCTTTGTTTCTATCTTTGAAATGCCATTTAAAGGTAAATTTCTATCATGTAAAAATGATCTATCAGAAAAAATATAAATGTAAAGAATACACATTAATATAATAATTCATCTTTAAATTTTTTCATGGAATGGAAATCAATTAAGAAGAGTGTATTGGATATCTAGTTTTAATATTGGCCAAAAATCTAGATATGGTATTGGGTAGAGTACTGGAAAGTTACAAAAATTAATAAAAAATTGACTAATATTTTAAGCTGTGTGTCCTTTCTCCTTCCCATCTACCTACTGTTTTGTTTCGTTCTCCTTTTCACTTTAGTTTCTCCCCTGTGATTCTTTTTTTTTTTTTTTTAAGATTTTATTTATTTATTTATTTATTTGCCAGAGAGAGAGAGCAGGAGCGGCAGGGAGAGGGAGACAGAGAAGCAGGCTTCCCGCTAAGCAGGGAGCCCAATGCGGGGCTTGATCCCAGGACCCTGAGATCACAACCTGAGCCAAAGGCAGACGCTTAACTGACTGAGCCACCCAGGAGCCCTTCCCTATGTATTCTTGATCTACTTTCCCATATATTCTTTGCCTCTTGTTTTTCATTCAGGATACTTTTCTTGTTTCTTTTCTGTTCACCCAATCTCCTATTAATTACATTTTATAGACAATTTAAACCCCTGATAATTTGTTGTCACTGTAAAAAAAATCCATAGAGTATCATTATATTCATTTCTACAATTTCCTTGTCAAAAATTCTAAGTGAGCTTAGATCTCAACTCTTCATACCATATTAACAAAAGCCACAGATTAGATTTTTCTACTTAATTATGAGCAGTTTTGGAATTGTTTCTTGATTCTGATTGCATATTTCTATTACCTGAGAAGCTTTTTTAAAAATGCCAGTGCATGGACCAAGACCAGACCAATTGAACTCATATTTCTGGGGTTGAGACTTAAACATCTAATATTTTTTTTATTTAAACAAACATCTAATAGTTTATGTAAGTATAAACTTAAACATCTAATATGATTCATACTAAGGGCTGAAAACCAGTGAGTGAGGGTTTCTATGCCCAAGAGGAAAAAAATATTCTACAGAAAATGCCCCTTTCCTGTTTCGGAGTTTCATTATATAATTCACTGCATATAAAGTAAGGCTTCCAATATGGTGGCTTTTGAGGTGTTTATCTTATAGTGCAAGGAACTGACATTGATCTCTTCTAAGACTGTAGTTGGTTAAAGGGAATTCTATCAGTATTGTTTTTGAGAGCTTTTTCAAATTACATACCCACACAACATGCACCCCAATTATTCCGAGTACATGCTGGGTGAGATGAATACGCAGGTGGTTTAGGAAACAGTATGGATTCATAAAATACTCTTTCAGGTGAATCCTACATGCCCTGTTGGGTAAAAACCATTAATCTGGACTAATGGGAGATAGTCCACATAAAACAGACATTCAGTTTGCCATTATCAAGTCACAAATCTAAACAGGAAAGAATTCCAGTCTCTACTTCTCTATTCTGGGGCACCTCTCATAATCACATGTTCTCCTGAGTTCTGTATAATACAGATCGGTTTACAATGAGAAGAGGGAGAAATAAAAGAGGGGATGAACAGGCCAAGGAGAAGGAAAGAGGGAAGAACAACTGGGGGAAGTAGAGGGAGGGAGGAGAGTATAAAAATGGGAAGTAATGCTTTATAAATTATCCTCTGGAAAAAAGTTTTGCTGTTAATATCTACAACAATAATGAAGGAAGGTGGAAGGAAAAGGCATAGGAAAAGAAATTTTGCTTAGTTGTCAATATGTTAGATGTGCAATGCAAACATGTTTCTCCTCTCTTCTTTTTTTAAAGAAAAAATACTTATGAAAAAGGTGATGACATTATGCAAGTAAATGTTAGAATGATTGCATTGGTAATGTTTTTTTTTTTTTTCTGTCATCTGAACTAAATAAATATTTGAGTGTCTACTACATATTAACTTTGTGATAGGAGCTGTGAGACCAAAGATGAAATTAACTGTCCAAAAGAAAGGTATAGGCAGAGGAGAAGAACCTTGAATGTCATATAAAGAGCCTGAGATTTATTCTGTTGGCAATGAAGAATGATTGATCACTCCTGAGCAGTACAATGGCAATGAAATTAGATATAGCTGTCCCTATTTAATTTGATAGAAGACTACACTGACCATTCTTTTTGCTAATATTTCACAGAGATCTTGTTTTCCTATCTTTTGGTATATATTTTTAAAAGAATATACATAAATTTTAAAAAACCTAACATTTTCTGTTAATAGCCTATCTTAATCTACTTGTATCTATTTTATACACATATATATTTGGGGTTTTTTTATTGCCTTATTCTGTCCTTCTTATTTCTCGAGTTTTTCTTTTTTTCTTCTTTCCCTTTTTGTCCTCTTTAGCATTAATTTTGTTATGTGTATTCTCTCTTCCACATCCGTACTGGCTCGGAAGCTACACATCTTCTGACCTCTCTCCCCTCTTCCCTTCCTCCCTTTTCTCTTGTTTTTTTTTAAATAAGTGATTGCTCTTAAATTTTTTTTTTTAAGATTTTATTTATTTACTTAGAGAGAGAGACAGCGATAGAGGGAACACAAGCAGGGGGAGTGGGAGAGGGAGAAGCAGGCTTCCTGCTGAGGAGGGAGCCCAACACGGGGCTCAGTCCCAGGACTCTGGGACCATGACCTGAGCCGAAGGCAGATCCTTAACGACTGAGCCACCAGGTGCCCCTGCTCTTAAATTTTAACATGCATACTTAACTAGTGAAATAAAATCAGCAGTTGTACCCTTATCTGGAACAATGAAGTTCCCTAGACTCAGTACATATTATTGCCCACTTTTGATGTGATTTTTGTCTACTATTTTAATTCTACTTTGTCTGACACCCAACAAATTAAACAGTATTATTGTGAATTTGTATAGTCAGTGCTTAGACTTACTTGTTAATTAGTCTTTCCTAAAATATGTTTCTTCTGTCTACTTCATTTTGTGTTTTATTTCCTTCCTTTTTTTTCTTTTTTAAGATTTATTTATTTAAGGGGTGGGGCACAGGGAGAGGAAGAGAGCGTCCAAAACAGACTTTACCTTGAGCACCTGAGCATGGAGCCCGATGTGGGACTTAATCTCACAACCCTGATATCACGACCTGACCCGAAATCAAGAGTTGGTAGCTTAACTGCGCCATCCAGGTGCCCCCCATTTCCTTCTTGAAATATATAAGGAATTCTATTAGTAATATCTGTGGGTAGCAAACTTTTTTTTTCTTTTTTCTGAAAATGGCTTTATTTCAGCCATTTTTTTAAAAAAAGATTTATTTATTTTAGAGAAAGAGACAGAGACAGCATGAGTGGGGGGAGGGGTTAAGGAGGGCCTCCTTAGCAGGGGCCTCCCAAGCAGACTCCCCACTGAGTGCAGAGCCCGATGTGGGGCTCAAACTCACAACCCATGAGATCATGACCTGAGCCAAAATCATGAGTTAGACGCTTAACCAACTCAGCCACCAAGGAACCCCCCAGTGTCATATTTTTAAAGGGATAGTTTAGATTATAATTATTCCGGTGTTTTTTAGTTTTTTGAGTCTAATTACGAAATCATTTTTATTACTATTCTTCAGAATTTATGCTAATGTAATTTGAGGATTGACATATTTATTAATACCTATAACTCAGATAATTTCATGAAAATTCTCAGCTTTCGGCAAACAAATATTCCTCATCCTATATTCTTCTATTTTCTCCAACTGGAACTCCTGAGGGTTATATGTTGAAATTTTGAAATCTTTCTCCCATGCTTCTTACTCTCTCTTTCTTATTTTTAGTGGTTTTTTCTGGGTAATTTTTCAGCTTTTGGTATCAGGATAATGCTGGGTTCATAAAACAAGTTAAAAATTGTCCATTCCTGAAAGAATTTCTGTAAGAGTGGAATTATTTCTCCCTTATATATTGATTGAATTCATTAGTAAAGCCATATGGAACTTGAGTCTTCTTTGTGGGGAACTTTTAAATTAAGGATATTTGTTCCTTTTTTTATTTTTTTTTTAAGATTTTATTTATTTGACAGAGAGAGATCACAAGTAGGCAGAGAGGCAGGCAGAGAGAGAGGGGGAAGCAGGCTCCCCGCTGAGCAGAGAGCCCGATGCGGGGCTCGATCCCAGGACCCTGAGATCATGACCTGAGCCGAAGGCAGAGGCTTTAACCCACTGAGCCACCCAGGTCCCCCAAGGATATTTGTTCCTTTAATAGATATAGGGCTATTATGATTTTTCCCTTTTCTTGTTTTGTTAAGTTGCACTTTTCTAAAGAATTTGTTCATCCAAGTTATTGGATTTACTGCATAAATGGTTCATGTCATTCCATTATTATGCTTTCAATATCTGTGGCATCACTAGTTATATCCCTTTTTTCCCTTCTGGTACTGAAAATTTGTAATTTATCTTTTTCCTGATTAGCTTATCTAAGGGTTCTTCAATTTTATTAATGTATCCAAAATACCAGCTTTTGGTTTATTGATTTTCTCTACAGTTTTTCAGTTTTCTATTCCTTGATTTCTGCTCTTTTCAATCCTATTATGATTAAGTATGTTGTTTGGCGTAGGCTTTTAAAATAGATAACCATTATCAACTTAAAGAGAACCACTGTGATTCCTAATCTTCTAAGAATTTAGATAACCATTATCAACTTAAAGAGAACCACTGTGATTCCTAATCTTCTAAGAATTTTCAAAATCATTAGTGCGCACTGAACTTTATTGAATTTTTATTGTACCTTATTTAGATAATCATATTACTGTTATTATTCTTTACTTTGCTGTTATGGTAAATGGTATTGATTACTTTTAGAATGTTAATCCTAATTATTCTCCTGGAATTGAATCTAATTTGGTCATTTACATTATCAATTTCATATATTGCAATATTTAGCTCTTTAATATTTTGTTTCAGATTCTCACATCTACATCTGTGAAACACCTTGGCTCACAATATTTCTTTCTTTTAATGTGCCTGTTAGGTTTAAGTCATAAGGTTATGGTATGCTCTTAAAACAAGTTGGGAAAGGTTTTCTCCTTTTTTGTCTTCTGTTAGAGATTAAATAAGATAGGTGTTAATTTGTCCTTAATATTTGGATGACTTATGAAGTCTTCTGAGCCTGATTTGCTTTTTGTGTTCGGTTTTTTAATCACGTATTTATTTTCTTTAATAGATAGAGGGCCATTTACTGTTTCTTCTGGTTTAAGTTGCCATGAAACTATTTTTTTCTAATGATTTAACATTTCAAGTAATATTTCAATTTTATTCACATGAAGTTACTTATAATTTCATATTATATTTTAAAATTCTGTAGGATCCTTTCCCCCAATTTTAATTATATTAATATTATATTACATTGTGTTATATTCATTATTATATATTAACAACCAACTTTTGGCTTTTTAAATTTTCTCTACGTTATGTCCTTTTCTATTTCATTATTAATTTTGGTTGCTTTTATATTTATCATTTCCTTACTTCTATTTCATTGGTTCTAATTTACTATTATTTTGTAAATTCTTAAACAATTTTTTTCAGCCTTTATTCTTTTCTTAGTAAATGCCTTAGGCTAGGCTATAAATTTCTCTCTAAGCATGGCATTAATAACATTCCACAAATTTGTTATATATTTTTTTATTTTTTTGTTATATTTTATTTTGTTACCATTCAGTTAAAAATGTTTTCTAATTTCTATTGTGAATTCTTCTAGAAATTTAGAAGAGTACTGCTTAATTTCCAAATATTCAAGGAATTTTCTAGGTAAGTTTGTTTTGATTTCTAATTTATTTTCCCTTTGTTCAGATGATATAATCTGCATAATTTTAATAATTTAACTTTGGGAGGGGGCTACTTTGTAACTCAGTAGCTAACAAATGTCATGTAAGTTTCACATGTAGTTAAAAATGAAGGTATTATTCAATTGTTATTGCAATGTTTTATATATATTCAATAGATCAAGTTTATTGATTGTCATTCAAAATTCATCTTTATTGATTTTTTGTGTTTTTTCTACATAAATACATCACACACTTTTAATTGATAAATCTTATGGCATGATATTGAAGACAATCTTTAGGGGGTAAAAGGAATTATCACCCTATACTCAATTCTAGAAAGGCTTCCTATAAAAGATTGCATTATTAAAAGGAACTATGAGTGGGCTTATAACTATTGCCATTATTTTGCAATACTAAAAGGCATTCTCTTGTAATACCAACCAATATTTTAGGAAACCATATTCTTATGTGTCTTGGTTGGCCTTTTTCGGTGGTTTCTGAAAAAGTTAAACACAGAATTACCATACAACCCAGCAATTCCACTCATAGGTATACACCCAAGAGAAATGAAAAAATATGAACACACAGATATTTGTACACAAATGTTTATAACAACATTACTCATAACAGGAAAAAGGTTGAAACAACCCAAATGCCCATCATTGAATGAATACGTGAACTGTAGAGTATGCATACAATGAAATATTATTCAACAGTAAAAAGGAATGAGGTACTGATACATACTACAACTTGAATTGACTTCAATAGCATCATGCTAAATGAAAGAGGCCAGAATAAAAGGTATTATATGATTTTTTTTATGTGACATATCCAGAATAAGCAAATCCATACAAACAGAAAGCAGGTTAGAACTTACTAGGGGATACTGAGGACCAGAATAGGGAATGATTACTTGCTAGTTACGGGACGTTTTCTGAGGCGATTTAAAGGTTTTGAAACTAAGGATAGATTATGGTTGCACAACACTGTGATTACACTAAATGCCACTGAATTGCACACTTTAATATAATTATGAGAATTTCATTTCAATGAAAATTTATATGAAAAAAAGAAGTTAATATTATCGCAACGCTACACACTAGGGGGCGCTACTTCCATTACGAAACATGACTAGCATCTTTTTCGGTGGAGTAGGAGAGTTACCTATGCAAATACATTTTGTGCTTATTTTGCATCTATTTTAGATGTGAAAAAATAGCAACTGTACCATTTGGAAACATTTCTGGAAAACAATGTTATACATTTGAATGTATCTCTTTAGGAAAAAGCAGTTTGTGAAGCATCTTTATTAAGAAAAGCTTTCTTTCCTTGAACATTGAAGACCTCATAGTTGAAAACCCAAACCAACACAAATAAATTATGAAGCCAAAGAAATGGTGAATGGAAAACATTTCAGAGAGTCACATAAAACTGGATGAACAAAATGTCCAACTACAGAGTTTCAAATAACTTTTTATTATTACAGTAAGTACTTGAGAGTGTCTTGAAGTATTTATCCATATTTTCATGAGCACAGTAAAATCTGGTTGTCCAACCCAGCTCATGTCTTAAATTCTTTCTCTAATTCATGAAATAACTCATCATTTATTTATTAATAAAGTTTTATTTGTTGAAGTAGTATTAGGAATAAAATAATTAGACCATAATCTCCCTGAGCTACTGTGGCCAGGGGTTTTAACAAAGTCACACAGGAAGGGTCATGCTTTCACGTGTGTGAAATACTTATTTTTAGCTTCAACCCACACAATAAGTTACTCTTCCTACAAAGAGAATGTCCTCCTGCTATTGTAAACAACAGATCCCAATTGCGGCAGAGAAAAATTAGCCCAAGAAAACATAGTCCCCAAAGCAAATCTGATTCAAAACATTCTAATTAGTGCCGTATAATTATAGCATTGTACCACCATTCTTGGGTTAATTTATAAAGTCAGCTGTCAGCACTTTCCAGGGCATACTAACAGGAAGCAAAGCCTTCCTCATAATCACCTGATAAAGACTATAAAGACCATACTCTGAGCAAAATCAGAATGGTCTTGCTACTAAGTCCTCTGTGAAATGAGAAACAGGCATTCCAGGACAGACGGTTTGGGAAAAAACTCAACATGGGGCTTGGCAAGAGAATCTAAAAATTCAGAAACATGAGCTTAATCATAGACCTTTACTTAGAACGAAATGAAAATATCTCAGAACCTACTCTATAGCCAAAATATAAAGCATATATAGATTTTCCTAAGATGCTTCAATTCAGTCACTCTAAAGCCCAACAAATGAAATATCTTTTTGTCCTTTCCATGGAATAACTTTTAGATATTGTTATAGTGCATTGGTTTTCAATTGCCGAGTAACAAATAACCACAAATGCGGTAACTCAAACAATACATGTTTGTTATCTCACAATTTCCGTGGGTCAGAAATCTGGGCACAGTTTACCTGGGTCCTCTGCTCAGGGTCTCACACAAGACTGTAGTCAAGATATTGGCCAGTACTGGGGTCTCATCTGATGCTTGGGGGCCCCCTCAAAGCTCGTGTGGTTGTTGGTAGATTTCAGTTCCTTACAGCTACAGAACCCATGGTGGCTTGCTTTTTTAAGGCCAGCAGGAGTTTTGGTTGCTTCAAGTCTCCAGGTTCACTGTAATGACAGATGCATATCATTACATATTGGTCTAAACCCATAGAATGCTAAACAGCAAGAATGAACTTTAAGGTGAGTTATGCACGTGGGTGATTATGATGTGTCAATATAGATTTATCAGTTGTAGCAAATGTACCACTCTGGTGGAGGACATTGATGATGGGAGAGATGGCACATATGTAGGGGCAAGGGGCATATGGAAAAACCCCTGTACCTTCCTCTCAATTTTGCTGTGAACTTAAAACTGTTCTAAAAATAAATAAATAAATAAATAAATAAATAAATAAACAAATAAATAAATAAATAGTTTTTAAATACAATTAAATCAATCAGGTATCTTTATTACATATGCAAAATTCCTTCACCTTTGCCATATTTCAATGGTTAAAAACAAATGACAGATTCTGCCAGCATTTAGGTAAAGGAAATTACATCAGGGTGGCATAGCTCAGGGGGAAGAGGGTCACTGTAGGTGTGTCTGCCATATATAAAGATAGCTGAACTAAATGAAACGCGACTATCCTAACCAAAATTATATTGCTCAGAGAAGACAAGCCAGTAAGAAAGTACACTTTTCTGTAAGCCTCTTATCACTGCAGAACAACGAGGCTGATTTGTCTCTGGGTGGCTACGTATATCACACAAGCAACAATTACAACCAGACATCACTCTTCATCCTTCACACCAGTATATTCACTTACTCGTGCTCCAAAAATAAACTATCTTTCTCTATCAGACAATGACTTAAGCATTGGCAATTGTTTTCCCTTGTCCAGAGGAAATTTCCTTTAGAAGCATGCCGCCTGAATTTTTTAAGTTGTAATTAAATCTCTACCAATAAATCGGAAGAAAAATCAAGTAGACTTTATCTACTAGAATTTACCCAGTCATAATTTCTAACTTAGTACATAAAGAATCCCTGGGGCATTTATTGGCTTCTATCCTGTTTTTTTTTTTAATGCACAATGATTCATTCTCACATCACTTAACTTTGTACATGACTATTTCCAGATGGTACTGAAATGATCTGGCATCCAGATATTGGTTACCGCACTAATGAAAACAAGTGGCTAGTCTGTCCAACTTCTTGCCTGAAAAATCAGAATCTCAGGGAGAAAAAACAAAAAAGAGGTCCCTTAAATCTACCTTAAAGCTACAAAGAAACAGGGAAAAGCAACAAGTAAAAGAACACTAAGTAAAAAATGCTAAGCTTGAAGAGTCTTCTGTGAAGGCAGTGAAGACCTT
Source organism: Potos flavus (assembly GCA_028534135.1). Classification (NCBI taxonomy): domain Eukaryota; kingdom Metazoa; phylum Chordata; class Mammalia; order Carnivora; family Procyonidae; genus Potos; species Potos flavus. The sequence goes on from CM052883.1 coordinate 113,645,835, forward strand.
GGAGAAATAGACATTGGAGGAAATTTGCAGAGGTAACAATCCTGTCCACATGATCTTGAATAATTTGTTAGTGCTGGGAGTGAGATCTATGGCATTTGGAATAATTATCTGAAACTGAAAATCTAATTCTTACTTGAGGGCCATTTGTAAGTCCTGATTAAATTAAATTAATCACTAGAAATAATAAGATAATCAAGTCAATCAGTAAGTAAGTGTGTGCTTAGGGCCTGTCACATACCCAATGCAGGGCTAGGCTTTGTGCCAGACTTGAGTCTGATATGAATCTGGATCTAGTAAAGAAGGGGTCAGGATATTGAGGAAGTCTTGTCACCAAACAAAGCTGGCTATCGTTTAGGTATCCCATGACATAATGACTTGTCACAGAATGGCTTGTTGCAGATTAATACCTGTGTTTTTGTCTTTCTATGAGTGGGCAAATGTCTAAGAATCCAGGTGGCTACTTTCAGGATGGTTACTAGTCATAAAGACATCAATGCATCTCGGTGCTTCTGCAAGGCTTTGATGTCAGTTGCTCAAGATTAATCAGTCATTTGTGTCAAAATTGGGGAAAGTGCCAGGGTGCTACCACCCCCTTGTAGACGGGAAAATAGCAGGTGTTTATTAAATATTGCTGTGAAATTGAATGAATGCCAATCTGTATATAGCCTCTCTGAAGGGTTCGGGACAACTTGGATCTTGTAGCAGTCTTTCCCATGAGAACTGCTCCCACTCACACCTGTATCCCCATGCACCAGGCATTTGTCAAGCATTCTTCCAGCTCTGCTGCATTACCTTTCTGGTCACAGTGGATGAAGGATGAAGATCCAGCTGGATCAATCAGATTCTCTTTTACAAATCTGAACCAAAGACATAGAGAGTGGTATTTGAAAGTTGAACTATTTAATGGTGGAGCTAAGAAGATTCTGCCCTTCTGAGGATTGTTTTTTTTTTTTTTTTAATCATTTCTTAGGATTCTATGAAATGTCTTTTCTTTTTTTTGAATATTTTATTTATTTATTGAGAGAGAGTGAGGGCATGAGAGAGAAAGAGAGCACAAGCATGGGGGAGGCGTAGGGGGAAAGGGAAAAGCAGACTCCCCACTGAGCAGGGAGCCGGATTCGGGACTGGATCCCAGGACTCTGGGATCATGACCTGAGCTGAAGACAGACACTTAACCTACTGAGCCACCCAGGTCCCCTGAAATGTCTTTTCAATAAATCCCCTTTTTATTTATTTATTTCTGTTTACTCTGAAGATTACACTACTTTCAACCTAAGAGGTTTTAAGTAAGATTATCTATGGGCTTTTGAAATGTGCTGGAGGCCAAAGAAAGAACATGAGGCATCTGTGGGTGAATTACCTTATTTCCTCATTTTTCTCACTTCAAGCATGAAACTTATTAAACTTAAAACTCATAAGAGTATATAATATCTTTTCTCTCTATTCTAACATTACAAACTCTTAGGGATGTAGCAACTTTAAACTCTGTTAAATTTATTTTCTGGAAAATGTTTTTGTATCAACAACAACAGCTCCCCAGTTTAACAGGAAGGAGGGAGAGAGAGAGGAATATAAATTTATAATTCTCAGTAGAAATAGTTTAACATAAAGAAAGTGACAGATGCATTGTAAAGAACATGAAGAGATTCAGTAGTATTGAACACGTTTGTTGAGCATTTGGTAGAAGTTTTCTATTTATAAGCCAGAGTTTATAAATTGTCTGACTCTAGTTTGCTTCAAAATACATATAATATTATATGAACATACACATAGATTTAATAATATATAAGTAAGTTCATATATTATGTGGATTTTTCTGAGAACCATGAAGAACAAATAACAATATATTATGTATAAAACTTCTTAATGAGTAGTATTATTTTAAAATTTCTATAACTTTTTTAAAATCTGAGGCTGCTTTACTTCTTTTCTCTTGGATATTTTTATTACACTTTTCGATATGCTTAAAATATTTTATAAGATTCATATATTTAAAATATACCCTCATGAAACTCATCTGCTTTAGAGTGCATACAATTTGATTAATAATATATTGCTAGTTCTTACTCTTCCTTGCTAAGAAATGTAAGTTCAAATGGGTTACACAGAATGATTAGAAACTAAAAATTATATATATACTGGCATTTTGAAGTTATTACTGTAGTTGGTAGTCATTGGAATAACGGTTACTAATATCACAGAAGTGCATGCCTCCCCAGCCCGCCACACTGCCGTGGGCTACATGGGTCTGTCGTCCTCAGCTCCTGCTTGACTCACACTGGTACCAGCACTCCCTGTGGTTCTTGCCCAGTCTCACTCTACAACTCTTTTTCTGACCACACTTCCGCTCCACATGGAGGATTGATTCAAACCTCCTATTGTCATCATCTCTCATGCCAAACTCAGTAGTGAAAGGTGGCAGGATGTACATTTACACATATCAATGGGCAAGAGCCCTAACTTCAGAGTCAGATCTTATCACCACTAGATAACCATCTGGATATACCAGTGATGCTCACTGAGCAGCCGGAAGGTTGAATAGGCAGAGTTCCATGGGGAAGCTTGACTTCCTGTTGTGAATAGGTGAGGACAGCTCTTCCATAGGTAATGCAAAACATGATGGGAAATAAACTGCTCCCCAAACACTTTAGGTCTGATGTCATGTCCTTTGGGGGTCTTCCTGGTGTTTAATTTCCTAAAACACCACTCGGGTGTCCACGTCTTGACCATTTAGCATTATGCTTCTCCATGAGTCAGTCCTCCTGATGTCCGGGATTTTGAGCCCACATGATCCCACTATGCATATGCATTCCACTGAGAGGAGCAGGGGAGATTCTGTAGACCCCACATGTCTGTAGCTTAAAAACAGTAAGAGAGAAATAGAGACTGAGGCTTGTGATGGGCAATGGCTCACAGCTGGTGACAGATAAAATATTAGAAGAAAGAGAGAAAAATAGAGTGACTTTACCATCAAAGGGGAAGAAGTTTGAATATGGGTTTGTCATCTTCTTTTATCTTCCTGAGGATTATTTCTAATCGCTACTATTAATTCCCACAGAAAATTTTCCCATGAGGCATCTCTACCACATTCCTTGAGATTTTTCTTTCATAATCATATTCATTACTTACCTACCAAGAATTATAGTGATAATAATAACAATTAATTTTTATCTATAATAATAATACTTTCGTTATATTTACTATTATTATTAATCTTAATTGAGCCTCACTATGTAGGAGACATTCTTCCAAGTAATTTATATGAATTGTCTCATTGACTTCTCTCATCAAGTGTGTGTGTGTATATAATGTTCTCCCCATTAACAATGGAGAACCTGAGGCCCAGTGAGATTGGATAACTTGCGTAAAATCACAGAGCTGAGTAGTAAAGCCAGCATTTGAACCTATGCAGTACGACTCAAGCTCTTACTCACTGAGATACGCTGCGTATATGAGCTTGACTCAATCCCTTTTATATCCAAATAGCTTCTTCTTGACTCACTCAGTGGCTCCATTCAACGAGACAGGTCAAAGTACTTCTAAAGCTTTTCCATGTCCAACAATGTTAATAGCCAACATCCTCCTTCAGGATGAACTATCCCAGGGGGAAAAAATGTTATATCAAGTATCTAACTGTTTGAACTTTTGAGTAGTTGGGAACAAGAAGGGCTGAAATAATGAAACAACAGACGGTTGCTTTTGAATTCATTGATTCATTGAACAAATGTCCGAATGAGCACTTTGTTTTGTATCCTAGGGACTGAGGATCACCGGTGAACCAGCTGCTTCTTTATTTGGACCTGCATGCCCTTCAGCATGCTTCCTGAAGACTGTCTCTTAAAAGTGATATTTGTGTCCAGTCCAAGACATACAGCCACATAAGAACCTGAACACAAGAAATGCTTTCCAAGCTATGGGATTAGAATATTTAAATAGTACATAACAGCAAGAGGAAAAGAATATCTGATGCATATAGGCAGCCAGTGAAAAGGGTACAAAATGGCTTCAACATGTCATGACGCCAGCCATCCCAGAGAAGTCTATTTCCATAAGTGATGAAATTGAAGCCATTTCTCTGCGGGAGGCTGGGTGTTCCTGACCAGGACTGCACACTAACTGATCTAGTCCCATGCAATCTAGTCCCATGAGTGTGAGACAGCTCTTTAAAGGCAGCTATGGAATAAGAGGGCTGGTAGGATTAACCGGACCCAGGAATAAAGCCTCAGACTCAACAATAAAGCCTCCAAGGGAGGGAGTGATTTTGTCTGCATCATAGTGGCTCTCTTCAAATGTGTGCTGGGTGGCAGCCCCTGAATCCGTTTGTGTTCTAGGGAAGAGCAATTGTAAATTAAAATTGAAATTCTCTAACTTCTGTGAAATACCGGTATAAGAAATAGTGCCTTAGGATTCCTCTAATATAGCACATCTGCACTGTACAGGTGCCTTCCCAGACACTCCATCACTCCGCTCTCCCCTGACCTTGGTTCTCTGAGGACATCTCTGGTGCCACGTTGCGGAGCATACCCAGGGGAGCAGTGACAGAGATGATGGGTCCTGCAAGGGTAATATGGAGGAAACAGTGCCTGTAGGAGTAGGGGTGGTGTTGTCAGCTGGTCAGGAACAGAAACGCACTTAGACTACCTCACATTGCAGGAGGTTAGTAGAAGGACACCCGTGGCAATAAGGGAAGCAATAACCCACAGGAACTCGGGAACGGCTGAATGGTTGAGGCTCCGTGGACTGGAACACAGTTAGGTAGCGTTATCTACACTGTATGAGGGTTCACTTACTGAGAGCAGCATTCGAGGACAATGCAGAGGCTTATCTCTGCTCTTGCCGGCTGCCAACCTGCATCTTTATCTCATTTGTAGCTTATCTTCACCTCACTCGCGGCTCTCATGGCCTTTGCCACAACACGGCATCCTGGAGAGCTTCTCAGCTTCTGTTTCCACACATTCAGCTCCTACACATTCTCTCTGTTTCCTACCCTAAACTCCAGACAGGGAGTCTGGATGGTCTGGCTACATACCCGTGCTTGGAAGGAATCATGCCAGCCCACTTCAGATGGTTGTCTGAGATAGGTACCCACCTGCGTACAGAAAGGAGTGAGGAACATAGGACTTACTAACCATAGGTTGGGGCCAGTCTGTTAAAGGCATTTTAAGTTAAAATGAGAGAAATATTCTGGATTCTGAGCCTAAGTAGCTTAAAAAGATCCTGGTAAGGAACTGTGAAATGGACATAACAACCAGAAAATGACATTTTCACTATTAGTAGTTAGACCTCTCCTTCAGCCATGTAATCAGGTAAAAGGAATGAAAAATGTATCTGATAAGAAAACTGTGTCTAATAAGAAGTTGGCCAAAGACATTAAACATTATCAAGAAGTCTACAAAAATATTATGTAATATAGCCTTCTGATTTTCTGGTTTATCTATATTTTATAACATGTATGTATATATGTATATATATTTTATAACATGTATGTATATGTGTATGTATAACATATGTAACAATATACTATTACATTAATAAACTTGTAATTATTGCGGATATATAAGTATATTTATTTATTATATGTATTCTAATAAGGATATATATACATATGTATGTATATATATATATAAACAAAATTAGAGACATGTTTAAAAATTAACTAATAGTGTTTATATTCCAAAAGGTTAAAATCTACCCACTCGATTATTAGCTCTATGAGGTTAGAGGTCCTTTCATTTGTTCACATCTCTCACTTAGCACCAAACATTTAACCATGCTGAGAATCTCTTGTAAGTCAGACCAGATACAATTTTTTTTTTATTGTGTGCCACCATCTCAAAGATCCATGTTTTTTGGAAAGGGATAAGTCATTTATAATAGTCAGTTACTTCAGCAGAAGTAGTAGAGATACTGTGGAGAACCAGGTGCCCATGTTGTACAGCGCTCTGTGCCATAGCTGAGGAGTGTGCAAGGGCAGAAATCCCACCAGGGGACTGAGCGCTGAGAGCTGGAATGGAATGGAAAGGGCACTCAACCAGGAAGAATGCAAGCATCCCAGGAAAGACGCAAGCTCAAGAGCTGGCAGTTTCTGGTCCCGGCATGGCCACGTGGATAACAGCGACGGAGAATTAGGCATCTGGCTATGATGGCATTGCGGGAGGTAACATGTAGCAAGCTAAGGGTTAACATGGACATTAAAGTTAGGACACAAAAAAATACTTCAGGGAGGAGCCAGACATCTGGAATCCTAGAGGAAAAACATACTGAATCAGGAAACAAAATGCGGACAAGCAGAAACCAAAAGCAGATCTAGTGTCAGGGGATGAAGCTAAATAGGCAATCGGACCTGGGAACTCAAATACTGACTTGTAGGAAAGCATCAGGGCAGCTCTTATTTTTGTTACACTGCTGGTGTTTCAGTAAATTTTTCTTGGCCTCATTGGAAATAATTTGTAAGTATGAAGTTAGATTTTTAGAAACACGATCAAGGCCAATTCTCTCTCTTTTTTTTTTAAGATTTATTTATTCATTTATTTATTTATTTGACAGAAAGAGACACAGTGAGAGGGAACACAAGCAGGGGGAGTGGGAGAGCGAGAAGCAGGCTTCCTGCCAAGCGGGGAGCACCATGTGCGGCTTGATCCCAGGACCCTGGGATCTTGACCTGAACTATAGATGCTTAACGACTGAGCCACTCAGGCACCCTGAGGCCTATACTCTTCATTAAAATCTTTTGAAATTCCATCATCTCACCAAATAGAAGTCATTCAGGTAAGGATCACAGATGGAAAAAAATACACACAGTAATAGGAAGAGATTTTCTATTATTAAAAAGATAAGATCCTTGGGCTACTTTCAAAGATTCCTCATAAAATGTCCCTGAACTGCTTTTTCTGGTTTGTCATTCATTTTGTATATCAAAATACCTTAAAGTTAAACCACATCTAGTGTTTAGTCTTTAGTCATGCAAGACATGTGTATTCAGGTCTCCATATTTCAGTGCCTATGGTCTCTGTTGTAAACTAAAAAGTTTAGCTGGGCTTTGTCCTCAGTCTCTGGGAACTAGCCTCTAAAACCTTGGAATGTCCCAAGTGATAGCAGTGTTTCTGTCATTCACAGCAGTCTCTGACTGTTTATACTAAGGAGGAGACTCATGGAGGGGGCCCTAGATCTTTCTGCTGAGACGATTCAGGACCAACCACATGATTAGAGGGTTGGGATTTGAGCCATGTGATAGCAGCCCAATATCCAGGGAGAACGGAACTGGAGGCTTAGTTCAACCGTGTGGCCGGTGATTTATTCAGTCATGCCTACGTAATGAAACCCCAATAAAAGTTCTAGGCACTGAAGCTTAAAAAATCTCCTTGGTAATACTCCGAATACTGTCACACATCAATACGCTGTGAAAGTGACATCCTGATGCCCTGGGGTGTAGAGGGGGTGGAAAATTTTAATTTGGGACCCTCCCAGACCTTACTTAGGTGTCTTTCTCTTTAGTTCTATTTGCATCCTTTTGCTATAATAAAACTATAAGCATAAATATAGCACTTTCTTGAGTTCTAAGTTGTTCTAATGAAAAGTTGAACTTAAGGTAGTGGGAACTTCTCAGAATTGTAGGCAGCTGGTCAGAAACGCAGGTGGCCTGGGGACCTTCTACCTAACAGCTGGAATCTGAAGTGAGGGCAGCCAGGTGGACAACTGTGCCCTTGACTGTGCCTACTACGAGTAGCCCTCCTTAATGTTCCTCACCCAGTTATCCCATCCCCCCACCCCTCTTCCCTCTAGCAATCCTTAAAATAAACCAAGATGAAATTAGAGAGGGAGACAAACCATTAGGGACTCTTAATCATAGGAAACATACTTCTTCCTTTCTGATTCGGATGCCTTTTAATTCTTTTTCTTACCTAATTCTCTGGCTGGGACTTCCAGCATATGCTGAATAAGAGTGGTGGGAGGGGACACACTTGGTTTGTTCCTGTTCTTAGAGGAAAAGCTTTCAGTTTTTCAGTGTTGAATATGATCTTAGCTGGGGACTTGTCAATATGGCCTTTATTACACTGAGGTTCATTTCTTCATTTGTTGAGAGTTTCTACCATGAAAGAATGTTGAATTGTGTCAAATGTTTTTTTCTGCATCTATTGAGATGACCGTATGATATTTATTGTTTGTATGTTAATGTGGTTTATCATCTTTACTGCTTTGTGCACGTTGAGACATCCTTTAATCCCAGGGATAGACCCCACTTGATACTGATATGTAATCCTCTTAATATGCTGTTGAATTTGGCTTGCTTACATTTTGCATCTTTGTCCATCAAGGATATTGATCTGTAGTTTTGTTTTCTCGTAGTGTCCATATCTGGTGTCAGGATAACCCTGGCCTAAAATGGTTTTGGAAGTGTTTCTTCTCTTCAACTTTTTGGAAGAGTTTGAGAAGGATTGTTACTGAATCTTTAAATGTTTAGTAGAATTCATCAGTGGAGTCTCCTGGTCCTGGACTTTTCTTTGTTGGGAAATCTTTGATTACTGATACAATGTCTAACAATTCTACTTGTTACTGGTTTGTTTCTTGTCGTGTTTCTTGTAATCTCCCACTGATATATCTGCACATTTCATGCAGCACTCACCTGTTCCAGACTTTACAAGCTGATTTTGTTTGGGAAAGAGACTGACCCGAGGGTGAGTAGAGAGCCCCCGCTGTAGGGAGTCTGGCAGTTCCCGCTGCAGGAAAGGCTCAGCCATGCGACTTCCCTGTGGCTCCTCCAGCAAAAGCCAGCGTTGGGGAAGATTTCAGCAGTTCTCAAAGGCGCAGGATGTCTGGGTCTGCAGTAGTGGTGAGAGCAGTTAGATTCTCTGGTGGCAAAGGCTGCTGGAGACCTCCCCACCTCCTTTCTCCCACGGAGGGTATTGTGGCTGACAGGATTCCTCCTTAGCCCCTGGTGTGGTTTGCAGGCACCCTCCAGTCATCAGAGCACTGGTGTCTGATGTGCTGGGAACCAGGGAGCTGCCGGAGAGCCGGCCCGAAGCGCTGGTGCACAGGAAGGCGCAGCTCCAGCGGTCAGGCGCTGGCTAGCCCTCCGTGGCTGTGGCTTGGCTACTTGGGACGCTTGCATGTGCACGCCAAGCAGCTGCAGGGTTAGTGTCTGGCCCGGGGGTACATATGGAATGTCCAAGGAGCCATGGTCTGGAGGGCAGGTACGTGCTCCGTGGCTGGAGCTCTGGGGTCCAAGGCCTCTGCAGGATTGGGGTAAGGGACCTGGTAGCCCCAGTCCCAAGGCCACACGACAGTAGCTCCTTCCCTGGAAGGCGCACAGCAGCGTCTCCCTCCCCAGGGTCCGCACCAGTGATGACGCCCCTGGGTACCTGGACGGTACCTGTCATGGGGCTGATACTAATACTGACACCGGTACTGATAGGCCCTGCTCTTCTTTCTTTCTAGCCTTCTCGGGGTGTCTCGGCTCTGCCATCATCACCCAGCAATCCTTTCCGTGTGGTTAGTCTCCATTTTTTTGCTCCACTGTGTTTCCGTAAGGTGAATATAAATCTTGAGTCCTCCTAGGGCTATTTTCATTCCTGGATAGCTAACTGTATTTTCTTTTTCTTTTTCTTTTCTTTTCTTCTTTTTTTTTTAATGGGAAGGTAACGGAAAGCTCTGCCATCTTGCTGAAATCCTACAATGCAACAGTCAAAAGATGTTTACTTGAGGGTCAAGATTTAATAAAATTAATTTTTACTACTTCATTAAGTACATTCTTAAGTGCAGCTGGCTTTTTCCGTTTTTCTCCTGCACACGTGTGGCCCTAAGAATATGATGACTAGAAATTCAGGACAATTGGTACCACTATCGGTATTTGCCCTAAGGCACCCACAGTTTGGCCCTTCGTTGCTTCTGTACCATCTACGCAGATGTCAACAAAGTGGGGGAGGAGAGGAAGCAAATGTCTTAGTGTTATTATGAAAAGTTTTTTGACCCCATGGGCCTGCTGCAAGGGTCTTGAGGAACCCCAAAGTTCTATGGAGCACACTTTGAGAACCACTTATTAAATAGAGTTCCCTATTGCTTGGTGGTGCTTCCAGTAGAATGTAGGCTTCTTGGGATTAGGGATAACCCCTGTCTGCTTTGTCATTTTACTTTCAAAGCCTACAGAAGTGCTCAGCATAAAATACTGCAAAATAAATATGGGCATAAAAAACAAATGAATTTAATGTTAGCTATATTTGAAGCTTGCACTGTACTGTTTTGCTGACAGTGTTCCCCTTATAAATGTCTATCAGTTACTTTGGCTGATAGGAAAAAAAACAAAGCAAAAAGAAGGACTGTATAAAGCTAGTTTCTTAAAAGGCTTACCCTGCATGTGGAGATCTCCTAAAATCATAGTCAAAATGATTGCCTTTAATTCCATAGGGTAACTAGTCTTGTGCCTGAAAGCAATAGAAGCTGTTTCTGACTCATGCTCCAGTAGCTTCCTCATCAGTGAGCTGCGCACAGATGCAAAACACATTCTTTTCTTTTACAAAGCTTCATTTAAAAGGCAGTGCAGAGAGTAATTATAGAAAATTCGATATCCAGTTGCTTTTGCAAGTACTTTTTTAAAAACAAATACCTGCTTCTCATTTCAATTATTTGTCACTCTGACTAACATAATACTATTTCTCACTGCAATGCTAATTTTATTTGTTGGGTAATGAACTTGTCAGATAAAGAGCATAACACCCACCATCAGAAGTCTCCTGTGAGGACAAGTGCCTCTATACCTTTGCGCCTGCCATTTTCTCCACAGAGAATATTCTCTCCCCTTCTCCTGACAGGTAAGCCTTGCCTATCATTCAAGCCTTAACTCAAGTTTTACCTCTTCCCAATGCCTTTCACTCTTCCCCATATGCAGGTTATTTTCTCATCTGTTTCCCTGTCATTAATACATACCCAACTGTAGCACCTAGCACAATGAATTTTAGATCTTTGCCGGTAGGGATGATGTAATTTTCAACTTTGAATCCCCAGGACCTGGTAGAGTGCCTGGAACAGAGTAGATGTTTAACAAATGGTCTTCGGGATTGTTGTTGTTGTTTTTAAAAATGCAACATTGTTATACTGTTTCAAGAATCAGGCAAAGCTGTTTTATCTTCTGACTATTATGCAGATACATCAGGATGCACGCCCTAGTACAACATTGTCACATAAGAGACACTGTAGATTTCACAAATGCTGTGTAAATCCTGGCAACCTTGGGGTGCCTGGGTGGTTCAGTCAATTAAGCATATGACTCTTGATCTCGGCTCAGGTCTTGATCTCAGGGTCATGAGTTCAAGCCCCATGCTGGGCTCCACGCTGGGCAAGAAGCCTACTTAAAAATCAATCGGTCAATCAATCAATGCCGGCAACCTTGATTAAATGCAAAGACTAATAAAGTAGCAAGAAAAAAATAACAAAAAGCAGTTTAATTCTCGAGTGTTTTTCAGAAACTTTGAGGAAGGAGTGCTTTCATAAAGAGAACAGTCTGACTCCTTGCCACAAAGCAGAGTGGCCCATGGGCCAGCACCATTAGCATCACTGAGAGCTTGTCAGAAATTCAAAAATCTCAGGTCTTATCCCCAAAACAGACATTTTTACAAAGTCTCTGGGAGGTTTGTAAACTCATTCATTAAGATTGAGAAGCAGTAAGCAAAATAAGTCAATCAGAGAAAGACAATTTTCATTATGATCTCACTGATATGAGGAATTTGAGAAACAAGACAGAGGATCATAGGGGAAGGGAGGGAAAAATGAAACAAGACAAAACCAGAAACAGAGACAAACCATAAGAGACTCAATCTCAGGAAACAAACTGAGGGTTGCTGGAGTGGGGGTGGTGGGAGGGATGGGGTACTATATGACAGACATTGGGAAGGGTATGTGCTATGGTGAGTGCTGTGAATTGTGTAAGACTGATGACTCACAGACCTGTACCCCCGAAACAAATAGTACATTATATGTTAATTTAAAAAAAAAGAAAAAAATGTAATTTAGAGTAATTTCTTTTTAGTTTAACTGTTTTTACATAATTGATGCTATATATGCTCAAACTGAAGTTTTTTTAGAATTATAATTCCTAAGATAGTGTTTTTGCCAATCTAAATGGTTTTAATAAAATTCCGGAGATTAAAAAGAAAAAAAGGTTGAGAAGCAGTGCTCTCACCTCTTAAAAATCACACCCATGCATTTCTCTCATTTGGGGGCTCTTCAGAGCAGCGGCTCTGAACTGTAAGTGCTTTGTAACTCTAAACTTCTGCCGCTGGGTAACAGAGATATTCCTGAAAAGGAAAACAATCCCTGGAAAAGAAAACAAAGGAAGGGCAGTTAAGAGGATAGGCTTCCTGGGAAGATGTGGAAGAATAAAAGTCTCAGAGGGGAAGATGCGTATATAAGGTTTGAGGGGTTGGCTCTAGAACATCCCGGAAGTTGGTTGTATTGTCAGCGTAAAGGAGAACAAAGTGTATTTTTTAAGTGTATGTTCTTGAAGAAAATTGCCTAACCTATTACAATCCAGATTATTTGCTTAGATTCAGCTTTTTAGCAGTAGTATTAATTAAAATGAAACTACTAAGTTGCTGGTAGTGAGAAAGTCATGTGAGTTCCGAAAAATATTTTAAAGTCTCTGATCTTTAAAGAGTAAAAGGATAAATCATTGATTTTACCAAAATTGTTCTGTTTCAGCTCACTTGTTTGTGGTCTGTGATTTAACAACTCAGAAGGTTTTTTTTTTCCCCTGAAGTGTCTTAAACTGGTGACTTTGTGGTTTTAACTTACTACACTTAGCAAAAATATGAACTTCAACATGAGTCTAGTACAAATGATCTAAGATACCTCAGACGTTGACTTTTCACAATGGAAGCAGTCTTTTTTTTCTTTTTTTCATATATTCATAACATGTTGCTTCATATTGAAGGGGTCCAGAATAAACCAGCGTGCATAAAATTTATTTTGAGCCAAAGACATTTGAATTCCTGAAATCCCTCATCTGCCTAAAAGTCCTCCCAAGAGAGCCCAACTGTCATAAATCCCCTCCCCCTCCCCACCCAGGAGCAACTCTAATCAACTCTTCTTGGAGACCAGAAATCTACACACCCAAGCAGACACTGCCACAAAACTATCATATTTTTCGTCTATTTTCCTAAAGACCCATTCCAAAAGTCATTTGTTTTTCCTTAAGTGTCCCTTCATCCCCCTCTAACAAGTCATTTGTTCCTCCAAAAGTGTCCCTCTGCCCTTCCCAATCCCCAATGAATATGGGATATAAGCCCCAAATTCAACCACCTCCCTGAACTCACCTTTCTTTGTGTACTCCCAAGTACATATATAATTAAATCTGTGTTTTTTTCTTGCTAATCTGTCATTTATCAGTTTAATGAGAGGCCTTCAAACACTAAACATAACAGGGTAAAGTGTTTTGGCTTGTTGACAATTTACTTCTATTAAATTTGAAGCCATCTAAATTAATATTAAAATGGAGGACACACCCAGGCCAGAATTAGAATGATTTAACCATTGTGTGCTTATTTACCCAGTAAAAGTTTGGCAAATGTAAGATGAATTCATTCTGCATAATCGGTAAAACCATATGAAGCCGGCAGTGATGTCGCGGACATCCGTGGTGCGTTCACATTTATCGTCAGTAGTGATTCTTTAACTATTCAGGGGTCACAAACTGCTGTTTTCTTCAGCCCTGTGGTATTAAAAGAAACACACTGAATTTGAATACCTTTAGGAGAGGCTAATACTCTGGTTTTACATCCTTCCTACTACTCTATAGTTTCCTACATGTTTATGTCATTCATTTGACATATTTTTTATACCTTTCTGGCCCCTGAGTCAGACAGTTGGGCAAGTGTCTCTGATTTTAATCAGATTGGTGAAGCTAACTGTGAGATATCTGCTAAATTCTGAGTAATATTATCCTAAACAGAGACCTACATCTAAATCCGTATCATTAAATTTGATTTCAGCAGACTTTTGTTGTGCCAACATTGTATAAAGACAGCAGTAATTCCTGTTAACAATAAAATAATAATCCAACTGAACTTTTATACTAATAGCTCTAAAACTTTTGGGGATTATAGACTAGCGAAGAATCTGATGAAAGCCATATACTTTCTCTCCAGCAAAATGTACACACTTCCCCCTCCCCCCAAATATTTTGCAAGCAATCTCAAGTTATTTTAAGTTTCCTAAAGCCCATTTTTAGATTTATTTTTCTGAGGTACTTAATATGGTAAAAACTAAACAAGTCACATTTAAAAACTGAGCTTTTGAATAAACTAGTACCTTAGGTCTGTGTTAGAGTAATGGTGTAATTGTCTTGGATTCTCAGCACTTTTCTCATCTTTTTGTCTTCTCAAATTGAACACTTTATGCTACAAATTCTTGGAGAAAGGACTGTATCTGTTGTATTTCTCTCCCAGTGCAAAGCATAATTCCGTACCTGGTGCTCCTACTCCTACTATTGTATTCCTAATCTTTAATATTTGACAAGTGCATCTGAAAGTTGCATCCATGCTGGAAAGCTGATGTGTGAAGGGATTTGGAACGCTTTAGTGTTTTCTGTTGGTGGCAGCACAATATGAAGGTTATTATTAAATAGATTTTTTATAAAAGATGGGACATTTATATTAATTTATTATGACTATTTGAATACATAGTTTCCATTTGGCAGTTGTGCTATATTATGCTAAGTCTACAGATATTTTATTTTCTCTTATCATGTACACTTGTACATGACTGCAGAGACTACCTCTCTAAACATTGTCATGCAGGGTACTGGGCTATCAATGTTAATATGTTTGAGAGCTGATTGACAAAAATAAGCAAATGTCTGTAATAGAAACTTAAGTACATATGACCTAACAGCCTCACATACAAGATACTCTTACTTGAAACGCTGTGTTGATATGAAATGATTTGTATTAGATGCGTGTGATTTATTAAACATCCTTTAGGAAGAAGAAGTTCTTACTATAAATCAAGACTTTGTTTCATTCCTTCTTACTAGAAACACTAGCACGAAGCACCTTTGTTCTTAAAAAATAACAGATTTAGTAAATATAAAAAAAATCTTTGAATTCCAAGAAAAAATTAGCATAAACATTCTAATATGCTGGATTATTCTTGCTCATCGTTTGTCTCATTTAATAAGTACTATCAATTGAATCCCAACTTCACAATGTCACAACTGAAAAAATTGAAAAGCTGACCATCATAAAGAGCTTGGAAAATTAATGTAATGAATTGGCTGGTATACAGTGTTTACTCAATATTGGTTCCATCCTTCTTCCCTTATCAATGTGATGGCATAAGGACTTCAGGCAAAATTTTTGGAGCATTAAAGTCAGACAGTATCTTAGAACAATAAGTGTATGGTCTTTGTAAATATACAAAACAACATTGTTCTCTGTTAAGTTTTTCCTCCAAATATTTAAATAAACATGTGATCGTTTCCTTTTGTTCACAAAGTATGACAAAGATTAGGTTTCATCTATGTTGGCTGATTTTGGTTCTTTTCTGTCTGAGGAACTAGATAAGTGTTCTTCAAACTTTTTTTTCAAAGAAGATAAAGAAGGGACAATATATTTAAGCAGCACCAAATCTTGGCTTATCCTCGCTTCTCTCCTTAGAAGAATAATTAAGGAAAGCTTTCAGAATAATTGGCCATTTAAAGGACGTAGACCCCAAGGAATAGCCAAAACATAGATAAAGAAAAGGTGAAGGAAAAGAACATTCCAGAACAAAGGAACAGCATGGGCTAAAACATAGATATGAGAAGACAGAAATTATGCACAGAAAATGTGAGTAGCAAAACTAATCCTGTAGGACAGTGGTTGTCAAACTGTGTTCCGGGAAGCCCTAGAGTTGTGTGGAATGAAGTAGGTGCCGTGGTAGATGCGAAGGGATGCGAGTACTCGGATTTCCACAGATCCCTTCAACACCTACAAACCTGAAGCACTTCCATGTTTGTTTCTCTACACGTTGGGATTCCATTTATATTCATTTTGAACAAAGTTTTCCACACTGAAACAAATGGGGAAAATTTGTCTTAGAATTGATGTTGAAAACAAACTTTAGACAGCTTAAGCAAAATAAAGATGATTATAAAGAAACTGGGCATTTCTCAGAAACCAAGAACAAAAATGTGGGCAAAAATTGAGCCTGTTACTCCAAAGACAAGAATTTGTAAAGCCTCAGATGGAATTGAATCCAGGACATGGAAAAAAAAAAAACAACAAAACAAAACACAAGAGTTCAGAGCGCATGCTTTCTCTGTCTCTCAATCCTATTTCTCTCTGTGGACAGATTTTATTATTATTTTTTCTGCAGAGAAATTTTATCTGGTCCTCTGTCAAAATGGTTGGCAGAAGCATCTCAGCCGAAGCTACCAATGTTTACACGGTGCCAATGACTGGCTGACCAGAGCTTTGATCACAGGTAAAGAGAGTGTAGAGACTGGAAAAAAAAAAGATAAGCAGAGAATCAGTAACCTGTAGGACAACATCAGCTGGCCACATTTATGTGTAATTGGTGTCCCACAGGGAAGGTGGGAGGAACAGAAAAAGTATTTAAGGAGATAATGGCTGAAAATTTCCAAGTTTAATAAAATTTATAAATTAATAGCTCAAAAAAGCTTAATATCCCCAAGCAGAGTAAAAGACAACTATGCCAAGGCATATCACAATCAAATTGTTGAAAATCAAATCATAAAAAGACAATCTTGAAAATAGCCAGAAAAAAAAAAAGAAGAAAGAAAAAGAATGGCAGACTGGTCAGAAGCAGAATAGAGCAGTATCTTTAAATACTTTTAAAAAAGGAAGAAAAAACCTTTTATTCTAGAATGCTTATCCAGCAAAACTGTTTTTTCAAAAATAAAAGTGAAATAAAAACTTTCTTAGACACACAAATGCTTAGAGAGTTCATCCCCAGTAAACCTTCACTACAAGGAATGTTGAGGAAAAGTTCATCAAGCAGAAGGAAAATTATATCAGAGAGAAATATAAATCCTCACCAAAAAATGAGGAGCACCAGAAATTGTAAATACCCGGATAAATATAAAAATGTGTTTTCTCATTTTTAAGTTCTTTAAAAGATACTCAACTGTTTAATGCAAAACTAATATTACACTGAAGGGTTTGAGCACAGGACCAATGAATCTGATGGGATATCACTCCAGCCATTAGGGCATTCATCAGCCGACAAGGAGTTAATAAAAATGAAGACGATCATGTCTGGATCTGATCTAAGCAAAGAGAGGCCTTTAAAACGAGGTGAAGTCTGGGGTGCCTGGGTGGCATAGTCCGTTAAGGACTGGACTCTTGATTTCTGCTCAGGTCACAATCTTAGGGTCCTGAGATCCAGCCCCTCATTGGGCTCTGTGCTCAATGTGGAGTCTTCCTGAGATTCTTTCTCTCCTTCTTCCTCTGCCCCTCCTGCTCATTTTCTTTCTCTCTCTCTCTCTCTCCAATAAATAAATCTTTAAAAAGAAAAAAAAAAAAAAGGAGGTGGAGTCTAAGAGAGGCATTTCCCTGCTGGACATAAAGAATGAGCCACCCTGAGTTCTACGAGTGCAACGAAATGCATTCTACCAAAACCCACATAAGCTTGGAAGAGTGTAGCAGAAAATGAAGCGACCGAGCAAACTCAAACGGCACACACGAAGTGCAGGGAAATCCAGTTTATTACGCCGGTGGACTCAGTGGGATAATTCCCAAAAGACAGAGCCCCGAACAGGGTTAGGGGCGAGGTTTTTATGGACACGGGTGATAGAGCGGAAGGTATCAGGAAATTTTCGTGGTCTTTTCAGCTCCCCTATATGTGGGAGTATAATCTATACGGGAACTTCCCAGGAGAGTGCTAATCTCTGGGGAATACTAAATCTAAGGGGAGTTACATCTCAGGAGAGCATTAAATCTAAGGGGAGGTTTGTTTTCTTTCTGTATTTAAACGGGACAGCCGGTCGTTTGATCATTCCTCTGCCAAGGCAAAAGGAACGCAGCAGGCAGGAAGGGGGGCTGGGGCCCAGGGAGGGGGCCTCAATCCGCCTCAAGAGGAGATTCGATTTGTAGGGCTCAGATAAGACTCTGGCCCTGGCTGACACCTTGACTGCAGCTTTGCAGGCCCCAAAGAGAGACTACAGTAATGAGCTTGGGACCTACAAAAACTGGGATAATAAACAGTTATTGGTATAAGCTGCTAAATCTGTGGTAATTTGTTATATAGCAATGAAAAACTAATAAGCCCATACAATGGAGGTGCTGAAGTTCCATTTTGCTGATTATGACATTAACTCTTAACAAAGTGTTTCTTTACCACCAGTGCTAGTGGTATGTTAGTAGTGGTGAGAAATTCCCTCACTACACACAGTAAGCACCATCATCTGGAGAGGAAACGGTCAAAGACCAAGTAACCCAGTGGTGTGACATTCTTCCCCATCATGTAAAAAGACATATAGGTATTACCTCTCCAACTAGATTGTTCATTCCATGCGAGGGGAGCCTGTGCTTTATATTTTTTGTGACCGTTTAAAAAGTACTGGGGCATTAGGTGGCTTAGTGGGTTAAGTGTCTGCCTTCAGCTCAGGTCATGATCTCAGTGTCCCGGGATCGAGCCCCACATCAGGCTCGCTGCTTATCGGGGAGTCTGCTTCCCCCTCTGCCTCTACCCCTCTCCCTCGCTCGTGCATGCTCTCTCTGTCTGTCTCATATTCTCTCTCTCTCTCTCTTACACTTTCTTTCAAATAAATAAATAAAATCTTAAAAAAATACTTATACCGTATGTTGCTCAAAGTCTATACTGTGTATGATAGAAAAGCAAATTATATTCTTTTAAATGGGTGAATCTTTCACTGATTCCTCAAAGATGGTTAATATAATTGAGCTAAAATATTTATTTCCATGGACTTTCAATTTCAAGTTGCTGGTTAACATGCAGTCAACTATAATGCCATAAACTTTCTGACACTGTTTACTCACAAAAGGAATGATAAGTGTCAGTTAGTTACTTTTAGCCCAATAATTATTTAGTAATTATACAAGTTTTTAATGTCTATAGCAGATAGCATTAACACAATGCTTATAATACACACATAATTAATATCCATATCATTATTCTCAATTGGTACATATCTCTAATTTCATAGATGACAAAAGGATTTCTAACTTATTGACTAGATCTCTAAGGAAAATTATTTTCTCTAATCCAGTTTTTCAGAAGCTGGATCTCCAAACTTTTTCATTTGTATGCACAAATCAGTAAGATATTTTCAAGTACATATCCCCAATACATGTATATTTATTTATTTACATGTTATAGAGAAATACATTCCCATAGTCCTTACATTACAAAGAATACAGTAGAATTTTTTTTATGGGCTCCTAGGTGGCTCAGTTGGTTAAGTGTCCAGCTCTTGATTTTGGCTCAGGTCGTGATCTCAGGGTCCTGGGATCGAGCCCACTCAGTGGGGAGTTTGCTTGTCTCTCCCTCTCTACCTTTGTCTCTCCCCCCACTCACACGCTCTTTTTCTCTCTCTCTCTATCTAAATTGAATAAATCTTTTTAAAAAGAATACAAAAGAATTTTTTAAAAAATGTACTGAGGATAAACATTTTAACAACTATTTTAATTTAAAAAGGAACAAACTATTTTTTCTTTAAAAATAAATACACGTTATGTTATAGGAGATAAAAGTAATATTGAACATGCCTCATTATTTACCAAAAAGTTCTGGCCTCTCACTTTATAATATAGAAATTTGTAGGTCTGGGTTTAACTTCAGCTTACTCAGATATTTGGGTTTAGAAGCCCATCTTAGCTGACAAAAAAAAAAAAAAGATGCAGATCCAAATGGAAGAATCATGTCTGTTTTTCAATTTTTTCTTACCAAATCATTCTATTCATTTCTCCATGTTGTCCACTAAAGATTTTTATTGAAATTCAAGCAAATTTTAATCTTCCCCACATTCAATTAGTTTTTTAAACTGATCAAGTGTTAATTGTATCTTAATTTTTTTGTTAATTTTATCTTTAAACAGTGGTTCAAAACCTACTGAAATCCTTTTGAAGATTTTTTTTAAGTAAGCTCTTTTTTTTAAAATATTTTTAAAAAGTAATATCTACACCTAATGTGGGGCTTGAACTTATAACCCCAAGATCAAGAGTTGCATGTTCTACTGGCTAAGCCAGCCAGTAGCTCCTCCTTTTTGAAGATTTTTAATCAAAATAGAACATTTGGATTCCATGTTTTTAAGTGTGCAAATTTTTAGTAACGAGCTTATGTAACAATGGAAGCATTTATTTTAAATATGCTCTGTCCATAGCCTGCATTTCTTGCAGAAAAGAGTTACTTTCTTTTCATTGATCAAATTCTTGGATCTTAGATTATTCTTCTTAATTAGGCTGGGAAACAGCTTGCACTAAGAGCAGGAAATGGTGTGAGTTGTGCCATTTCAGGTGGCTTACTTGTGGTTGCATTAGTTGTAATGTCTTCAATCAATTGCAATTCTTTTTAAGCCACTAGCCCATTTTCTGAAGGCTTAGGTCTGTGAAAATTAGGGAAAATAAATCTGTAAGTCTACCTAAATAAGTCCCAGTGAACTGCTCTGTGTCGTAATAATACATGAACCAGACAGAGAATTGCTATCAACGCCCTGAGCTCCCCCACCTCCATGATAAAAGTCCATCTTCCCTCCTACAGTAGGTGACTTATGACTGTCCAGGACTCATTGTGAGAGCCAGAGTTCTGAGGAAAGCTTAATGTCTTTCTTAGTTTTCAGAAAAACATCTTATTTTTTTAAAGATTTTATTTACATTTATTTATTTGATAGAGAAAGAGAGAGATAGCAGGAATGGGGAGAGAGAAGCAGACTCTCAGCTGAGCAGGGAGGACAACGCGGGGCTCGAATGCACAACCCTGAGATAGTGACCTGAGCCGAAGGCAGACACTTAGCCGTCTGAGCCACCCAGGTGCCCCGGATAAAAATATCTTTAAAAAAAAAGAGTTCTAGTATTTTCCCCTCATCTTCAATAGATGTCTTGAATAAGCCATTTTGAAGACTGATTTTTGTGGTCACTTCACCAAGTCCTAGTAGTGGTTGACAGAATTTCAATTCCTGGGTTCCATTGAGAGCTACTAAACCTGAGGACCTGGGGCAATGATTAAAGTTTTAAAACAAGCTTTCAGGTGATTGGGATGTACCACAAAGTGACAACTTGCCTCCAATTACTAAACCAAGCAAAGTAGAGAAACAAGCTTACATCAGAATCAACTTGGGATGCTTGTTAAAAGTATCTAGATGCTGGCCTCTATCCAAGACAAACTAAAACCAAATCTCGAGGGGTAAGACCCGAAATTTTATATTTGTTAAACGATTTCTCATGCAGCACCAGGTGTAGAAGCCACTGCAGTTTATATTGTTGAGGCAAGCTTTGTAGTAAGAACTGACATTTTTCTTTTCCCTCTCAAAATTCTCTTACTAGCAAGCTTTTAGAGTTCTCTGAGGTTCTGTGGTTCTCAAAATGCAGATCCAGGGTCAGAAGCAACAGCATCACCTGGGAACTTTAGAAATACAAATTCTCGGACCCCACCCCATCCTAGCGAATCAGAAACTTAGGGCATCGGGGCTCAGCGGTCTAACAAGCCCTGCATGCCATTCCAATGCACATTGGAGTTTGAGATCGCTGGTTGAGGTCAAGTAAGGAAAATTACTTGTCCTTTTCTTTGTGTGTGTGTGGGGGGAGGGGGGCGCTTTATAAGAAACAATTTGGTAGTGAAGAAATAACTTAATTCCTTAAAAGTTGTATTACTGGCAGTGAATGAAGCATCGTGTTTTCTCTCTGTTTCTCTTTATGTTGTGCGCTGCAGACGTTGGCAAGAATAGCACCATTTTATATATTTGCATTGGGCGAGGCCGAGATCAGAGTTGAGGAAATCTTCTAAGGTTAAATTCTCACAAATACTTCCTCCCGAAGACCTTGTGCCAGGCCGTGATTTCCCAGCAGATGTTTTCCATTATACAGCTACTGGGTCATGAGAGACTTGCCACCGTTTGCAGTTGCCATGACAACCACATTTTTTGGTCTGCAGAGAATAGTATACAGCTCAGAGGTGTACATTTTCTCTTAGTAATGGAAATGTTGATCCATCAAAGAAATGGATTAGTTGACAACTGTACATTTGATAAATCAGCAGTAAATTTGAAGGATCACATTTATTGTATATGGTTTATCCAGTGGACAGTATGCTGTTTCCACTAAATTTTCTAGACTAATAAAGATTCTGTGGTAAGCATACCAGTTTCTGAGACTATGAAAAGCTGGGGGAAATGTTTTGTCATTATTATAAACCATATTCTACATGTAGGAGGAAATGATTATAAAAAGAAATAGCCACAAATTTTAGTGATTCCTATTTTCTGTTTTACATTTGTTTTTGAGCCTATTTTGCCCTTGGTCACTTACTATAAAAATGAAAGCAAGTATTAATTTGCAAAACAATGATAATTTAATAACATCGTAGGCCTGAAAACGATATATGTAGCATCTAATTGTAATTTCATCTGGGAGCTTGTTATCTAGGGTATCATTAGGTTTTACATACACAAAAAGGCTATGGCAAAACATTTTCAGAATTAAGGCCCTTTGAAAAATGAACCAATTATCATTTTCAAATTAAATCAAGGGAAAGTTTTTTTTTTTTCTTCTCTACCAGTATATGTCTGGACATGGTAATTTTTCTCTCAAGTATTATTCATAACATACTGAAATCATGTTCTGCTTGGTTTATGACCTATATGAGAATGAAAATCTTTCAAACAGAGGTATTTTAAGTTATGGTAATTACTTTCAGTGCTAGGTCCCATGAAGTCTGGGTCAAAGTGTAATGTTCATCCAGTAACTGTGAAATTGAACTCTATTTCTTATACTGCCGCAGTGACTGGGAACAGGCTTCATATTCTACTTTGATTTTTTTTTGCAATAGTTTAATATTTTTTGCCTTGGAATAATTTTGATTAAGTATAATCATGTATATGCATCACATTGATAGGCAATTGTTTTTTTTTAGTCAATTGCTTATTTTTTGAATTGCATTATTTGGTGTAAGTGAAAATCTGAAGATGTATTCTTTGTCTTGGATGATATAAAATTCTTTATATTCTTTTATTGGCAGGTTTCTCTGAATTACAGACCTTGAAAGTATTGTATTTTTGATCTTTTTTCCTTATATCAGGGAAATGTTACTTGTATTATTTCCTCCTCATAGATTATATGCTTCCTGAAATTCAATATTATTTCTTTGGTTTGTCTTTGTTTTTGCATCCCTTGTAGTACCTAACGCACATAGAGGTGCTCAGTCGATCCTTGTTATAATCAATTGATATAAAATATTTTCTCTCTGTCTAGATTTGACTTCAATGGATGTTAATCTGAAACTCCTTTATACATCTTTTAATTTTCCAAATGTTCTGAGATGAATGTAAATGATTTTATAATCTGAAAAAAAAAAAAAAACTAATCTAACTTTCAGGGCACCTGGTGGCTCAGTCGGTTGGGCATCGAGCTCTTCATTAGGCCGGGTCGTGTTCTCAGGGTTGTTCCATCAAGCCCTGTGCTGGGCTCCGTGCTGAGCATGAAGCCTGCTTGGGATTCTCTCTCCCCCTCTCCCTCTGCCTCTGCTCCTCCCCTCTCCCACTCTAAACAAAAAACAAACAAACAAAAAACTAATCTAAGTTTTAAAATAACAGAAAGGAAATTTAGTAGCTACTTTTCTATCTTGACATTCTCTCAGTTCCATATCACTTGGTAAATATGACTGCAGTGTTTGTATGTATCTCTCACCCTTTACCCCCTCTGAAATTGTGAATTAAATTTTTGAAGGGAGTATTTCTGTCTATCTAAGAGAAATTATACATCTACACTCAAAGGAAGCTGAGAGTTCCCCTCTCTTCCCATCCTGTTCTAACCCTTTCCATCCACCTCTCATCCTGTCCCACTCCATGTGTTTGTGTTTAAGGAAAAGGAGAATCATAGGATTCCAGACCTAAAAGGGTCATAGATTGCAATCTCTAATGCTCCTGGAGCCAGACAGTACTACAGTGTATGAGGTAGGTCTGCTTGGGACTGTGATATCTCAGAGAAAAATCCCCATCTAAAGAGGGAGTGAAGACACAGCTACAGCTAATTATTGCTAAGTGAGAACATAGGCCAACTCTACCAATTTTTTCAAAAAAATAATAAAAAATGGATTTGTATGTAAACATCCCAATTTTTAAATGTTGGCAGCTGATGCATCCAAAAAAAAAAAATAAGTACTGCTTGTTGAATAAAACATATTTTCAGGCCAAAATGAGGCCACGAGCTGCCAGTTTTCCCATGTGTCTAGATGAGTTTCATAGATGAGGAAACTTAAGCTCAGACTGATGTAAAAACTTGTCTAAGACCATCCTGGATCTTAGACAAAAAACTCCAGGGCTCCTCAACTATAGATGTTGGTGATTTGAGTAGACATTTCCTTAAGTCAGGAAGGAAGTTTGTGAGCATATACTCTGTGGGAATCGAGTGTCTGGAAACCATTTTATATCTTTGATCATGAAAACAAGAAGGCATTCGTCTTGTAGATCAGAAAGTAGAAACAAGGCTTTGTTTGAGTAGGTGATGTGGTCCAACATCTGAGAGGAAAAAAGGGTAATATTGTTTACTTTGTATTCATTGCATTTTTTTAGTAACTCCAAACTCTTTTTTGTTCAGTAAAATCTAACAATCTCTGAATTTCAGTTAGAGGTTTGTTAATGGAAGGAAATTGGTGTATTCTATATTACTTCTACTAGATTATTATTTCTATTTAGGGATTACTTGTAATTTAGAAAAAGAGAAAATTATTTCCTAAAATTGCAAGAATGATCTCTTTCCCTGAATTTATATTATTATATTGCATTTTGTTTTTTGCTTAAAGTGTTTTGTTTTGTTTTTTTCCTAAATACTCAAGAAACTTCCTATAGATCTTTGGTGGTATCAAACAGATCATTCTTATAAGAAGGTTTCTATTTCCTCTGATAAAATTTTAGCCACTGATGAGATTTTATATTCAAATGGGGTCTAGCATGCATTACTCTTTGTTCCACAAACTATACAAGATCAACTAGACCAGAAATGGCTGAAATCTGAAGCTGAGAATATGACTGCAAAGATTAAGGAAGGCCTAAATCATAAAATACATCACAAGATACACATCAAATCTGTAATAAAGATGGCTTTCCACATCAGTGATTCTCAGACCAGATTCCTCAGATCACCTGGGAAACTTAAAAAATACCAGTGCCCGACCATGGATTCTGACTTAATTGACTTAGAAGCTGGACACACATATATCTTATGCCAGTCCATCTCCATGTATTGGGACTAGCACATGGTAGAAATAGTAATGGGTCCAGGAGTACAATAAATTCTCCTCTAAATCCTTACACCAATCCCTGTCATGTATCCCAGGATATCCAGCATCAGTATCTAAAGAGGAGTGACAAATCTGTCTTGGTTCCCTATTGTATTTGACATTCAAGGAGTTACAGAGTTGTGAGAAGTTGGTGAAGGTTATGAGCTTAGCTACATAACCCAGCCATCTAGTTATATTGTTTGTGATAGTCTAAGAACCGGCTGATTGTCAAAGCAATTCTTGAACCCAAAGTTTAGGTCAGAGAGGGAGGCCAAATTCTCTAGTATGGCCAGTGCCACATGCTTGAAGTGAAAATGCTTTTAGGAAAACATTAGTCCTCTGAACCATACCCAGTGGGGAGGCCTTCATTCCTGACTAGCCTCGACCCCACAGGGTTACAGCTCCTAGTGTTCATTTATTTTAAGTTCACCAACACAATCAATCGCCTCTCGGAGGGCTGGGGTCATTGTCGTTACCAGGATGGGTCCCTTCATGGACTCAGAATCCTCATCTTCTACCTCCTCTTCAGTGGCCACTCTGACAGCTAAATTTTTGACCCAATAAAATCAAAATTCTTATTTCCTTATCTATAGAAGGGGAGATGAACCTCAGGCATCCCATGGTGATTTTCTGTGCCAACATTTAAAGAGTTTCCACTTATTTTAAGGAAGAGAGAAAATATGAAAAAATATATATTTTTTCATACTTCATATATGTATTTTATATATGTATATATTTATATATATATCTTTTTTATTTTTATATATCTTTATATTATCTATATATATAGATATGTATTATCTATATATATGATATATCTTTATATTTTTTATATATATCTATTTTAGCCATACATTTACATTAAAGTTCTGAGCAATTCTCTAATTTACATTTAATTCTCTGAGTTTGTGCAGTACGGATAACTTTTATAAATTTCAACACTTAAGCCTAATACTTTTAGTTTTAATTTTAAAACTTGAGGTTTCAATACTTAACCTCAGAAGAATATGCCTAGTGAGCACAAAACTTTAAATTGGTATTTCCCAAACTATGTTCTGCAGATCTTGAGTTTTATGGCTTGTTAACAGTTGCCATATATACTTACGTACAGGTGTAAACACACAACACCCCAGCAGGATTTACTGGATTGGGAAGTGCTGTCTTAAATGTAATGGGCTTATTAATTTAAGATTTCCAAAGTTTTTGCCAGTTAACATTAGAAAGATGTAATTTAATACATTTTCCAAATTATTCAACCAATCAATCTGTTTTGGAGGACCATATAATGAGACTAGTGTGTTTTTCAAAAAGAACTTCAGAAATGTCCAATATGATGAATTAGAAAGTTAGGGATTGTGGAATTCCAGACAGGGTTCAAATTCTAGCTCTGTCCTTTGCCCAGTCACGTGACCATGGGCAAGTAGTGGGTTTCTTGAGTAGAAATTGGATAAATAGTATCTGTCTCACAAGACTGATCTGAGATTAAAAGAGATAAGTTATGTAAAGATATCGGGGCACAGAGGTCCTCAATATATCAATAAACCTGAATTCACTCCCTTTCTTCACTTCAGTCTCTTCTGATGGCCAGCTCATCCATAGGCCTATGTAGTCAGATGACTCTAATCAGGTTTCACAGATGGATCTTATTTTTTTACTTCACTCAGTTATTTACTATAAACATGGGCCTGTATTAACTAGTCCACGCAACTTAACAGGCTGGCTAGTATCTCAAGGTATTAAACACTAGTTTCCTTGGATAATCATTTAATGTTGGACATTTGGGTTATTTTTAAATTTCCCCTTTCCTAACAGCTTTGTATGAAAAGCTTGGAACAAATTACTTGTTTGCTTTTAGATTATTTTCTGGGAGTATATTCTCCAAAGTGAAATTACTAGGTCAAAGGAAAGAAACCATTATATAGCTTTTGTCACAAATAGCTTTGCAGAAAATTTGAACCAATTTACAATGTCACTTAAAATATATAAGCGTACCTTTATACCTTAACCTGTCACCAATGGATTTTTAGTGCTTTTGCCAGTTTAATGGGTACATACTGGTAACTTAAATTTGCCTTAACCCAATTTTATTTAATATCCATAATGCTGTGGATTTTTGAGTATGCCACTTTACTATATTTTTGTGTATGTGTGCAAGCTGTTTATTCTACTCCTTTGACGTTTATTGACTAAAATCTGATTTCCAGGATATAGGATCTCCAGTCAACCTCGTGTTTTAGGGAAAATATGGATAATATGTAGTAACTACTTCCGTAGGATGACTAGCAAGCTTTGTCATGTGACTCCAAGCCTTTGTTCTCCCACCACTTCCCTTCCCCCATCCTACTCTCTGAACTTGAACGTAATGGATCTCAAATTATTTTTAATATAGGAATGATACTACAAAATATCCAATGGTTAAAAAAATATATATATCCAATGGTTGCTTAAATCTCTGCTTATGGTTGACCAAAAGTGTTTGTAATGTCAAAATTCCTCTTAAAACTCAGAAGATTCACGATCCCAAACTTATATCAATGATTTATACGCATATATCAATGATTTATACTCATGGACAACCTTTAAATGGGATCCTGATAATTTTTAAATTAATATGGAGACTGACTAAACTCTATTATATAAAATTATTACAGAGGATTGTCTATTTCATGTGTCAAACTGCCTACAGTATTTTTCCCTATTGCCAAGGCCACTTGGCTACTGTCAAGTCTATTCTTCAGCACCAATCCTGACTTTAGAAAGTAGTTTCCATCTCAAAATATATAGTTTCACATTAAGTTACAGGTCCTGCTAGTCCAAACTTGGTCATGAACTTCAGTACTGATAACTAACTTATCTGTCTTAAACCCATGGATTACGTTTGCCTCTATTGGCACCCCCTAGAGATAGTTGTCTGTTTCCCAAAATGCAAGCTTATTGGTGAAGGAAGAGTTGGTCTGTCACCTGTTGACTGACTATAGATACTGACTTTCTGCTTGTGCTACACCTTCGCAAATACAGAGTCATCTTATTAACTACTAGCAGATGAAAAGCTAGGTGAATCATAATCCAAAGCCTGAAATCCAAAGTCTTTGTTTTTCAGAGAAAAGAGCATGTGCTGTTTACATGGTAAACTGAACAGCTCTCTCTTGCCAAGGTGCACAAAATGAGAAATCTCATTTATGCCTACACATGACTTAGATGTTGCCTTCTCTGTATAGAGGACATACGCATGCTTTGAAAAAGGACAGATATGAAGGACTATGTACTAAAGCAGAGAGTCAGGAGAGGGAGCCATAGAGGAGATAACCCAGCAATCATCTACAGAAACAGTTCACTAGATGTCACCCCACACTTGAGTCAGGATTAATGTTTTTCTGTAACAGAACAGAGGAGGAGGAAAGGGGCCTTCTGTTTCCTGGCAAAGAACTCTTGTTTCTCCCCAACCTAATTTGATGGAATATCTTTGTGTTGAAAATTATTTGAAGTCACAAAAGTAACTTTTGGCTTTAACCAAAGAGTTTTTGATGTCCATGAAGTCTTGACATTTGAACAGGGATTTACTATGCAACCTATTATGTAATTTTATATGGTCATATTTATTACATAGAAATTTGAAAATGCAAATAGGCAAAAGAAAAGAAAAAAGCCTACATGACATGACCTTATCTCCAAAAATAAAATTGTAAACATTTTGATACAATCTTTTAGAATTTTTTCTATACACACACACACTAAATAGTTGCTTCATAAAGTACATATTATGAATTTTTTCCATGTTAATAAGTACATTTTTACTGTGAATATACAATATTACCTAAATGGCATAATAGCATTTTATTATTTATTAATCAGTTCTATACAATGAAATATTGATACTATAGGCTTGACGACCTAATATGTTGAAAAAAAGATGTGAGCCTCAGTGTATTTTTCTAGTATGTTTTATATTAATATTTACGACATCACCAAATCTTACTTAAACCATTTTAGCATCTTTCTTCAAAGGAATTGTTTAGACTTTAAAAAATCAGAGAGTAAACCACCTTTATCCAAGTGCTCAGTATAAAAATCTGTGTTACCACTGTGAAAATTAATAAAGGGAAACCTCACTAGAACGAAATCAGGAGGTTCAGCGGGGAAGTCCTCATGCCCTACCACTCCTCATGAATTGCAAATCCGACAGGAAGAGAGGGACCTTGCACTTGGATACTACTCTACTATCACTCCCCACCCCCTTACCCCCCCTTACCCCCAGTCCCTTACCCCCACCCCCACCCATCCATCTCCAATCCCCGCACCCCTGCAACAGTCCAGCCAATGAAGGACAGTCACAACTCAGCCAATGAAAAGCCAC
>CM052883.1:113676128-113691555 GCA_028534135.1 Potos flavus
TCTTGTTTTTCCTGCTATTTCTCTAGTACAGTTCCTTTATATAATAGACCTTCAAACATATTAACTTATTCCTGTTGAAGAAAGTGTATATGCCTTAGTCCAGAAGAAGTTCTCCTGAAACCCACAAAACAAAGGTAGGTTGCTAAGACATTTTATTGTATATGCTTCTCATCAATCAACTGCTATTCACTACAAACACTTAGGTGAGAAAAAGGTCACAAAACATACCCTATTCATTTTTATCCTTTTGTAAGCTTAAGAGTTTATTTATTTATTTATTTATTTTAATTTTATTCATTTATTTGACAGAGAGAGAGATCACAAGTAGGCAGAGGGAGGCAGAGAGAGAGGGGGAAGCAGGCTCCCCACTGAGCAGAGAGCCCAATGCGGGGCTCAATCCCGGGACCCTGAGATCATGACCTGAGCCGAAGGCAGAGGCTTTAACCCACTGAGCCACCCAGGTGCCCCTTAAGAGTTTATTCTTAATCTCTTGCTTTAAAGAAGTTCACAACTGCAAAGTGATATTTATCAATAATAATAATAATAATCACTTCACAGCATCTTCTTTGGGGAGATCAGAACTTAAAATCTCGATGTCATTTTTCTTCCTGCAAATGGAAATAAGAAGAAAAACTGGGAGGATGAAAAGACTTCAGAATTGTGTGTGTGTGCGAGTGGCAAGGGAATGCAGTGATTTAGACTGGATTAGTTTAAACTGGATCAAAAAATTTAAACTAGATGAAATAATTGGCCCTGGCCAGTTACCCTCTATGGATGCTTTAAGAAGTCAGTTTAGGGTCTTCTGAGTGTCAGAGTGGATCAGCTACTGCTTTCTTTTACTTTGGGAGAGAGGAAAACCAAAAGTTATTCTTTGAAATTTACAGAAGCTGAGACCTCCCTTTGAACTAATCAAGAACACTTTTAAAAATTGTATGAGGATTCTCAGTTTTGAAGGACATTTTGAGAAAAAGAAAATTCACCTGAAAAATTTTTACTGCCCATGTCTATCAGGATGCCTGCTGCCATTCCAAAATTTTGAATTCCCCAGGAAACTTTGGCCAAACCTCACCTTATTGTATAAACATGGCAAGATGGACCTTGTTCTTATTGCTGTCTTGCAAATAAAACTCTTCTGTTTGCAGTGTGCAGCTGAGGATACCACTTATTTGCTTCCTGTATGAGCAGGACAAAACAAATGGACTCAAGTATTTCATTTATCAAATGTTATGTTGCTACTTGTTTTCTTTTACTTACTGAAAATTCATATTTAGATATTTTTTAAAAAATCCGGGAAGTAATGAGTCCACCCTCATTTTTATCGTTAACATAAACAGCCCTGAATTACTACAATGTCTTGTGTGATCAGCGCAGATTTGTAATAAATATCTATTTACTGATAAGGAAAGAGTGCCTCTGCACAATGCTAAGGGAGAAATGCCTCCCTGGGGGTTATGGCTGAGATCAACTTGGAGGCAATAAAACGACAAAGCATCTTTCATTTCTATCATGCCCTCCGAGATGACTACAGAACAGGATGTATGGTCCTGAAGTACCTATCGTAAAGATTTACACAAATTGTTCCTTTCTTTCAGATTGCGGTTACTTTCCTCGGTGTTACATACTGTCATTAAATTCTCCGCCCTCACTATTACAGCTTCTATTACCACCCACATGGCACTAGGGCTCTATCCATGGGTGGCAGATGTTATCACCATATGTCATCCGATCAATTTTCCATTCAAGGGTAATGTAATGTTTGGGGGAAAGCCAACTCACACTTTAGTAAAGGCTTTCTCTGTAGTCTTCACCAGCCGTAAATGCAAGCTTCCTTTCAACTTCTTGGCTCTGATGCCTAACCAAAAATCAGCAGGCATCTTAGAGATGCTTTGCATGTTTCCGTGTTAGTTGGGCCCTCTCTCACTGTCACCTGCCAAATTGTTTCCTATTAAGGAGTTTGGCACTATTTTGCTTTCCTCTCCTTTTATTCATCTCAGAATATTCTGGACAGAGAATCATTAGCTAGATGAATACCCAAAGAGAGTAGCAGTTTCAGTCTGGTTCACAAGGCTGTTACTTCTTGTTTATTTCTAGGATCTATATCTCACCTCCTTGTTCCAGAAATTGGCATTGCTCAGAGAGTTTGAAATTCTTTTTCTATATAATTCTAAAGGGTAGCCAAAGTTAAGACAAGATCAATTTATCCATATGGTTCTGTTCTGTGCTTATACATGCTCTCTCTCTCTCTCTTTCATTCCTTTGTGTTCCTTTTTTTTCTCTACATTTTCTCCAAACTCCACTCTCACACTTGCTGTGGATTTTTATCTTTCCACACTTATTGAACACTTATTATTTGCCACTCCCTGGGCTATGTGCTGCATATTTAAATATTTAATACAGTTCTTCCATGCTTTAAAAATCTTAAAGATAAACCTTAAATTATTTCGAAAGCATTCCAGTCTAAATCACTGCATTTCCCATCCATGTTGGGTAATTTAGATGTGGGGTATTTGGGAGGATGGGAAGTGGAAACAATTACTTGTTTTTATTCATCATGAAATGATCTTCCTTCCAAGTGCTCCCACTGCCTAGAGTTTGGAAAAGAAGGTTCTGTTTACATTATACACTCTCATCAATAATTTAAAGACTTGGATTATGTCTTTTTTCCAGTTTCAAGTTACCCAAATCTTATGGCCAAACTCATTTGAAATTCCTTAATTCCAATGATCCCTTGATTTGCCTTTTTCCAGATATTTTCTAGTTATTCTGTGTCTTTCTTGAAATGTGATCACTGGTAACTACTACGGTGTCTCAAATGTAGACAGCAAGAAATAATGTGTTTAGGCACCAAAGTGATAATCTTTTCCTGAGTTACAAATGATGTTCAAACACCATCATATTTTGAAGTTTTAATTACTTGTCCTTAAGTTATAATTTTATATCTACCCCTAATTAAAACTACCTACTACTTTATTGTTCATTCATGCTAACCTGTAAAGTTCTCTATAGCTTATTCTCATTTGTTTCTTATGGCACTCTCCAGGAAATCTAAGTAGAATCAGAACACTTGGCTATTTTGCTGTTTCCAAGAATATTTTATTAATACTGCTTAATTGTTACAAGATTAACAACCCTATTTGTAGCTGTTTCTAGTATGAATCCCTGCGGAAACTGGTTATCAATTTTATTTTTATCCTTTTATCCTAATTTATTTTTATTTTACCCCAGAGCATCTCATCACTAAGAAAATTCTTTACTTTTGATACAGTTTTCTACAATCCTTGTCTAACTGAAGTGTCATATTTTATGACAGGATTGGAAGCAATTTTTAAAAATTACTCTTGCCCACATTAAAATTTACACTCTTAAACCTCTTTAACCAAGGGGTCATAGGGCACATTTTTTTTTCTTACAAAAATACATTGTCACCTTTGCTCCTACAGTTATTCCAGTTATTGCTGTAGTCCAAAATCTTTTTTGTTATGCATTCTGCTAGGATGCCTCTCGAGGGTAGGAAGCCCATCTGCTGTTTACTTTGGATCTCTACACATTGCTTAATTCAGCACTCCACTTCCATAGTATAGATCATATATGCATAAGTAAGATAGAATTTGCCTCCGTTAGAATGGAAACTCCATATAATCAGAGACTTGCTTTTGTTTACTGTGGTATTTTAATACCAAGAACAGTACCTTTCACATAAAATGCTTAATACATATTTGTGAATTTATACTTTTGGAAGTACATTGTTAATTTCCTACAAGTCACTACTGAATAGATTCTTATTAAGTTGCATTGAACCCTAAGTGATTTTATTAAATATCATCGAGCATCTCTTACTGTCTGATGGTTATCATGGTCTTCTTACACGGGCGGAAGCCACACTGATTGATGATCTACTAGTCTCCTGGCACCCAGGCAACTTATAGCAACATGAAAAATACTTTGGCTTGTTACACCAAATTTTATCCTTGAATTCTTACGAACATTTGGGTGGTTGCCAACAAATCCTGCTGGTCTGTTTACTAAAGAGTCTTAGTACTTTTTTTTTTTTTTGAGTCCTAGTATTCTTTAACACCTTTTGATTTGATAGTTCTGAATCCCAATTTCAAAAGGCAATTTAAGAATCCTTTAATGACTTCCTAAGTGAAGTTGGAATAAAAACATAACGCTCTCTGGATTTTTTAACTCTCAACATGCTTATGAAACCAGAGACATGAAATAGTTGGCTGATCCTTCAGCTTGAATTAATATATTTGAAGGTCTTTTAACTTTGACGGTTTGGTTCCTTGCAAAGGTCTTCTTGCATCTGAACCACATAATTTTGGATGCGTCCGGACTACCACTCCTCAAGATGGTCCCGATTCCATTCACTTGGCAAGTCCTTGACTTTCAAAATTATAGCTTTTATTAAGATAATCTCTTTAGCCAGTTAAGCATGAATAATTTTTATTTAATCATTTGGAGGGCCAAACCTCATCTGTTTCCTTGGTGGTCATTTGTATTATCCCGAAACCTTATCTCTACAGCTTGGCTGGAGGAAGTTTCACCCAGTTAATGCATAAAATATTGAAGTCCCTTCCTATGACAACCGGTTCTAATTCTGAGACTTCCTTAAAGACCGGCAATTCTTTTATTGTTTTGGGTTATCTTTATTTTCCAGGTTTTTAAGAATTCTTAAATTATGTAATAATGGTATTTAACCTTTAGAGATTTTTCTTTTATTGCTTTGTCATGAAGGATTTTTAAAGTCGCTCAGACTACTCTCAGAAGTTCTGTTACCTTTGCTCGTGGCAATACGTGCCTGAGCTCCTGTGGTGATCAAGAGTCCAACTGTCATTATTCCTCAGGAAAGTGTCTCCTCTCTCACCATCAACCTCTGTTAACCCTTATCACTTCTGTCAGAGGAGTGGACAAAGCAGAGACTTGCATCAGCAAACTAGACCACTTTACACCACTGCTCATATTCAGCTCCTTTGAATTGAGACAGCCTGGTGATCAGCATGCTACAAGATCCTTGTTCTGGGTGTACATAAACTCTGAACTCGTCTTCATTTCTTTATTTCCCATTTGCTCTTACAACCGCTTCAATCTGCCTCTTGCCCCAACCGCGCCACTGAAACTTACTTTCAGTTCACCAAGAACTAAACATTCAACGGGTGGCAACAGTGTTTCTAAAGCTCAAGTCGGAGAAAGACAAGTACTGTATAGTATCACTTATAGGTGGAAGTTTTTTAAGAAGCCAAACTTGTAAAAACAGAGAAAATGGTGGTTCCCGGGGGATAGGGGTTGGGGGACAGGCTAGATGTTGTTTAAGGGTACAAACTTACCACAAGTGGTAAATAAGCCCCAGAGATATGATGTATAGTACGGTGAATATAGACAATAATATGTATTGTAATGTATTGCTAAGAGACTAGAATTTAATTATTCCGACTACTAAAAAGATAGGATAATTATGTATCGTGATAGAGGTACCAATTATCGCTACAATGACCATCATATTACAATATATAAATGTGTCAAATTAACATGTTGTACACCTTAAATTTACACCATATTATATGTCAAATATATTTCAATAAAAAAATAAATGAATAAAGAATTAAACTAAGTTGTGCCTACAGCTCTTCTGAAGATCTTATTAAAATGCAGATTGTGACTCAGTTTACTGGGATGGGGCCTGCGATTCTGCATTTAAACAAACTCCAGGCGAGGCCTCAACTGACTTCAGTGAATTGCACTTTGTATAGCAAGGCGCTAGACCCTGACGGAGCCTTTGATAGGGCATCTTTCCAAAATTTTCTACTCCTTCGGATTTTGCATGGAGTGTCCTGACTTTACTCCAGAGTTTCTGACTCAGGAGCTTAGGGGTGGAGTCCATTAGTCTGTATTTGTAATTCCGTTAAAGAAGTTTCTTGGGCCATGCTTTTGAGAAACACTGACGTAAGGGCGCTCATCTACTCTCAATGCTTTAACCATGCTCTAGATGATATCCAAATCACACCTATACTCTGGACCTATCCATCAGATCAGCTGATACTTGTATTAATCTGTATATTCAAAAAATTCAAATTGTCTAAGCTGAATCTGTTAGCCTCCCTCCCCCACCCAACCTCTTTTTGTCCATCTGAAATGATGAAGAAATCTGGTTAGAGTTTGTGTCCAAGGAATACTTGTCCTCTGGGGATTGCTACCTACAGCACAGTTGGCATAAATATCACCTGGGGGAGTTTGCTAAAAATGCTGAGTCGCAAACTCCTCAAATGCTGATTCCTTAAATCTGGAGCGAGGTGCACACATCTGACTTTTAAACAAGGCTTCCAGCAATGATTCTGATACAGAAAGCCCCCAGCCCCCACTTTAAAAAATGCTGTCCGAGGGATCCCTCCAAGCAAATCCTAGCAGTACGACCATAGAAGATTAGAAAGCGTTTTCCGCGGTAGAGGGTCTGAGTGGGAATAAAGGATAGGCTAACCTTCCCTTTAACTCTAGTAGAGTCTCCCAAAACTACTCCAAATAACTGCACACACTAAGTGAAATCAGGGCACTTCTATCTAAAGTCAGTGTCAGGTCAAGTTACTAGCCACTCCCCGCTAACAAGATTGATACCCCTAAACCCTTTCCGTATACTTATTTCTGGACCACCAATGATTTGCTCCCATGTTACTCTCGGAGATAAGGAATACTTTCTTGCCACTTCTTTCTTTTCCCTATGGTCTGACTTCCATGAGGATACATTACCGATTTAAGAAATTGAATACCCAAACCTATAATATCTCAGGTAGACAGTACATAGCACTAAGGGGGAGAAAGTATCTATTGTTTAATTTATAGCTCCCCGAGGAAACTTTTTCAGACCACTTCCACTAGTGGAAGCTCAATTAATAACACTTTTTATCTTAAAGAGCCATGGTTTGTGTTCTATTTTTAAAATTAAGAATACAATCCGTGTACAGTTTAAATTCTTTGTTAGTCCCAACCTAACCTCCTTTAAGCTATGGATGAATTTGCTTTGTTGCCTTAAAGAATTCTAACTGGATGCTTTCCTCAGTTGTCCTCTTATATATGTTACGCTCTTAGTTCAAAAAAAATGATTTTGCCCAAGGTTATTAGAATAAAATTGGAGTTCAATTAGACACTTTGAGACACAGCAACTAAGTGGCTGATCCCTTTTTAATCTTTAACAAGCTCCATTATTCACAAAGGCAAATTGATGCCGGCTTTTAAGGAATCTGAAGTAATGCAAACCACATAGCTTTGAAATATTTAAATATTCTAATTCTCAGGAAGAAATATCCTTTTCATACTGATTAGACTCTGAAACTGGTTTTAAATGGAAACAGTGCCAAACAGAGGTTCAAATGCAAATACATCACATTTACATCTACGGAAAGGGTCTTGATTCATTTTCATTTTATCTCTTTGCAAACGGCATATGCATAATGCTACCTTGATGTTCAGTCTCAACCTCCTCTATCTGCATATCAAAATGTACGACGCAGAGATTATTTTTTCCCCCTGAGAAAAATCAGTGGGAGCTGAAAAGACAGGCAATTTACCTAGGTTTTACCATGAGCGTTTGGCTTTAATTTCAGGTGGTTGAGACACTGATTAACCCTATTTTCCTAAATCAGAAGCAAGGCATTTTACTTCAGCTGATTTCACCTGCAGATTTTTTTTTTTTTTTTTTTTTTGTAGTTTGGAGCTATTCTTTGAAATATCTTTCATCTCTTTATTCCTGTCCTCTTCATATTTCTGTTCTCCACTCCCTTCCTCTCTCCCAGCTGCAAGGACTTGCCCTCTGAGAGAGGGGAGGGTGGGAGGAAACGAGGGATGGCAGCAGAGCAGGGAGCGTGAGCCGGAGAACGCCCGGATCCGGCTTTGTTATTGGTTGGCTGCTGCCTGATGGATAGACGAGGGAGGAGTGAACTCTTCAGTCTGTTCTGACCGAGCTGAAGTACAGAAACCATATTTACAGGTAAGAGCAAAAAAGAAAAAAATCTTTTTCTTCAAAACAGAATGCTTCTCAATGCCTATGGACACAATTTTATGATACGAAAATTATTCTGAAGACGTTTCCAGAAAGTGTGTCCCATTCATGGCTTAAGGAAGCTTTGCAGTGAGCGGTTTTTTTCCTCCCTGCCAAACCATTAGCTGATAAAAACACCAGAGGCATGTCTTGCCCTGTTTAACTTTCTAGGAAAGTGTTCTTGAAGCAAAATTAATAGATACGATGAGTCACCATGTGTCTTTTTTTTTTTTTTTTTTTTTTTTTTTTCTGTTCAAGTTTGTGTGATTGGGAGTGAAGGGAAAGACGACGAAAGCCCGGTAAATTCCACAGGTTCGGAGAAAATGGAGCTTTCTCTGAATATACGACATAAAATTTCATGTGGTGTCTTTTAATATGTACAATACAGTAAATGGTCTAGGAAAATAATTTTTGCAGGTTGTAGACTCTTTAAGTGCTGCATTAGAATGAATGATTCGTGTGTGTTTAAGCTCTTTCTTTTAACTTTCTCCTTTTGATAAATCTCATGCTACTGAGTGGTTGTATCATTTTATTTCGTAAATTGTAAGCTTACATGATGATAAAACAACTCTATATTTAGCAACATACATAGGGCTGTTTTCATTTTAAAACCTCAGAAACCCGTTTGTGAAGGATTAAACATTGCTGTAAAAAAATAGCATCTTAATAGGCAAGTTTCATTGGCAGTTTCATTTATCAATCAAACATATCTAGATAAGGGTTCCTTCGCAGCATTTATATTGTTGGAAATATCCCTAGGGCAATAATTTTTTTTTTTAACTGCTCAGAAGTTAAGATTTTACCTCACCAGTTGCTTGTATCTCTTAATACTGTCTTTGATTTTCCCTTAGAGAAAATAGGCGAGAGTTCTAAAAATATAGACTATATGACACTTTTACAGTAAAAAGAAGAAAAATAATTTTACTACAAGTCATTTAATTTTCTAGTTATTTTAATTCATAAACAAGGAGCAGTTAAGGGAGGAGGGAATCTCATTAAAATCAAGCTTCTTTTAAGAAATATTGCTACTGACCTGGGCACATTGGCAATCAATTAAGACTTGTTGATTATAATAAAATAAAAGTCTTTCTCTGATGTAAATGATATGTTCAAGTATTTTTAAAATAACTTCTTTTGAATGAATCACAAACTAACAGGAATGAAAATGTATCATATCTAAGACTTTATTTGATCTTGTCTTTGCTTTTTGTTTTTGTTTGAGAAATGGGTTTTGGTTTTAAATGACAGACAAAAGCAAAACAGTTCTTGAAAAATTAAAAAAAAAAGAGAGGGAGAAAAGCTACTAAATATTGGGAAAAGATCATCTAAATGACTGGAGAACTAGCTTAAATATCCTAAACATACTAAATATAGCTAATAATATGTTTACACACTTGTGTCCTATTGACCCAAGCGAATACACTTGCATGGTTTATTTTGAACTATTTCTGGATTTCAAAAATCATTATACGATACTGCAATGTTGCTATGTTTCTAATTATTGATGGAATCTTCTGATCTTGGTTTTTAAAACAAAATGATGATAAAAATGAATCTACCCCTAGATTGGAATTTAGGTGATGTATAAGACCAGATAGTTGTCGCCTCCTAAAATGTGTTAGAAAAAAAATAAATTGAGGCAGTTATGTTTTTTGGAAATTATAAATTCTGAGTAAAGCTACCTCCAGGAATGAAGGGGAATTGATGAAAATTAGAGAGCAGAGTTCCACATGGTTTTAAATTATTCTGTTTCCTTGGAAACCAGCTGCTGCAGATGCATTTTGCTTTCTTTGGCTAAAAATATCATCGTTTTAATAATCGCTAAGGGAAAGGTTCTGAATAAAACCAGAGTATATTGTTGCTGCTTTTTATAATTTCCTTAATGGTTCACATATTTTGGATGAAAAGTAGATAAACCCTTTCTCAATCAGCGTTTGCTATCATCCACTGGCAGACGTCTGCATGAGACGTCTGCATGAGATAGCTATGGTAGCTTTTACTGCAGAGACTACAGGAAAAAGAGAGTGTGTGTTGGGGGGGAGGTGGGTGTGTGTTGGGGGGGTGGCGCGCGCGCACACTGGAGTGCAGGCAGGAGAGGAAAAAAAAAAGCATGAAAGAAAACAGTTAAGATCTTCCTGTCCAAGTGAAGGATGAAACAAGGCAAATGAAAACCATGTAAGGCTATTCTGTGAGAGATGGCAAATGCAATATTGTTTGTTTTTTTCTTTTAGAGCATTTTTAAGATTCAAATAGAGGTTTTTACATGTTATGTGTTTATATGTTATTTATGTTCCTTTTGCACAATACTTTCCTTTTTCTATGTGTGGTTAGTAGTATACTAAATGAGACAATAAAATTATGAGACATATTTTAATGCATCAATCATTTCAATCAGAAAGAAAAGCTTGCGATCTAGGTTCAGGCTATGGAAAGCAAAGATCAAATTCATATTTTGACAGATGAAGACTTTTTTAAACGTAATGTCTATATTGTTTCTATACTGCAGTCATTTCCTTATCTTTGTAATCTAATATATAAAAAATTACACACAACCTAAAAACTGTTTTAATATCAATAACAATGTATTTGAATTTTAAAAGGAATTATTATAAATACACATATATTCTTTTTGTTTTATTTGAAGGCTTTTGCTTTATTTGGAATAAAATTTCACTCTATGTGGGTTTTTTAATAAGAAGTAAAAATCACAATTATCATCATATTTTACCCTAGGCAATTTTCTAAATTAAAACATATTCATTATAAATGTTTTTCTCTCAGTAAATTATTGAGAGGGAAAATCCTCATAAAGCTGTAATAGCTTTCCTATTATTTTATTATAATTCAGGTAAGATTCCTAACTTTTTTCTCTTTTACCTCTCACTTTAATTATTTTTGACATGTTGTTTATTTTCATAATAATAACTGTAGTCTATTAGATTTATTGTTAATAATACAGCAAATAAAATACCACATGCTTACACTGTATTTTAATGTATTTAATATCTAGCCAATACATTGCTTAAATTAATTTGGTACATCAAAACATTATTTTTCACAAAGAGTTAGGGTGATGGGAAGTGTTTAGTTTTCATCTATTAACATGAGCAAAGCCCTTCAGGGGCAACACGTTCAGCATAAAGACAGATGACCTTAAAGAGCACACTGACAACAAAGCAGATGGACGAGGAGATGGGTCGTGCAAGCTGTGCAGATAACCCTTATTGCAGGCATGATCAAAGTTATCAAGTGCATTTCAGGTTCCTGAAAATAACGCATTGCTTAGGCTCATGCTCACCTGCAGATGATTTTTTTTTTTTTTTTACCTGCAGATGATTTTAAAACACGGTTTGTTTGTAGTGGCTTTTGACTACCCTGTGGTTCTTTATTTGCTGCAAGTAGCTTGCCAGATTCATAGATAAGTTTACGTGGGTCTCTTAAGTCTCACAAAACGTATTTAGGAAAATGAAATATTAATAGCTACTCCTATAATATAGGTAGACAACTTTATATCTGTCATGGAAATACGCTAGTTTGGCAAA
This sequence comes from Potos flavus, assembly GCA_028534135.1. Lineage (NCBI taxonomy): Eukaryota > Metazoa > Chordata > Mammalia > Carnivora > Procyonidae > Potos > Potos flavus. Next base: position 113,687,700 of record CM052883.1, read on the forward strand.
TAACCTCACATTGCTGGGAATGGAAGGGTGGGATTTGAAAGAAATAGAAGTTACACCCAGGTAAGAAAGCTTGGGTCTGGTTTCCCAATGTTCAAATTGTGCTAGGTATTCAGGTAATTCAAGCAGATAAAAATTGCTTTGACATTTGTATGATGGTAGGCCATAAAGATATTATTGATCAGAAGTCAGTTTTGCCTTAGTATATGTTTAATACTTGATAATATAAGATAGGGCTTATCTAGGTATAGAAAGGGGGTAGGTCCAAAGCAGCATAATTACTTTTTAATTACCACTTTGTACATCAGAAAGCAAGAACTGGATTTGATTATCAAGCTAATGATCACATTCGGATGTTTCACATACTCAGTGAATCAGTTGGGCAGATCATTTGATTTGTCAGTCAATTATTCAGATCTCAGTTCTTATAATAGACTAAATAGTTTGACCTGAAAATTGCTGAATGTGCATACTCTGAGAATACAGACTCAACATAACTTTTCAAGCATTTAATTCAAGATTATGATGACCTTGATAAATGTCAATGCTAATTCTAACAATCTAGCAAAAATGCCACTTGAAAGGAACTCAACTTTGCCATTGTTTTTAATCTTATGGCTAAGAGGTGAATAGAAACTATGTGATTTATTTCCAAAGACTTTCTACTTTAGTTAGATCAAGAGCCTAATACAGGGGCTCCTGGGTGGCTCAGTCGATTAAGTGTCTGAGTTAGGCTCAGGTCATGATCCCAGATTCTGGGCTCGAGCCCCACATGGGGCTCCTTGCTCTGAGGGGAGCCTGCTTCTCCTTCTCCCTCTGCAGCTCCCCCTCCTTGTGTGCACTCTCTCTCTCTCAAATAAATAAAATAAAATCTTTATAAAAACAGAGTTTAACACACTAACTTCCAATACAACAACAAATGGTAGTATACACACTCAATATTTCTCCTTACTCACATTGTACATTTGTACAAAAACTACCAACCACCGTGCAAAAGTAGTTCTTCTGTGAATTTTCGTATCTTTAAAGAATATTGACTATAAAGCTCTGGCAAATACTCATTTTATTTTCATGTATTCCCTTTGAATATTTTAGTCTTCTGTTACCCTAGAAACATGGGACTGGTCTGTAGAGATGGTTTCTTCCTGGATTGCTCGTTTTACTTATGAAGAAAGAAGGCAAAGAGAGGGATTCCCACAGTGATTTTTTAGTAAGAAACTGAGCATTTGCTTATGCAAAATAACAACAGCCAAACACTATGTGTTTGTATTAAATATTGGATATAATGCATTAAATACTGGATGCAAGAAAAGCATTCAGTTTAGGAGGACTTTGGAAGAAGGCGAAAAATCATGGCGTGGCCAGATGGTCCACGAAGCATAACAGCACAGGAATTTTAGAGTTGCATGGAACTCTCCACTTTAGCCCTGCCCTGGTATCCTTTTACTGATCTCTTTGACTTACTGTCACAGTCTCCTTGACTTCTTGTGAGCTTGCTGTCACGTAAAAAATATATTTTAGTCTTGTTCTCTAGTAAGGGTTGATACAGTTAGCTGTTGTCATGTTGTGGACGTATCACAATATATTTAATAAATGAAACAAATAATTTCCCAAACAGGACTCCTGAATGCATTTACAAAGATTTCCTTTTCTCTCCCAGGTTGGGCTAGCCACAGAAAATCAATATCTGTCATCAGTCATTACCCAGGTAATACTGGTTGTGATGCTGTCAGCATATTAAGCCAGAAAGAGTCTAGAAAAGGTTTTCAAACATTATTTTAAAAATTCTTGTTTTGCTTTCTCAAAATTCCTTTCTGGTAGCTCATAAAACTCATCCTTAAAGTTTGAGATTCTTTGCCCACTGTTACACCTAAATCAGTAAGGGTCCCACGTAGACTCTCCCAGGCTACAAAATGAAGTCCTCTAGGGCTCAGTGTCAGATGGGAAACTGAGCCTGGGGACTCCTCTTTTCGGCTTCTATATTCAGAGATCTCCACACAACTTCTGGGCGGAGTCAATGAAAACAACCTAAAACTGCCTCGGGCTTGTCCCGTACTTCCTGCAATGACTTCTTGATGTGGTCATGACAGCCACTTTTTTGACCTCTCCATAAATTTTTACTCAACTATCTTAACTATAATTCTTGGTTGGCAGGGGTGTCCTTTGTCTCTATCAACAACATCTAATATAATGCCTCAGACACATACTATGTGCGCCCAAACTGTTTTGCTGACTAAGGGAATAATAGTATCAGAGAGTCCTTTTACCCTTGTCTTGTACCCTCCCAATGACAGACACCCCTCCCTTTCTGAGATAGGACCCTCCTTCCATGGGCTTCTCTGTTAAGGCTTTTCAATGTAACAACGTCCATGTCATGTAAATGTTGTTAAGCCATTCAAAATTACGTATTGCAGACATTTTATTGTGCAAACTCCATTTGAGCTCACCTACCCTAACAAGGGATTTCCTCTGCTTACGTTACGCATCTCATGACTCCCTGCTCTGTGCTGTTTCATTATCTATTACTCTGTTTTTGTCACACACACACACACACACGCACACACGCACACCATCATCATGTATTAGTGAATGGATTTATTGTAAATTAACATAATTAATTATAATTTTTGTATTAATATGTAATAAACATTAAATCATATTTGTGTAAGAAAATTTAGTAATATGTATTTTACCAATCTCTGAGTGTTCTTATACATATACTCTTAATTCAGTTATTCTTCACTCTCTTAAATTAAGTTGTTCAGCAACATTTGATTAAAATTAGAATTGTTGGGCGCCTGAATGGCTCAGTCGTTAAGCATCTGCCTTTGGCTCAGGTCATGATCCCAGGGTGCTGGGATTGAGCCCCACATCGGGCTCCTTGCTCAGCAGGGAGCCTGCTTCTCCCTCTCCAGCTCTCCCTGCTTGTGTTCCCTCTGTCGCTGTCTCTCTCTGTCAAATACATAAATAAAATCTTTAAAAAAATAAATTAAAAAAATAAAATTAGAATTGTTCACCAGTATTTTTCTTCTGTGCTGGGCCCTCACTCTGCCATTAATGTTGTGTTCTGGTGAACAAGTCTAAGCCATAATGTTTGGCAAGTAACAATACTGAATCAACTACAAAGAAATCAAGGCTTCATGCTGAGAGTTGATATATCCATTTTACTGGAGTTTAATATGTCTCGAGGTAAAGGTAGGCAGATAATATAACACCAGTGGAAGTCCCACAGTCTACCACAGCCAGGTAGAACTGACCAAAAAGAAAAAAATGAATGTTATGCCCTGATGTGATGTCTGGGAGTTTAAAGAGAAAGAGTGATTCCTAATATACCATTACTGTGCTCATTTACGTGGGAACTGTACTGTGGTATACATATATACCCCTTAAACGAATGATTTAGTCAGCCAGTCAGCATGCCTTCTTCTAGAAATGCATACTTTGAGCTAACAGGGTATTTTAACTTTGGCTGGCCTATTAGTTTTTTAGGTAGTATAGTGTAATAATTGATGGGATGCATAACGGACTTTGCCATCAGGCTGACTGTCGTTCAGCTCTTAGACATGCCATCTTACCACCTCTGTAAATTTGGGCAAGTGACTTAAGTTATCTGAGCCTCTGTTGCCCTTTCTGTAAAATTCGGTTATCAATTGGGTGACATTGTAAAGACTGATAGATATATGTTGAACACTTTTCACCACAGAATTTGGAACATAATGGAATTATGTGTAATTTTCATTGTTATTGTTAGTCATCCGTACCTTCTTTATCCTTTCATCTGTTGATGGACATCCAGGTTCTTTCCATAGTTTGGCTATTGTGGACATTGCTGCTATAAAAATGCGTGTGCACATGCCCC
>CM052883.1:113692055-113737623 GCA_028534135.1 Potos flavus
ACCCAGTAGTGTGATTGCTGGGTCATAGGGTAGCTCTATTTTCAACTTTTTGAGGAACCTCCATACTGTTTTCCGGAGTGGCTGCACCAGCTTGCATTCCCACCAACAGTGTAGGAGGATTCCCCTTTCTCTGCCTCCTTGCCAACACCTGTCCTTTCCTGTCTTGTTAATTTTAACCATTCTGACCAGTGTGAGGTGGTATCTCACTGTGGTTTTGATTTGTATTTCCCTGATGCCGAGTGATATTGAGCACTTTTTCATGTGTCTGTTGGCCATTTGGTTGTCTTCTTTGCAGAAACGTCTGTTCATGTCTTCTACCCATTTCTTGATTGGATTATTTGTTCTTTGGGTGTTGAGTTTGAGAAGTTCTTTATAGATTTTAGATACTAGCCCTTTATCTGATATGTCATTTGTGAATATCTTCTCCCATTCTGTCAGTTGCCTTTTGGTTTTGTTGACTGTTTCCTTTGCTGTGCAAAAGCTTTTGATCTTGATGAAATCCCAATAGTTCATTTTTGTCCTTGCTTCCCTTGTCTTTGGTAATGTTGCTAGGAAGAAGTTGCTGCAGCTGAGGTCGAAGAGGTTGCTGCCTGTGCTCTCCTCAGGGATTTTGATGAATACCTGTCTTACACTGAAGTCTTTCATCCACTTTATTTTATTTTATTTTTATTTTATTTTATTTTTGTGTATGGTGTAAGGAAATGGTCCAGTTTTATTCTTCTACATGTGGCTGTCCAATATTGCCAACACCATTTGTTGAAGAGACTGTCTTTTTACTGTTGGACATTCTTTCCTACTTTGTTGAAGATTAGTTGACCATAGAGTTGAGGATCCATTTCTGGGCTCTCTGTTGTGTTCCATTGATCTATGTGTCTGTTTTTGTGCCAGTACCATACTGTCTTGATGATTACAGCTTTGTAATAGAGCTTGAAGTCCGGAATTGTGATGCCGCCAACTTTGGTTTTCTTTTTCAACATTCCTCTGGCTCTTCTGGGTCTTTTCTGGCTCCATATAAATATTAGGATTATTTGTTCCACTTCTTTGAAAAACATTGATGGTATTTTGATAGGGATTGCATTAAATGTGTAGATTGCTTTAGGTAGCATAGACATTTTCACAATATTTGTTCTTCCAATCCATGAGCATGGAACGTTTTTCCATTTCTTTGTGTCTCCCTCAATTTCTTTCATGAGCACTATAGTTTTCTGAGTACAGATTCTTTGCCTCTTTGGTTAGATTTATTCCTAGATATCTTATGGTTTTGGGTGGAATTGTAAATGGGATCAACTCCTTAATTTCTCTTTCTTCTGTCTTGCTGTTGGTATATAGAAATGCAACTGATTTCTCTGCATTGATTTTATATCCTGACACTTTATCGAATTCCTGTATGAGTTCTAGCAGTTTTGGAGTGGAGTCTTTTGGGTTTTCCACATAAAGTATCATATCATCTGCAAAGAGTGAGAGTTTGACTTCTTCTTTGTGGATTTGGATGCCTTTTATTTCTTTTTGTAGTCTGATTGCTGAGGCTAGGACTTCTAGTACCATATTGAATAGCAGTGGTGATGGTGGACAGCCCTGCCGTGTTCTTGCCCTTAGGGGAAAAGTTTCTCAGTTTTTCCCCATTGAGAATGATATTCGCTGTGGGTTTTTCATAGATAGCTTTGATGATATTGAGGTATGTACCCTCTATCCCTACACTGAAGAGTTTTGATCAAGAAAGGGCTCTGTACTTTGTCAAATGCTTTTTCAGCATCTATTGAGAGTATTACATGGTTCTTGTTCTTTCTCTTATTAATGTATTGTATCACATTGGTTGATTTGCGGATGTTGGACCAACCTTGCAGCCCAGGAATAAATCCCACTTGGTCATGGTATTTTTGTGAGAATTTTGCATCTGTGTTTATCAAGGATATTGGTCAGTAATTCTCCTTTTTGATGGGGTCTTTGTCTGGTTTTGGGATCAAGGTAATGCTGGCCTCATAAAATGAGTTTGGAAGTTTTCCTTCCATTTCTAGTTTTTGGAACAGTTTCAGGAGAAGAGATATTAATTCTTCTTTAAATGTTTGGTAGAATTCTCCTGGGAATTCTGGCCCTGGGCTCCTGTTTGTTGGGAGATTTTTGATGATTGCTTCAATCTCCTTACTGGTTATGAGTCTGTTCAGGTTTTCTATTTCTTCCTGGTTCAGTTTTGGTAGTTTATATGTCTCTAGGAATGCATCCATTTCTTCCAGATTGTCAAATTTGCTGGTGTAGAGTTGCTCGTAATATGTTCTTATAATTGTTTGTATTTCTTTGGTGTTGGTTGTGATCTTTCCTCTTTCATTCATGATTTTATTAATTTGGGTCCTTTCTCTTTTCTTTTTGATAAGTCCGGCCAAGGGTTTATCAATCTTATTAATTCTTTCAAAGAACGAGCTCCTAGTTTCGTTGATTTGTTCTACTGTTCTTTTGGTTTCTATTTCATCGATTTCTGCTCTGATCTTTATTTCTCTTCTCCTGCTGGGTTTAGGCTTTCTTTGCTGTTCTTTATCCAGCTCCCTTAGGTGTAGGGTTAGGTTGTGTATTTGAGACTTTTCTTGTTTCTTGAGGAAGGCTTGTATTGCTATATACTTTCCTCTCAGGACCGCCTTTGCTGAAAACAAAAACAGTTTTGTTTTCATTTTCATTTGTTTCCATGAATTTTTTAAATTCTTCTTTAATTTCCTGGTTGACCTATTCCTTCTTTAGTAGGATGCTCTTTAGCTTCCATGTGTTTGAGTTCTTTCCAACTTTCCTCTTGTGATTGAGTTCTAGTTTCAAAGCACCGTGGTCTGAAAATATGCAGAGAATGATTCCAATTTGTTGGTACTGTTTGAGACCTGATTTGTGACCCAGGATGTGATCTATTCTGGAGAATGTTCCATGTGCACTTGAGAAGAATGTGTATTCTGTTGCTTTGGGATGGAATGTTCTGAATATATCTGTGATGTCCATCTGGTCCAGCGTGTCATTTAAAGCCTTTATTTCCTTTGATCTTTTGCTCAGATGATCTGTCCATTTCAGTGAGGGAGGTGTTAAAGTCCCCTACTATTATTGTATTATTGTTGATATGTTTCTTTGATTTTGTTATTAATTGGTTTATATAATTGGCTGCTCCCATGTTAGGGACATAGATATTTAAAATTGTTAGATCTTCTTGTTGGACAGACCCTTTAAGTTTGATATAGTGTCCTTCCTCATCTCTTATTATAGTCTTTGTTTTAAAATCTAATTTATCTAAAAAAAAAATATCTAATTTATCTGATATAAGGATTGCCACCCCAGCTTTCTTTTGATGTCCATTAGCATGGTAAATTGTTTTCCACCCCCTCACTTTAAAACTGGAGGTGTCTTTGGGTCTAAAATGAGTTTCTTGCAGACAGCATATTGGTGGGTCTTGTTTTTTTATCCATTTTGATACCCTGTTTCTTTTGATTGGGGCATTTAGCCCATTTACATTCAGGGTAACTATTGAAAGACATGAATTTAGTACCATTGTATTGCCTGTAAGGTGACTGTTACTGTATATGTCTCTGTTCCTTTCTAGTCTGTTACTTTTAGGCTCTCTCTTTGCTTAGAGGACCCCTTTCAATATTTCCTGCAGGACTGATTTGGTGTTTGCAAATTCTTTTAGTTTTTGTTTGTCCTGGAAGCTTTTTATCTCTCCTTCTATTTTAAATGACAGCCTAGCTGGATATAATATTCTTGACTGCATATTTTTCTCATGTAGTGCTCTGAATATATCATGCTAGTCCTTTCTGGCCTACCAGGTCTCTGTGGATAGGTCTGTTTCCAATCTAATATTTCTACCATTGTATGTTATAGACCTCTTGCCCGGAGCTACTTTCGGAATTTTCTCTTTGTCACTGAGACTTGTAAGTTTTACTATTAGATGACAGGGTGTTGACCTTTTTTTAATTGATTTTGAAGGGGGTTCTCCGTGTCTCCTGGATTTTGATGCTTGTTCCCTTCGCCAAATTAGGGAAATTCTCTGCTATAATTTGCTCCAATATACCTTCTGCCCCTCTTTCTCTTTCTTCTTCTTCTGGGATCCCAATTATTCTAATATTGTTTTGTCTTATGGTATCACTTAGCTCTCAAATTCTCCGCTTATGGTCCAGTAGTTGGTTATCTTTCTTTTTTCAGCTTCTTTATTCTCCATCATTTGGTCTTCTATAACACAATTCTCTCTTCTGCCTCATTTATCCTAGCAGTAAGAGCCTCCATTTTTGATTGGATCTCATTAATAGCTTTTTTTATTTCAACTTGATTAGATTTTAGTACTTTTATTGGTCCAGAAACAGATTCTCTAGTATCTTCCATGCTTTTTTCCAGCCCAGCTAGTACCTTGATAATCATCATTCTGGACTCTAGATCTGACGTCTTACTAATGTCCATATTGATTAGGTCCCTAGCCATTGGTACTGCCTCTTGTTCTTTTTTTTTTGTGGTGAGTTTTTCCGCCTTGTCATTTTATCCAGATAAGAATAGATGAACAAGAGAACAAAATACTAAAAGGGTAGCAACAACCCTGGAACAATATACACTAACCAAATCAGAAGAGACCTGAAATCGGGGGTGGGGGTGGGGAGAGAAGAAAGGAGAAAAAAGAAAAAAAATATATATATATATATTAGACTGGTGAATAAAACAGAGCCACACACTTGATTTTTGGGTGTATTTTGGTCTGTTAGAAGAAACTACCTCCCAAATTTTAAAGAAAGAAAAACTTATATATATACAAAAAATAAGACTAATTACAATGAAGGGATAGTATATGACTGTAACAATGAAAATTAAAAAAGATTTTTAAAAAGGTATTGATAGGATAAAATAGGAAAGAGGAAATAGTTAAACGTTAAAATAGGAAAGAGGAAAAATTAAAAAAAATAAAATAAGAAAAAATAAAATTTTAAAAATTTAACTTTGAAAGACTAAAGAATCATGGGGAAAAAAGCCATGAATTCTATGTGCTATATTCCTGTAACTCTGAAGTTTTGTAGTTCTCGTTGATCGGTGAACTGGATCTTGGCTGGAAGTTCTTGCTGATCTTCAGGGGGAGGGGCATGTTGCAGTGATTCTCAAATGTCTTTGCCTGAGGAGGAATTGCACCACCCTTGCCAGGGGCCAGGCTAAGTAATCTGCTTGGTTTTGCTCTCGGTAGCTTTTGTTCCCTGAACGCTTTCCTTACAGCTTTGGAGGATGGGAACAAAGATGGTGGCCTCCCAATCTCTGGCCTGGAGGAGCTGAGAGCTTGGGGCCCGACTCCTCAGTGCGCCCTCAGAGAAAAGCAGTCAATCACTCCCGTCTCCCTGGTCTCTGGCTGCGCTCTGTGCTCACCCGGCCTGTGATGGAGTGTTTCTATCTCTGGTGCACGGCTCCGTTTGGAGTCTCCAAACCCAGCAGATTCCTGCAGTACAGTCCTGTGCTGCTCCTCCCAGAGGAGGAAGGAGGGGTCTCCCCGGATCTGCCACTTGTGGGGTCTCTGCTCAAAGAGCAGTGGCCTGCCTGACTGCCTCGGATGATGGTTTAAGGTAATCCCAAGCTAAGAGCCCCCTCCTTGGCTCTGGCTCTGCAGCCAGCTTCCCCACTCTGATAACTGGGAGTTCTGCCGCACTCAGGCACCTCTGGTCTTTCTGTGACCCCCCCAAGGGTCCTGAGACCACACTGTCTCTGTGAGGGCTCCACCCTCCTGCTTAGCCTCTGGAGCAACATCCCTCCATGGACAGACTTCTAAAAGTTCTGATTTTGTGTTCTGCTGCTCTACTGCTCGCGGGGAGCTGGTTCCTCCCCCCACAGTCTATCTTCCCGTGTATCGCCTCGGATTCACTTTTCCGCATGTCCTACCTTCCAGAAAGTGGTCGCTTTTCTGTTCCTAGAATTGCTGCTCTTCTCTTCGATCTCCCGTTGAGTTTGTAGGTGTTCGGAATGGTTTGATAACTATCTAGCTGAACTCCTTGGACCCGATAATATTCAGGTCTCCTAATCCCCTCTGCCATCTTGCTCCTCCTCCCATAATCTTCTTCTCGATTGGCAAGTTTTTCTACTCTTCCACATTAACTGCAGTTAGATCATTGGACATCAGCCAGTTAAGTTAGTATTGTATGAGATAGCATTTTTCCATGTTTTCATAATAGTGAAAACAAATCCTAGAATCATTAATGGATAACAGTGGTAGGACTTTCAAAATATTAAACTGGTAAAGCATTTTTCAAAGTTCTGAGAAATGTTATTGAATATTCCATGAAAAAAATATTCTATGCTTTTGGGGCATCTGGGTGGCTCAGTGGTTAAGCATCTGCCTTTGGCTCAGGTCATGATCCCAGGGTCCTAGGATCAAGCCCCGCATTGGGCTGCTCCCTGCTCAGCAAGAAGTTTGCTTCTCCCTCTCCTGCTCCCCCTGCTTGTGTTCCCTCTCTCACTTTCTCTCTCTCTGTCAAATAAAGAAATAAAATCTTTAAGAAAAAATTCTATGCTTAAATAAATTTGCAAGAATCTGGACAAAATTTAAACAATGCCAATTCTGTAAAACCTTTATTATGCTAATGCACAGTGAGATTCTTCAAAAAGGGTATATAGTATTAAGAATTTCCAAGACTTATTTGATCATAGACTCTCTTTCTAACACAAAACTTCATCCATTAAAATTTTATGGATCAAGTTTTGTATATGCTACATTAATCATTTTTAAGACAGATGTATACCTATAATCTCCTGAAGAATCTCGAATTCCAAGGTTAGAACATATGTTGTAATAATTTTTTCAATATGAAAATAGTTCCCATGTCTCCAAAATAAAAACATTTCCAAAATTACTCCATGAATTCCATATTCTTCATAAGAGTAATATATTCAAATTTTATATTCTCTTTTTCCCCCTATGGTTTGTTTTTAAATTTCTACAAAGTGGCATGTGCACTTATGTTTCAAAATATTTGCTGTCACAAAGGAGCCTTATGTTCAAAATACATAAGTAACGTACATTCTAAGCTTCATGTTGCTCAATGATAACAAGGAGACAATAATACTCATTTCAGAGTCAAATATAGGTGCAAATGAGATAGCACATGCACAGAATTTTGTTTCTGGCACCAAGTAAGGACTCGGCCACATTATTATGATCTATTTATTTAGAAGAAAAGCAACTTATTAATTAAGAAAAAAATAGAACATAATGGACAGTATGAAGGAATCCCAACGAATTTGATTTAAATTCTAAGAAGGAACTTGAATGTAAAAAGTGTTCATGACCTATTTCTTCTGTAAAGGTAATGTAAAATAATCACAAACCAGAGTGTGCTCCTTATACCTATAATAAAATGTCTCTAAACACAAACTTGATGTATACTTTATTGAGAAAAAATATGTTAAGTAACTTAAACAAATGCACACAATACAAACACACAGAAACCCAATAAGAATGGAAAGAAAGCACATGGATACCATCAAAAGTCAAGAAAGAGTGTGATGATTAAAAGTATGATTCCAAGTGCCAAAATGCTGGGTTCAAATGCTGCCTCTAAAGACTAATTAACTCTATGGGCTTTGCCTAGTCACCTCCATTCTCTATGCTTTGTTTTTTCTCTGGAAAATGTTATTAATAATGCCTACTTCATATATGTACAATGAAGATTAAATGAGATGGTGATATACTAGTTTTTTCTTACTGTATAACAAAATTACCACCAATTTAGCAACTTAAAACAATGGCCATTTATTAGCATATAGGTCAGAAGTCCTGCACCGTGTGGCTAAGTTCTTTGCTCAGGATCTCACAAGGTGGAAACCAAGGTGTCAGTTTGGCTAAGTTCTTGTCTGGTAATTCTGGGGAGGAAAAATCTACCTCCCAGCTCATCCTTTTTTGGCAGAATTCAGCTCCTTGTGGTTGTAGGACTGGGGTCCCTGTTTCCTGCTTGCTGGGGCTGGAACTGTTCTCAGAGCTCCTAGAGGCTGCACACATCCCATGTCATGGGACCCCTTCCCTCTTCAAAGTCAGCTACAGAGAGTCTCTTACTTTGAATCCATAATCTCACCCTTAATTTCTTACCTCTAGATTTAAAGGGTTCATGTGATTAGATCAGGCCCACCTAGATCGTCTCTTATCAGGTCACTGATATAGGACTTTAAGTACCTACACAAAATCCCTTTGCCCTGTGATGTGAACACAGTCACAGCAGTGATATCTCACCATATTTGCGATTCTGGAGATATACAAGGCATGCACACTAGGGGATAAGGATGCCGCTTTAGAATCCAGTCTAATATATATATGAGATGCTAGAACAGTGCTGGCATATAGTAAGTACTATATGTGTATAGCTCTTGTTCTTATGGAGTATCTGAAATACTCACAGATATTTTATTTTATTTTCATTTTTTATTTTTTTAAACATTTATTTATTTATTAGAGAGAGAGAAAGGGAGAGTGTGAGCAGAGGAAAGGGCAGAGGGAGAGAATATCCAAGCAAACTTCCACTGAGTGTGGAGCCTGACAAGGGGCTGGAGCCTGACACAGGGCTCAATTCAATGACCCATGATATCAGGACCTGCACTGAAACCAAGAGTCAGACGCTTAACCAGCTGAGCCACCCAGACACCCCAAAACTCATAGATATTTTAAAAAATAGCAATGCCATAGTTATGGCAAGGGTGTGGTAAAATGATAGCCCAATGCACCGTAAAAGAAACAAATTGGTAGAATCTTTCTGCCAGGTAACTTGACAATGTGTATTGAAAGTTCAGTACTTCCACTTCTAGGGCTTTATCCTAAAGATATAATCAGAGGCATACACAAAGGTATGCAAAAGAAAAGTTAATTATACTTGATTTATAATAATAAACACTTAAAGAGAAACTAAACATCTCCCTTTAGAATTTTAGTTAAATATTATGGCATAGCTATTCAATGAAATGTTATGTAGCCTTAAGCACGAAAGTAAAAATCAAATAAAACAAAAACACATAGTTCTTGAAAAATATTGAATGAGAAGCATCCTCATGACAGAAGTGGAGAGATGATAGGTTATAAAATTGCATAAGCGGTGTTAATCAACTCATGCTTTTTCCTAGAATGTTAGGTGGCCTTTTAGCAAAACATGCTCACTTGACAAGGGAGGGAACAGACCCTGACATACCTCCTCAGATAACTGTAGGTACAACTATGTTCTAGAGACTTCTTACGGAGTCTCAGCAGGAAGAGGAAGGAAGGAAAGAAGGAAGGAAGGAAGGAAGGAAGGAAGGAAGGAAGGAAGGAAGGAAGGAGGAAGGAAGAAAGGGAGGAAGGAAGGGAGAGAGAAAGAAGGAAAGAGAGAGAAAGAGGGAGGAAAGATGGAAGAGGAAAAAAAAGAAAGAAAGGAAGAAAAAAGCCAACCAGCTTAAGAAAACTTTACTTTTTTGGACCTTGGAAATGCAAGACCTTTTTGGGGACCCTGAAGTAGAATTATAAAACTTTTGACGACTAACAAATACACAAAAAATAGCACAATCTTTTTGATGCTTGCAAATTTAAATTAAGCCATCTGTACTTTCCTCTTTGGTAACATTTTCTTCCAGTCACATACTCTCAAAACAGTATTCTGTGTCCTAAGGGTGACTTAGTATTGTTTAGGACTGTTTCTACTTGACTATGTGGATAGGGAAAACTCATCCAAGGATATTCATAATTTTTCTTTGGTCTTCCTTCTCACTTCTTACTGCAGAAATCTGAATGGGGGAGCATCTTAAAATCACAATTTAACTTCTCCTGCATGAGCTCATTTCTGTTGCCATAGAAATAATTGTAGTATTGCAATTTTAGTCCTACAACCAGAGGACACTCCAGTGGGATCAGATTGGCAGACACAATCTGTAGGATGAAATCTCTCTCTTTCAACAAGTGTCTGTTATGCTTTAGAACATTTTTTCCCTCTACCCTTCGTTTCTTTGTGTTTCCTCTGCTGTCGAGTTCTACAGTCGCATCTCTCTTCAATGACTTTGTGTAAGATTCTTCAGGGCCACCAGGACCTAAAAGCATAAATATGAGAAAATCCACAGAGATTATTTATGTTGATTTCATATCAGCTAAGGAAAAATTTCCAAATAGTTTCCTAGAACTAACAAACTTAAGTTTTATCAACATTTTTTAAAAATCTATCAACAGCTTTGAGTTTTTAAGAGCTTTTCTGTAATTCTTCTAAAACCTCTGTAAGTCACCTGAAAATAAGAGAGTCACTTCAACCAAATAATAAGCAATTATTTTAGGTTACTATGTGACTTTTTAAGCTGGAGACTGACTTTTAAACAGATCCAGAGTCTTATAATCCCTGCAGTAGCAAGTGGTGGTTATATATCTGACTTTTAAAAAAATCTTGAAAAAGTAAATTTAGAAAGGATGGTGAATAAAATAGTTATTAACTCTTTGCCTCTATTTTCCCATGGATAATGGCCACCGCCCATTTATTCTCTCTTTTCTGTCGAACTAAAAGAAATACTCCTGTAGAGCGATAAAGGGAAGCTTACTTTTTTATTGTTAATTTTATTCGCCAAAGCAACATTACAAAGTGGTACCAATGTATCTGAATTGGTCCTATTTGAAACTTAGCAGATAAGATGGACCTTCACTGTCATAAAGTATTGGTAATCTAGAGACAGAGGTGGTTCTAGGTAAAATTAAGTAATCATATTGCTTTGGGAAGCACTTTGGTTCCCCTCCCCTTCTAAACTCTTTCTAAATTCTTCCACCCCAAAAGAAATTATGACCTCTCCAGTCCTCTGACTAGTCAGGTTTTCTGACTCTAACTGCTCATCTGAGTCACTAAGTCCTCTCTAGGTATGTTCCTTAATTCTAGACCTTTCCCTTTTCCCATGAAATCTGTTGTCCCTTTACCATTGGCCCTGTGTTTTCTTGTGAAATAACAGGCTAATGGGTACACCTTTAAAAATATAAGTCAGATCTTGTCACTCTATGACTTATGACTTGTGGTGGCTTCCATCTCATGAAGAGTAATGGCTGAAGTCCTCCCAGGTGCTACACAGTCTAGCCCCCATTCCTGTCTACCCTCATGGCCCACTATGCCCAGCCCAAGACCTTGGCACATACCATTTTTTTGGCCTGAAATTCTTTCCCCCCAGATGTCAAAATTGCTGGCCCCCTTACCTCCTCCATATCTTCATGATATCCTTCTTCACTGTGACATTAGCTCTCCAATCAACTAAAAATGGAATGTTCTGGGGCACCTGGGTGGCTCAGTCATTAAGCATCTGCCTGCAGCTCAGATCATGATCCCAGGGTCACGGGATGGAGCCCCGCGTGAGGCTCTCTGCTCATCGGGAAGCCTGCTTCTCCCTCTCCCACTCCCCCTGCTTGTTTTCCCTCTCTCGCTGTCTCTCTCTCTCTTTGTCAGATAAATAAATAAAATCTTTAAAAAAAAAAAAAAGGAATGTTCTGTATCAGCCAAACTTGTAGACACTATACCTCTTAACTGCTTATTTTTCTCCGTAACTGTGATCTCCATGTGATATATTATCTGTTTAATTTATTTGTTTATTACTATTTATTTGACTTTTTATTATTATTTATTTATTTTAGTTATCTGTAGCTAGTAAATAAGCACCATCGGAGAAAGGAATTTTTTTTCCTGTGCTCTTATTTTATCATTTAATGATAAGTTAGTCACTAGTTCCTGACAGCAGCATCTATTGAGATGTAGCTACCGTGACAGGAAACTGTGAGGTCAGAGAGAGGCCCAAGGAGGGTAGCCAGTCCCAGGGTCGCTACATTTTTACGAAAGTCACTCTAGTTAGACTTGTTCTGTGTTACCAAAAGGCATAGATAGGCCTGCCATGCTAAGATATAATGGCTTCAGATGTTACCTTTCCTTGGTAGCATATATCGTGCAATGTCTTTCGTAAAATCAGTTTGTTCCTCCAGCTGATATTTTCTTGCAAAGGCATTTTGGGTATTGTGCCGGGTGACTGGAGAAGAGAACGTTTTGATTTCTTAGTCTGTGAGCCCTTTGGCATCACCTACCTGAACCATTCTTTGTCATTCTTCTAGAGCCAGTCCAAGTTGGGCTTTAATTACAATGTAATCTAAAAATTGCTCCTCTAATTTTATAAACAAGATTAATAATGGAAAGGGGGATGGGGAATGTAAAGTGTAACGGTGCAAAGGACTGCTTCTGAATGTGAATGGGACACTGGCCGGGTGTTAGAGCAGCTTCAGCGGGGAAAGCATGGGGCTGAGATGACCTGGACCTGAGTAGTAGCTTCCGCCTTTGGCCTGGTTGTGCATCCCGACTTCACCACAGTTTGTGCTACTTACTACCGGCTCTCTCCTTGGTGGGGAGATCATTTATTATTGTGCCTATGCTATCAGAGTGATGTGGGCTGGAGGGGTTTGAGGACCCAAAGGGGTCCTGCAGGACCAGCCGAGATGGTCCTTGGCTTATAGGATAGAGATCAAATGTGTGGCGAGAGGAAGAGAGAACAGAGTTTATGGGAGAGAGAGGGCGCATACAGACAGAGCATCTGGGAGACTTGGAAAGGAAAGAAGAGTGAGTCTCATCTTTGCTTGGGGCCTGGGGTTTCTATTAGGGATGGTGGTCTGGTGCACATGTCTTCTCAGGCATCCAGGAACAAAGACAAGGGTTTAGGCGTCCTCCATGAGTCACTTATGTCCTGGAGCCGCGGGTCTTGGTGAGTCAGTGGGTTTGGAGAACCCTGCCTGGCCACTCCTTAGATGTTATCTACTGTGCTGGAAGATTCCAAAGAAGTCATTAACTCTTTGACCTTTACAAGGTGTGCATACATTATCTGTTCTATAAGGCACGTGTAACGTGGAGGCGTAGGTCCTAATAAGAATAGGATCGGGAAAAGGAGTAAAAAAAACCCAGTTTTTCATGGTTTCCCTTTAATTTTCCTGTCTCAGTAGGGTAGAGGAGTATGTCTTGATATCTTTATTACAAATAACAGTAGACAAAAAAGAAGATTGAGATGACTTCATGATTTTATTACCTCTGACCCTCTTTACTCATTGAGGTTATCTGTCACTGGAGGAACCACTGATCGTCTTAACAGTCACTCTGTAGCTATGAAGTAATTATTACTCTCGAGGTTTAATGACTCATGTAAATTGACATTAACAAAATTTTTAAATACATCAGGCTACCTCTGACTGGCTTTCACTGACCACGTTGATACAGAGAGTGAGGAGTCTCAAATTAATATTTTATCCAGCAAAAGATTTAGGGACTGTGGTTCACCCTGCCTAAAATCTATTGAGCCAAACCTCCTTGGCATAGGACTAAGTATTCCCTGCAGCTCTGCTGAATTGACTAGAAACACGATAAGGCATCTAAATTCTGCAGGTATAGCCAGCCATTCCTAGCAACCAATTTGATTTTTGACGGACAAAGAGCCCCAGGAAAGTAGATGCCTTTGTATCCGAGAAAAAAGAAATCCCAAGCAAGATAGACATGCCCTAATCAGTATGCTCTGGGTATGACAGCATGCAAGTGAGTGATCTATTTTGTTCTGAACTCTAGCTTTGTCAATGACAGTACACGATTTACTAGAACAAATCAAATAAGTGTAATGGACTCCTGTTTTGACGTTTCAAAACAGTGAACCCTATTTCCTCGTGCAGTGCTCTGATTCTACCTTCTTAATTTGGGCTTCTTCTTATAAAATGCCGTTGTCAGAAACGAGAACACAGATAACAATGAATCAGGGTAGAATTGTTTTCAACGCTCTCAAACATCGTGGGAGGAATCATTTCTGCACGGATATGATAATGGGGTAGATGTGGTTCAAAAAATTACAGCCCCAGAAAATGATTTGGAAACTTGGACTCTGCTGTGGTCAAACTTCTCAGGGCTCTGTTGTTCCCGTTCCTTTTACAGGTACATGTGACAGCGTTGCAGCTATGAGAGGAATTTTAGAGGGGAAGTTTGAAGAAATTGACGACGGCTCCTCACCCCGCTCCTCTGTTCGGGAATCAGATGATGAAGTTTTTAGCTGTGACGGTGCTGACAGTGTTGATAGTGTCAATCCGTCCACTTGTAATCTTTTCACTGGTGAGTATTTGAAGCTCTGTTTCAGACTATACTCTAAGTTGTGTTGGACGGTTGGTTCCTGGAGTTTCTCTCTTTATCCACTGCCTTCTATCTGCTCCAAGTTTTTCGTCCTATCAGACTTATTTGTAAAACGTGATATCATTTTGGTTATTAAATCTCAATAGCATTCTTATGTTCATCTCTATGGAGTGAGTCTGAGAGGCAGAAATGAGTCAATTGAAGGTAAGCAATTGAAAATGATTTCCTCTGCGCCTTCAGCGTTCTGAAATCCTTTTTGAAATCTGATCAGTTGAGCTTTTTTGAACTTCTAATAATACTGGTCAATGAGTTATGGAATTAACAGCACTCAGTGCAACACATTTATTTCCTAGGTGAGAAAATGATGTTTGTTTTTAGAAGAATGCTGCTCTGAAATAAAGCCTTGAAAGCTCTCAGCTTCTATCCTTGTTTGAGCACCGGTAAGCCTCAGACTTGAGGCCAGGTTCATGCCCTATAGTAAGTGCCACTTTCTGCATGTATATACCTTTCCTAAGCAGTTAATACGAACAACAATATTTGCCTTAGCATGGTAGGTTCTAGCTTAAAATTCTAGCCATTCCAAACTGCCTTCCTTGTAACTGATACACATGTAACTGATTTTGCAATAGGTGAATCTTTTCCAACATCCCTGTGTCCATTCGATCCCAGTCATTAGGGAAAGAAGGATCTCTAAATTCGTTTTAGAAGTTAATCATCCAAAGCAAAACTAAACAAGGTGAAATAAAGTCCCAGAGAATGGTGGATATCCTTTTAAAGCCCCATTGCAGAAGTAAAGGTACAAATTATCCAACACAAAAGAGAGGTTTTGTGGGGGTTTTTTTCCATAATAGTTTTTTCTATATTATTCTTCTGAGGCATTTATGTTTGGGGATTTTTACCAAACTTACCAAAACAACTTTTTCAAATTCACACTGATATTCATGCATCAGGGCTCTATGACCTCTGAAATTTCATTTTTAATACTCTTTCCTCCACTCCCAAGAATTTGAAAGTTTGTTCGATATTCATGAATTCTCCCTCATCTCTGTTAGAAGCATTTAGAATAAAAATAAGTATAATTTTATGAGACTGTTTAGCCTTTGCATCATTTATCTCTTGACTAAAGTAGATCTTACTTCTGTGAACTTCTGGGAAGTATAAAAAGTAAGGAGGAGATAAAGGAACACTTAGGAGAAGGGAGAAAGCAACAGCTATTTTGAGAATGGGATTCTCTACTTACCTATATTGTCAGTCAGTGGGTTTGGGGGGTAGGTTTGTTTGAGATTTATCTGTAGCCTTTCACCTCCTTCCTCTTAGCGACTGTCGCTCTGTGGAGGGCACATACCTTGCTGTCACCCACAGTGCTGAAGAGTACTGAGCATTGAATCATGCTTAGACTTCTTTATTGAGTGATTTGACTAAATTTAGATAATTCTTTTTTTCTTTTTAAAAATGGTTATCTTCTTTGACAATAAACATTTTACATATTTAATGTGTACAATATAATGTTGTGATACATGTATGCATTATGAAATGATCAGTGCAATCAAGCTATTAATATTGCCATCACCTCACATATTTAGTTTTCGTTGTTAGTGGTGAGAACACTTGAGATCTACTGTCTTAGCAAATTTCAAGTAGGCAATACATTATTTTTATAATTTCAGACAGTTTTTAAAAGTCAGAGAGAACGAATTTACTGATTGTCTTTATCCTTAGTATATATTTAAATTCCAGACCCTCGAGGATGTTATTGAATACCGTGCCTGTGTACCTTGGAGAATTCTCCTTCTCCAAGTCCCAGAACACTGCAGGAGCTGCCTGGAATTTTTTGACTTTTTCCTTTTAGCCACTCCTGAAAAACGTCATCAATCTAGACTCTATTTCTTTGAGATACCACCTTAGCAGGGCAGCAATTTCCACATGCCTATGTTCTTTTTTTTTTTTTTTTAAACCTTCAGCATGCTTTCAACCTCACTGGTGTCTATGTCTCTCCTAAAGTTACAAATTGACTCTCTTCTGGAAAAATCAATTGTAGGACACTCTATGCAAGATATCTATTGATTTCTATAGCTTATGAGTTCACAAAGTACCTATAATGTTCATTTAAATGCCATCAGGTCTTACGATCATGGCTCAAGATGCTTTCCAGATGAAAGTGATATTCTGGTGGCTTTGAGAAGTTTGGAAAATTATAGATCAGGCACTTGTTATGGGCACCTGAGCACTCTGGGAAGGTAAAAGTTTGAGTGGAGAGTGGTTTTATTTGGGTAAAATAAACTATTTGATAACCATCTGGACATCTGTTCACAAGTTTTCTGTTTCATCCCCATCATGAGAGTCTGGGGAGGAGGAGACTCCAGGGTTAGAGAGGAGAAGTCAGGCTGATAAAGAAAGTAGTTTCAAAGTCTCATTAACTGTCTTCCAGCATGTTGCTAAAGTCCTCTTCTTAGTGAATCTTCGAGGGTTTTGAGGGAAATGTTTGCTGAGGAGACTCTGTAAGGAAATGGGATGCATCATTGAACAACTCGTAAGTGAATGTGGATCAGAATCGTGACTTAAACAGTGGGGAGGAGGGTAAGAAAGAATGGGTGGAAAATGTGACCTATGGATGATTTCTTGTTACTGTGAGATATTCTTAGCTTAATCATCAATATAAAGTTTACTGATTATTTCGTAAAGTTAGGGAAACAGAGGAAGAAAACCCTTTTTAATTTCTTTTGAGAGAATCCAATACAATGTAATAGAATAAGACAAAACCAATAGTAAAGAATCAACCACATTTTGAATTCAAAGAATGTTAGGACTAGTAGGGCCTTTGAGAACATCTAGACTGTTTCTTATTTTCATAGATGTGGAGACTGAGGCCCACCGAGAGTAACTAGAGAAGAATCCAAATAGCGGCTATTGGCAGAGGACTTTATTGTAGAACCTTAGGATCTACCTTCCTTCGAGACTGAAGCTGCTGCTCTCTGGTGGGTCTGTTATATCACTGACTACTAAGTTGGACCCAAATCACCAAGAGAGAGATCTCGGTTTTAGCTTTTGTGCCAGCTCCTCTTAGAAATGGAATGAGTCTTTTGGTGAAAGGGCAACTGGCATTTCATCTCTCGTCTTTTTTTTTTTTTTCAGTTGGTTTCTAGTGAAAGTGCTAGTATCTCTTGGATGCAATATAGTGTCAATGATGAGTTTATGAATAAATTCAATGAGCTAAAGAAATAGTGGACAGAGAATTCAGTTTGAGTGGAAATGAGCACTTTGCCTTCCCCTTTCTGTAAGTAAGTGATAGGGCAGACTGTTGAGACTTCCCTTGTATGTCATTGACATTGATGGAAATATCTTACAGCAAACATGTTGTTTTACATTCATGAAGGAAATTGGTTTGTCTTGGTGACATAATGCTACTTGTGATAATGTGAAAATGCTATAATGAAAAGAAGATGAGATGAAGTGTGCAGTATGCATCTTTAACAGCAGCTAACAAATAGAGGGTTATTTCATTTACTTTAAAAGTAAAACCTTTGTACATTCCACTTTTGCCAGAGGGGTGAATGGGCAGCCTGGACTCCCTAGGAAAAAGAAAAAAAAGATAATGATATCTTTCCATCCCTTGAACTCCAGGACCCTACATTACTTGTTCAATAATTCAAGACTTCAGAAACCCACTTACCTTGCATTTCGATTAGACTCACTTAGTCACAGCTTCTGGCTGAATGCAGTAATTATATTCCATTTTGCTGCCTAGGTACAGAATTGGCTTTTATATTTGCTTGTTTGTTTTAAGCCCTGAAAAACTTAAATTTGGCTTTAAACTTAAAAGCACAATTGGTCTGAATTTCAAATACATTTTTATATATCACTGTCATAGTGAATGTAGAAAAACAACGCTTACTGCTTGTGGTTTTAACTCTCAGTTAGCAACCATAAAAAATGGAATGTAAAGGTAATTCCTCGTGGGGTTAATGGTACTATTTCTCACAGTATACAAGCGATAAAGGCCTAGTAGGATGAGATCCAAAATATGTCATAGAAAATCTTCCAATTTCCCACATCCATTATTTACTCAGGATATCTATAGGTGGAATTGATAGGGTAGCTGTATTTCATAAGAGTATAAGAATTAGAGTTGCTATTAAATATTAAGGACACCATCTTCACATTAGTGATCAGAATATTTTCATCCGATGATGTAATTTCTTTACAAATATTTCATAGAGTATTTGCATGTTTTATAAACCTCTTGATAAGAATCACATCCTTATTTTGGGGTAACCTCGGAATAGTCACAGGCAATAAATAGATGATTGCCTAACTGCAAAATATCGAGACGTCAAAAATGGATCCAAACGAAATTGAGGTGATTAAAATTCTACTAACCATTTTCAAAGCCCCATAATCTTTTGGCTTTGGATTGAATAGCAGAGGTTGACTGGCTTTATACTTGTTTATGATGGTGACGATGAAATCATAGTGCCTGAAGCAAATGTCCTTGTGTTTCTGAAAAGATTTTAAAATTCATCATGCAAATTAGGCAATCTGATGCTTTCTGACAGCTCGAGGGAAGTATATTTGTGTGCATGTGAATGCAGAAAAGAATTAAATCTGGTCTTGCTTAAAAAAAAAAAAAAAAAGAGCCAGTTGGTGCTATTTCTGAATTGGCTGTGATATTTAACCATTTCACTCTGGAAAGTGCATGTTTGTACTCTGAAAATGTTCCCTTTTTTTGTCTGAGGAATTTGGGAGTAAACTGGGAATGTTTTAGGGCCACAGGATTGTTGTAGCATATGTCTTATATGTTCAGCTCCAGCGATCTGGCATGAAGTAAAATTGTTAAAAATCTCAAGTTTACTGAATTCATTTGACAGTGGGATTAAGATTAAAAGTATAGTTTTTACATGTAATGAAGAATGAGCAATCATAATAAGCATAACAAAAGACAAATATTTGATTTTCAATCAAAGGTCAACATATAAAAACTAGAAAAGCATTTTTTAAAAATAATAAATATTTAATGTTCAAGTAGGAAAGTATAGTGAATTAAAATTGAAATGGAGGTTCAGTTTGTTGCATTTGGTTTTATCTTATCTCACAAATATAATAATAGAATAGTAATAAAGATTGATTTATGTAATTTAGAATACTAGGACTTTGAATGAAATGTTATGAAACTTGATTTACATAATGAACTATTAAATCACTTTAAGATCCTTAATGGATAGCTGCAGTGGTCTTAATTAGCGTAACCAAAAGAGCAAACTCTATTAAAACAATTTACAAAGCAACATGAAAGCTAGGGAAGATTGCTAGACAGAGTGCTAAAAGCACTAGATATTTCTGGCTGAAATGCAATAGTGAGTCCCATTAGTTGTGATATTGTGAAGACCTGAAATGCATGTAAGGCTACATATTTTTACACAATGATTGGATGATCATGGTAATGGATATATATTGTAAGATGAAAAATGTACATATTTAGTATTAAATTATCTTAATAAAATTACTTTTAAATATTCACAATCAAAGAATATTTGATATATTTCATCTTAAAATTCCTTCAATGTTTACAACGTCTATATTTGAAAAAACATGTATACTTTAAATCTTAACAATGCTAGGGTTTGCGGTACTTAATTCCATCCCTAAGAAACTGGATTTGGAAGAAATGATGACTATTAATTTTAAATATGGTTAATTTTCTAATATAGCCATCCTATTTCACAATTTCACCAAAGATGTTGTCCACTATTTCCTTTTTATGTCAGATCTGGCTTTCTGCTGTTTGCTGTTTCTATGACAACCGTCATCTTAGCTTGGAGAGAGTAGTACCTATTTTAAAATATATGTTTTCAGATACATCCACACACACATTTTAAGAATTTTTTACTTCCAAAATAACTGATCATTAGGTTGGCAGTTATCATGGTCATTAATCAATACTAAAATTAAATGTTATGCTAATTAGATCATGGCTACATTAGGACATATATATCTTACATTTGCCCTAGATTTTTTAAAAAAATATGAATAAGCTAGAGAGGTTGCAAAAGAAAATCTAAAGTAAATTTGACATAAATAATTTATGGACACTAATAAAGAGGCATATATACTTAGAAATTCCCCTCGATACGAGGTAAATAAAAGTTTTGATGAAAAATTTAAAAAAAATGAATGGAATCCAAAAAGGATAAATGCAGCTTAAATAACTATTGTGATATTTCAAATAACTTTCTTTTTTCTTTTAGCATTCACTAGCTTTTAGCCAGAATATGGAAAATGGCTGAAATTAATCATTATAATTATTTTAAACTCCTTGATGATAAGAGCTGCATCCCTTATTTGCCCCACATTACTGAATGGTAATAATCACAAAAAGCTTTATTGAACTATGTAATTTGCCAGGCATTGTGCTAGATGTTTTAAACAAATTATTTCATTTCGTTCTGATGTTAGGTCTTAAATAAATTTATTTTTGATTGCAATGTTCACATCTTTTTTTGAAAAAGGAAATGCTTAATTGATTAAATGATTCATCATATTAAACATGACATGAGTCACCTGAAATAGGTTAACTAATTGTAGAGAAATTAAGAATTTTGGATGCAATTAGGGTGACCTTCAACAGGTGCAGACTCATAGGAAAAAGTGTTTTTATATTAAATGTCCATAAAATTTCCAATTTATGCACACAGTTTTACGAGTATAAGTGAAATCCCTCTCTAACCTCTCTACATAGCTTTACCAACCTTTAAGCCTATTCATTAAGTCAGAATATCCTAAAATTAGAACATTGAAATATTTTGGATCAATATATTTAACATTTTCTTATTACTTTCAAAAGCTGAATGTATAAAAATTTTAGCTTTAACAATGATTATTGCAGTATTTTTTCTTATGGTGAAAAATTATGTAGAACCTATATACCACACAATTGGTTAAATAATCTATGGAAAACCCATACAGTCAATTCCTATGTGGCCAATAAAAACAGTTGAACAAATGTACCTATTGACATAAAAATATATTCACATTAATAAAGAAGTTTACAAAATTATATTACATTTTCATCTCATTCGTAAAATCATATCCATATGAGGTATGTATAAAATAAGATCTAGAGGTTAAAAGAGAAATATTTTCTGTAGAAATATAGAAAACTTATAGGACATTTTCTCTGGATAGTAAAATTATGGATAGTAAGTTTTATTATTTATATATTTCTCAATTTTCACAATTATCTATGTATTTTCTCAATTTATTTTCATACATTTTTAGCTTAATGAGACTTGTGTTCATTCATTATAATAGCTTTCTAGATTTTTCACTAATATAATTATGCTGTTAAGACATGCTCGTAGATAAATCTTAGAATAAATCCTTAAAAATGGAAATCATAGTTCAAAGAGTATCATTTTAATTGCCCTCCAGAAAACTTTACCAATTTATATGCCTGTTTTAAGTGATTAAGTGCCTATTGCCCCAAGATCTTGCCAACTGGCCCACATACACCCCTTGGTCAATTTTGTTGGTAAAAACTGATTCCACTGGTGTTTTAACTTGAATATCTCTGAATACTAGGAAGCCAACTATTTATATATTTATTTATTTGCTTTTTTTCTGTGTATATAAATGGTCTATTTTTTTATTATGATGATAATTTCTCTTTCTGTTTTATAATATTAAGGATTATTTGATTAACATAGGCAATTATGTCTTTCTTATTTTGCCATTTGTCTTTTCACTCTGTTTATGTTTGCCATAGAACTATGTTTATGTGGTCAAATATATTGTGGATTTGGCTTTTAGGAAATACTTAGGCTCAACTTCTCTGCTCCCAAGATTAATTGTATACAAATAATTTCTTCTAGAACTTTCATAACTTTTTATTATATGTTTAAATCTTCAGACTAGGGGCGCCTGGGTGGCTCAGTGGGTTAAAGCCTCTGCCTTTGGCTCAGGTCATGATCTCAGGGTCCTGGGCCCATATCCGGCTCTCTGCTCAGCAGGGAGCTTGCTTCCCCCTCTCTTTCTGCCTGCCTCTCTGCCTACTTGTGATCTCTCTCTCTGTTAAATAAATAAATAAACTCTTAAAAAAAATTCTTCATACCAGTTGAAAATTATGTTGGCATATTGTGTGAAATAGAAAGATAATTTTCCAGTTTTCCAAAAATCATATACTGAATAATATATTTTCTATTAATATGAAATTGTATTCTTTTCTTGAACCAAATTCTTACATACAATAGGACTAGTGTCTGTGGTCTCCTTTCTGTTTCATGATCTGGATGGTTATTGCAAAACCAACAATAGTGTTATGTTATGACCCTATAGTAAGTTTTACTATCTCACATAAGATTTCCCAATTTTCCTTAACCGGAACAGAAACACCACACACTACCATACTCTTTAAAGGCTCTATAAGCTATTTCACATGATTATTATTTGAATTTTAAAAGAATACTCCCAGGTTACCAAACAAACCATTGCTATGTCATGGAAATTACATTAAATTTGTAGGTTAATTTGGTTCACAGGGAAGGTTAGCATCTTTTGCCATATTGCTTTTCCATTTTAAGAATGCCAGATATCCTTTCATATTTAACTATCATTTTGCCCTCAGTAGAGTTTTGTGCTTTTCTTCTTGCCGTGCATTTTCCTTGCTGAGTCCCCAAGTTTTCAAAATATTTTTGTCCCTATTATGAATGAGACTTTTTTATATATGTTGTAACAGATTATTTTCGGTACTGAAGAGACATTGTTTTTCTTTTTTTAACAGAAATATTCCCAGGTTATATCTTTATTTGGCCATAGGATATTCTTTATCCTATATGAGGAGGTATCCTTCCATTAAGGGTTTTTAATTAGTAATTACTATGAAGTAACATCGTATTCCTCATTAGTACATATTAAAGCAATCCCATTTTTTCTATGACCTGTTAATATTATGAGCTGAAAAATATTTTTCCAAATATAAAACTATTATTACTTTTGACTCCATTACATCATAAGGTAATTTAATCTCACATGAAGAAGGGCACCTGGGTGGCTCAGTCATTATAAGCGTCTGCCTTCGGCTCAGGTCATGATCCCAGGGTTCTGGGATCCAGTCCTGCATCAGGCTCCCTGCTTAGTGGGGAGTCTGCTTCTTCCTCTGCCCCTCACCCGCTCATGCACACGCACACTCACTCGCTCTCTCTCTTTCTATCATAAAAATAAAAATAAATAAAATGTTTAATCCCACGTGAGGATCAAATTTAGTCTGGCAATGTGTATGCATTAAAGAAATGTTTAAGGTTAACTTAAAATCCACTTTCATTAAGAAAGAACAAAGCTGAAGGCAACACTCTTCCTGATTTCAAACTATATTATAAAACTATAGTAATTAAAGCAATATGATACTGACATAAAAACAGATAGATGGATCAATGAAACAGAATAGAGACCCCAAAATAAACTCATGCATATATGGCCAACTAATATTCACCAGGGAGCCGGAATATGCAATGGAGAAAAGTTAGCCTCTTCAGTCAATGGTGTTTTAAAAACTGGATATTCACATACAAAAGAACAAAACTGGATCCCTGTCATACACCATTCACAAAAATTTCATTTCAATTTTGAATGCCTTTGAATCATTATCTCATTTAATCCCCACAAGACAATCTATGAGATGAGTGAAGGTGGTGATCTTGGTGGGATTATTCCCATGTTACAGATGAGGAAACTGAGAAGAAGGTAGCATAAACACACCTAAATTCACACAGTTTGTACATGCTAGCACTGGAATTAAAACCGACTCAAATGCCAGAGACAGCATTGTTAACTACTACACTCTAATGTATGTTCTAAAATCCATTAAGAAAATAAAAACATTCATTCTGTTTCCATGCCATGTAACAGATACTATGTTTCAAAAGCCTTAACTTTTGAAGAACTTTCTACATCAAATACAAGTGCTTCTTCAGTCCTCCTTTACATTGATACTAGTCAGAATAAAATGAAATGCCACCAAAAGTGACAGAGATTGAGATTCTGGTCAAGTTTAACCCATCTGTGCTGATTGCCATTAAAATTAGTTTCATTAAATGCTGAACCTCTGGTTCCTCCATGGTACCTCCATGACTGAAGGGGTATAAATTCTTCCCATATATCAAGAATCTATTAAGATTCTATTCCTAAGAGAATTAATGGAGAACACTGTGTGTAGAAGACTATACTGGCGATGTATTACAGAATATAGACGAAGTAAAAGCGTGCTCCTGCCCTGAGGAATATTCTCACTAGATGAGTAGTCCAGACTAATAGACGTGAAACCATACTGAGAAATATCATTTTTATCTGGCAAAATATGTAGAATGGAGAAAAATCAACTCTGATTTCAAGGAAACTTTGACCTAGAAGAAGATGCATCATTGAATGGAAACATGCTTTGGGGGAGGTGGGGGTTTTTTTAAGTTCATTCTTCAAACGGAAGTACTTATTGGCAAGTGAGATCTGACTCTTAGTTCTAGGTAGTCAAAGCAAACAAACTGCTAACTGCCTTTAGGATTCCAAGGATTTCTATTCTATAAAGCAAAACCCATTAATTTCTATTTTCCACTTGATTGAGGAGTAGTAAAAAGATAAAGTGCAGATATTGATTGCTGTGCAAGATGGAAAAGTGAGAACTAATAGTGGTCAGCACAAGTAAACAGATACGGTAGTTGGCCGGGACTCTTTTACCTTTTCTGCAAATGGGTTAAAGGATAAATCATTCACTTACACTATTAAAAAAAATCTCTCTTGAATTGTTGAAGTAGGATAAAAGAGGATGAAACTGCTCTGTTTAGCAACCCACATATTATAGCTGCAGATTAACTTTAAATACATTTTTGTTTCTTTGTGGCCAATTTTTGTTTTGATAGCCTCCATCTGGCATTGATCTGCATTCCTTTTGTAGTCCGATTACCAGGCATGAATCAAAGAAATCAACCGGCTCCTCTGTTTTAAGAGGCGGGGGGGAAATTACCTTTTTAGATTCCTTTTTTTTTTTTCTTTCTGTATTTAAATTCCTTATTTAAGATAAAAGAGAGAGAGAATTCATTCACTATTATGTCAACCAAGACCTGTCAACATCACCATGTTCATTTAATTTCTTTTACTGGTAACATATCCATTCTTTAATTTCATTTTTTTTTACTGGTAATATTTGGCATTTGTTCTAGAACCTCTTTAAGATATTCAGTTAATGGTCATGGTTATGTTAGTCAAGACTGTTTTTTGCAAGGGGAAAAAAGCCCTACATAATCAAGTTTAAACCAAAAAGAAACCTCTTAGTTCATGTAATCAAGAAAGACAGGGGTGAGGTCACATCGGACAAAATGGATCTAGGGCTTAAGCGGCAAACTCAGCGCTCTCCTTGCCCCCTATGACTTGGTTCTCTTCTCACTATGAGAAGGTCTCATTATCTCTAACTGATATGGGATTATAGGTTTCCCTAATCTGTGGAAGATATCTGCCTGCACATAGACATAGACGTCTTCCTAGCACTATCTTCTTGAAGGCAAGGAACAATTTCTTCTTCTCCTGACTCCAGCAACTTAGATGATGAAATATCTTGTCTTCGTGAGAATTATTTTAATGTGTCAACTGTGTGCTCATTTGTGCTCA
Organism: Potos flavus; assembly: GCA_028534135.1. NCBI lineage: Eukaryota > Metazoa > Chordata > Mammalia > Carnivora > Procyonidae > Potos > Potos flavus. The sequence continues at coordinate 113,717,792 of CM052883.1, forward strand.
GATCTACTCTGCCTTTCCTCTGGAAATTGTACCTTGCCCATTGATTTCCAGATGGATTCAACAGATGAGAGGCACTGGTGGGACAAGAGAGGGCAGGATGAAAGGATAAACCAGTGTATTTCCCTGCACTCATCCATGCCTCAGCTGATACTTCCAGTGGCTACTGCATCTCCACCTTATTTCCAGCCTTTGCTATAATGACCCTGCTTTTGTGGTCACAGACTCCATGGAGCAGCCTTTCCCAATATCTGGCTCCACAAGGTAGCACCAGGTTTTGAGTTCTGGTGACATCCATTCTTCCTTTGTGCCTCCAGCTGAAGGAGTATTAGCTTCTTTTTACTATTACTATCCTCTGAGTTCCTTTGTTTTCTGTTTTGTTTGGCATCTCAGCTCTTAGAAAATTGTTATAACCAGTTCACCATATGAAATTCCTTCCACCATCTAGCAGTGCCTCTGTTTTCTGAACTGGACCCTGCCTGATAACTCTAGCCTGGGTCACATGCCCTTCACTGAACCAATCACTGTGGCCAAGGAATGAGGTTCTTTGTTTGGCTAGATCTTGTTCATTTACTCACTCTCGTGGTAATAAGAAATGAGATGTGGAGTATGTGACCAGAAAAAAAAAAAAAATAGAAGAAAGAAAAATATGTTGGGCCACCAATAATAATGGCTATCATACTAGTAATTCATTTTGATATCATAGTTAATAAATGTGAAGATCTAAATTGATTTTTTAAAACAGCACTATGCAATAAATCGTGAATAGTAGAAATATCTCACATCAATTATTTTTTAAATTTATAAATACTCTGTCAAAATTCTGCCCTTTTTTCTTATAAAATAATAAGAATAAATATAAAATAAATGAGAAAATTAGGGGAAAGGAAAACAAGATAAAAACAAGATTAAGTCAGGAGTGGTGTTAGGTTACCCTTTTTCTGATTAATAAAGAGAACTAATAGATTAAAGATCTGCTATGAATCACATGTTGTTTTAAATGTCTTATTTATCTTTCCTGAAAAATACAAAATCAGAGTTTATATGCCTATTTAACAGATGAAGAAACTGATGTTAAGCAAATTGCCCAAAGTCACAAGGTAAGGAGAGAGCATCAGCAAGATGTTAATGTCTGTGTTTTTGATCCTCCAGAGCCTCAGCACTTTATATTACCTTATTATGCCACTAATAATTTTTCCTTGAACTGTATTGAATCAGCATTTCCCTACTTGTATTAAAAAAAAATCTTCACTCAGGATTCATTCATATTCATCTTCTGGTAAAATCACTTTATTGTAGTCATCTATCATGAAGTCCAACAACAGACTTCTGTAAACAAATTCCCTCAGAAAATATCCAGAATGAATCCCTCTTTCCTTTATCCACACTTCATACTCAACATTGGCACAATGTGTAACAATATGGTGTTACAAGCAGACCAATTTTTGACCAAGTTGATTACATGATTGTTTACACCCCACTTCTGCCTGCCACAACATGCAATGTTTCTGAAATATGAAGAAAGTACATAAACATTTATGAAATAGTAGGCGCTGGGCACTTCCTACAGGGGCATATTTGTGAGGCTCCTTACATCTTATTGTGGCAGAGAAGATAAGAACATATTCTATAACACAATGTCTCTGATTTGTTCCTCATTATTTTTTAAGGGAATGCAAGTTGTCAGGGCAGCCCAGCAATCATTCAAGACTTTATCTGAGTGTTCCTTCCCTGTGGGGCAGTAATTGTGTGGTTTCCATGAGGGAGAGTGCCCACTATAAAAACTAAATTTTTTTTTTTAGGCTACTTCGACAACTAAAAGTTGAGTGAACACATTCTGTAAAGTTCTTCCTCTTTCTTCCTGTCCATGGATATTGCTTTTTCTTTTTTTGGGTTTGATTTCTGTTTTCTGCAGTACACTGAAAGTACACCGACTAACATAGGCTGCAATTTAGCTGTGTTCCTAGGACCATCTGTAAGAATTTATGCATTTCCTGGGAATCTGATCAATTCTAGCAGCAATCCTCTATTTTCTCTCTGAGATTAAGGAGTCCTGCAATCAATTTTATATTTAAAAGTTGGTTTCTGCTTGAAAAAATTGGGGGCCCAATGTCCAAAAACCATCCTGTGCTTCAAAATTGATTCCCTGAATAATTCTTTTTCATGCAGACACAAGTGCATTTTTACATGAAGTCGTAAATATTGTTTCACAGAATTTACTTAATTTCCTCCCTCCTTCCTTTCCTTTTTCCATATTCTATTCTTTGGAAGCAACTTGCTTAAATACAGCTCACACTTAAGGTGGGGGTGGGGACCAAGCTCCACTTCCTGAAGGCGAAAAGGATCTACATATATTTTTTGGAATACTTGTAAGAAAGATTTTTTCCTTCTCCTCTTTTTATTTATTCAGTCATTTATTTACATGAATATAGACTCATAGATATTCATTTTATTCCTTGGGTTATAATCTAATAGTGTCATTACTATTATTATTATCATTATTTGCTTAAACTATTCCAACTTCGATCATTGAGAGTTCTTTCAGGTTCGTTCTTGTTTTTGACATCCCTGTGCCTATTTTTTCTTTCTCTTCCTTTCTTTCCAATACCATAAGATGCTTCAAGTTCATTTTTTGTTTTCCCTGCCCAAATCCTAGAATCAGCCATTTCTCAAGCTATGTTTTTATTATAAGTCACTGGGTAAACACTGATGTCATTTACTGCACTGGGAAAGACTGGAGGAGGAGGAGGAAGTTTGGAGTGTTATTTTCTTTCTTTCTCTCCCTTCCATCTTTCCTTCCTTCCTTTCTTTCCTTTGTTTCTTCCTTACTTTCTTTCGTTTTATTATTATTATTATTATATTAACATGTTAACTTTCAAAAGCATATTAGCCATTCAAGCAGAGCTGTGGAATAGGCTGTGGATATAAGAATCTACATCCCATAGAAGAGGTTCAAGCTAAAGAGCTAAATTGGGAATTCATAAATAAATGGTGGTATTTAAAGACATAGGACCGGATCTGCTTTTGTAAAAAAGAATCAGAGAAGAAATATCACACCTCAATCTACTAAAGGATTTCGACGTCAGGAAGATTAGAAGAAATTAGGCAAAGAGATTAAGAAAGGGCACCAAATGAGGTAGGAGATAAGACTACTTTGTGCATGGTATCCTAGAAGCCAAGTTAAAAAAAAAAGTATTTGATTCAAACTCTCTTGAGAGAAAATTTACTATTTGGTTTGTCAATATCTGAGTTCACTGCTGACCTTGGGAAGTGCTACTTCAGTGGAGTTGCAAAAATGAAGCCTAATTTGAAGGAGTTCAATACCTCTCTGGGGAAGTTGCTATAAAACGGAATTAAGAAATAAAGTGATGAGATGGGAAACTGATGTAAAGGGATTTTTTAATTAAGTTTTTAATTTTAATTCCAGAATAGGTAGCATATAGTGTAATATTAGTTTCAGTTGTACAATATAGTGATTCAACAATTCTATACATTACTCAGTACTTATCAAGATAAGTGTACTTTTAATCCCCTCCACCTATTTCACTCATCTCCCACCCCCTGTCCTCTGGGAACCATCTGTTCTCTATGGTCAAGAGTCTGTTTCCTGGTTTCTCTCTCTCTCTTTTCCTTTGCTCATTTGTTTTGTTTCTTAAATTCCACAAACGAGTGAAGCATATGGTATTTGTCTTTCTCTGACTGACTTATTTCACTTAGCATAATACTCTCTAACTCCATCCTGTTGTAAATGGCAAGATTTCATTCCTTTTTATGGTTGAATCATATTCTACTGTGTATATATACCACATTTTCTTTATCCATTAATTTATTGATGGATATTTGGGCTGTTTCTACAATTTGGTCATTGTAAATAATACTGCAATAAATATCAGGGTGCGTGTATCCCTTTGAGTTAGTGTTTTTGTATTTTTTTGGGTAGTGCAATTACTGGATTGCAGGATGGTTCTATTTTTAACTTTCTGAGGAATATCCATACTGTTTTTCACAGTGGCTATACTACTTTGCCTTCCTATCAACAGTGCACGAGTGTTAGCTTTTCCCTTCATCCTCACCAACACTTGTTGTTTCTTGTGTCTTTGATTTTAGCCATTCTCACAGGTGTGACATCATATCTTATTGTGGTTTTCATTTGCATTTCCTGATGATGAATGATGTTGAGCATCTTTTCATGTGTCTGTTGACCCTCTGTATGTCTTCTTTGGAGAAATGTCTGTTCATGTTTTCTGCCCATTTTTTAATTGGATTGTTCAGTTTTTGGGTGTTGATTTTATCAGTTTTTTAATATATTTTGGATACTAACCTTTTTTGGATATGTAACTTGCAAATATCTCCTCTCATTTGGTACAGTGACTTTTAGTTTTATTGATTGTTTTCTTTTGTACATAAGCTTTTTATTTTGCTGTAGTCTCAATAGTTTGTTTTTGCTTTTTATTTTCTTGGCTTTGTACCTAGAAAAATAGTGCTACGGCTGATGTCAGAGAAATTATTGCCTGTGCTCTCTTCTAGGATTTTTATGGTTTCAGTTCTCACAGTTAAGTGTTTAATCCATTTTGGGTTTATTTGTGTGTATAATGTAAAAAAGTAATACAGTTTCCTTCTTTTGTGTGTAGCTGTCCAGTTTTCCCAGCACCATTTGTTGAAGAGACTGTCTTTTTTCCATTGTATATTCCTTTCCTCCTTTGTTGAAATTAATCATATAACTGTTGGTTTATTTCTGAATTTTCTATTCTATTCCATTGACCTATGTCTGTTTTTGTGCCAGTACTATACTGTTTTGATTACTACAGCTTTGTAACATAATATGAAGTCTAGAATTGTGATAGCTCCAGCTCTGTTTTTCTGTTTCAAGATTGCTTTGCCTATTTGGGGTCTTTGAAGTTCCATACACATTTTGGATTGTTTGTTTCAGTTCTGTGAAAAATGCTGTTGGTATTTTGAAAGGGATTGCATAAAATGTATAAATTGCTTTGGGTAGTATAGATACTTTAACAGTATTTATTCTTCCAACCATGAGCATGGAATGTCTTTCCATTTCTTTGTGTCATCTTCAATTTCTTTCATCAGTGTTTTTTAGTTTTCAGATTATAGATCTTCACCTCTTTGGTTAAGTTTGCAGACCAATGGGAATAATCCAGTAAAATGGAGGGAAGGGAGAATGGTGATGCAGGAGCAACAGGGAATAATTAAAGCAGCAAAGACCTAAAATTGGCGAGAGGAAATAGAATCCAAGAGAAGGGACTGATCTTAGGTGGGAGAGAGAAGTTTCTCCATCATAACAGGATTGAAGGCTGACTATATGGATATAAATATCAAGAGTATACAGGATATAGATAAGAAGAGGAAATTGAATTGTTCTTCCAATTTTCTTAGAAGCAGTATCATAAACAGAGAGGAGAGATGAGAAGAAATGTTGGAGAGTTGCAAAGAAGCAAAGGTGCTTCTGTTGGTGGTGTCATTGGGTTGAAGTCTGTGGTCATATATCAATAGTTATGCAAGGGATGCAGTATCCTACATTTTCTCTAGTCATAATCATCTATTCAGTGACTACCGGTAGTTTCATAGTAGAAAGAGAGCTGAATTTAACCAAGTGATTTTTTTTTTCATCATGCTGATCTGAAGAGGAGAGAGAAAAGTCCTGGAGGTGAGTCTATATGCAAGGATAGTCTACCATGTTGAATGACAGACCCTGAACTGAGTGAGTGGCTAGCATGAACATGAGTGGGGGGAGTGAAAAATGTGTAAAGGTCGAGAAACGTTTTTGGTGATGAAGTGTAAGTTCTAAACAACTTGCAACTTTTTGTTATAAAGGTTTTTTAAGGCTTCCCTGTAACCTGCTGATCCTAACTGGCCTCGGAATTGTAGAGCCTGAAACACCTTTTTAATCTCTTTTAATCTGTTTTAACAAGTGTGTACCTCTTCTTGAGTCAATTTCACTAAATGGAAATTTTCTAGAAAATTATATAATTCTTTAGGTTTTAAAATTTTTAACTCAATTTTTACCTAGATTTTCTTATAATTTTTGCAAATTTCCCGTAATTATCATTATATCTTTTCCCATGTGTTAAATAGAGATCCATCTGAACAATTCTAGAGAAATGCGTGTAAACTTTTGAGCACAGCTGACTGAGTGGAAGAATCCCATGTGACTACCTGAACATAAATAGCCTGATTAGGACTGATTTAATTTGTTTCGATAACTCTTGTCCACTTTACTGAAATGGAATGGCTAAGTGTTATCATTTTAGAAAACTTTTTTAGACATGCAATACTACTTTATTATAGTTCAACACATGTTAGGAAGACACAGAAATTTATTTTTTGTTATTTGGTAAATGAGTAGACGCTGTATGGATTTTGATAACTGTACTTCGACGTGTGTGAAAGTACAAAATTAGAGTGATCTTGTTACTTAAGAAAGAATTCTAAATAGAATCAATGTGACTGTCAGTGGGGTTTTGTTCTTTTAGAAAGATAGCATCAAATTTTACATGGCAGATTGGTCTTTCCTGCTAGATTCTTCTGCCCTAGGCCCTTTGTGTCAGGAAGCAGTCCTTCAGAGAGAATGATGCTTTTGCTGGTTGCAGGCATATTAATTATGCAATTCTATATTTTAAGATGCAGTTGCTAATGCAATTAAACTATTGCACTGAATTTATAAGTCTTATTGTGACCTTAGAAATAGTGAACAGCAAATTCACATTTCTTCACTTGTGTTCACAAAGTGACATTTCCTTTTGACATACTGAAACTTATATGAAGCAGGCTTCCAGACATGCAGAAATGCTTGGTTTGGGGGTCTCAAATTCTGTGATCCTGAGAGGGACAAGTTTATTCTCAAAAACTTGGCATTTGGAAGAGATTTTTTTTTTAAAGAAAGGATCAAGGTAAGAGTGTCTTCAGCAAGTTGTATTTCCTCATAGTTAATCAATGAATCATCCATTAAAAATAATGCAAGCTGATCTGATAGCTCAATCAAGGCTACCACTGAGATGTGACCTTCAGTAACTTCAGTGAAGTCTACCATGACTATTGATTAAAATATACCAACATGAGCTTTGTGCCTCACTGACTTACTAAAGGTGCCCTTTAGAGAAAATGTTGACAAACATGGGAGAGTGCCTTTACCCTTGCCACTACAAACGGCTACTGGGATTGGTAGGATGGTTTGCAACAATGTCCATGGGCAACCAGGAACCCAAGGAACCTGACACAAAGAGAGGTGGTATTCACCATTCCCTCTAGCTCTGCAAGATTGCAGAAATTTCTAAAAGTGAAAAACTGAGTCTCAGGGAGTTTCTTAATGGAATCCCAGATATTAGAAAAGACCAGATATGAACCATGAATATTAGGTGCATGTTCCTACATGATAACATAAGTTTATGTCAATATTATTTTTCATAGAACTTATAATCATAAACTGGGGTTCTTCAGATGAACACCACAAACATTTATGAAGACAAATGATGTTGCATTTACTTTAGTGTACATGTTCCTAGTCTTCCATAAATTTCACTCTCCTTGAATATTTCACTTAGTGCCTGGGATAGTTATATTTATCCATAAATCAGTCCCAGATGTCACTTGTCACTGCTAAGGCCATCTGTAGGACTAGGATTCAACCCTAGTGTGACTTTAACAGACTATGCTAGGGGTGTTCACCTTAGGTTGTGATAACTTCAAAGACATAGGATTCCAGGAGAATGGCAGTACCCACCAATCTTGAGCACATCACCACTGTTGTGCCCAGAGGGCTTGCAGCGGAAGAATAACAGCCCCTAGATCTTTCTGAGACATGTTACCTAGGGATTATTCCTTTACAAATTTGCCTGGGTCTCAGAGTGAATGCTATTGATCCATAGATCTTAGCACAACTCTTCAAATTCTCTCTCTCACATAAGTGCACATACACTTCCTCACACAGTCTCATGCAGCCCATGTCCCTAAGTCACATCCAGAGAACCAAGGTGCTGCGTCGGAATGGTTTCCAGCAATAACTACTGCACATTGCGCCCAGAACTAGCAGTGATCCTCAGATGCCCAATCTTGGAAATTTGCATTGAAAATTACTTGTTCTTCCAGAATTATTTTTCCTTTGTGATGGACTCCTCCCAGGGGCTCGTCTGGCCTCATTCAGGTCAATCCTGTCTGTCAAATATATGTTTATATATTTGACTTTCAAACAGGGCAAAGTTTGGGTTCCTTTTTTCCATTACCAAGGGTCCTTTGGCCTCTTTCTAAGTCACAGGGTAATTGCAGGTACGTAAATTTAGGTACTTTTGCTTTTGTCAATAGGCAACCCTCACTGACCATAAAAAGTCTTTTATTTAATTGGTTGTAAAATACAATTATGTTTTCAGTTCCAATTTTAACAATCAGTGGTCAAAAAATACTTTATCTCTTACTTCAGAGTTATCTACCTGTCAAATATAAAGCAATTCGTTTTCATATTTATAAAATAGAGAGACTGAACTAGATGGTTTTTTTAAATAACATTTTTTTAGTAACAGTAAAAACTTTTTATTTTTAGGATAAAATCTTAAACAATACCTCAATAGGTAAAAATGACATTTAAATAATATGGAATTCATTTTCATTAATAAGAAAGTTTGAGTTGAGATTATGAATGACATTTATAGACATATTCAACTCAGCATCTTACTTATTTTTGGTATTTTGTTTTAATTGCAAATAATTTTTAAAGTCTTTATTCAATGGACATATTATAAGCTGGTAGATCTGTTAATATACTTGCTTAATGGTTTTTAATTACTTGACCTGCAATCTTAGGATATGTGTATGTCATTAACAGAGACGACAGAAAAAGTTGTATTCTGAAATATTCCTCAAAATGAGTGTAAAAGGTGATACAAGTAATTGTTTCAGTGGTTTTTAGCATGTCATCATTTGAGGGTATAATGTTCTCAACAGAGTTTAAGATATTTAAAATTATACTTCAAACTGAATTTTGAATCAATGTTTCCAAAATTTCTCAAGTTCTTCTGCTGAATCTGGACTTCATCAGAGCCAAACTGTACTCAGTAACCTCTGGTTAGCTCTATAATTCTGACCATAATTTGATAACATTTGTGAGTGAGTACCATGGATAGTCTAGTCTGTTCTAAATCCATGGATACATGCAGATGTACATAAAGTTAAAGGAAGAAAGAGTCTCCCAGAGACACGGTGTTCCTGTTTGTTTGTTTGTTTTTTCCCTTAAAGATTTTTATGTTTTGGAGTGCCTGGGTGGCTCGATGGGTTAAGCCTCTGCCTTTGGCTCAGGTCATGATCTCAGGGTCCTGGGATCAAGCCCTGCCTCGGGCTCTCTGCTCAGCGGGGAGCCTGCGTTGCCCCCCTCCCTCTGCCTGCCTCTCTGCCTACTTGTGATCTCTTTCTGTCAAATAAATAAATAAAATCTTTAAAAAAAATTTAAAAAAAGATTTTTATGTTTTAAGCTTGTCTGAAAAATATCAGCCCATGTCGTTTGCTCAGGTTATTTCTTTATTCAAGTAACTCATGTGTAATATTTCTATACTACCTATTGTCATTGGCCATGGTCTATGATGGTTCATTTCTGGCTATTGTGGAAATAATAAATGAACCACCCTTCACAAACTTCTCTACCCCATCTTTAAGGAAAACTTTTACATTTGTATATGACATAATGATTTATTTCAGCATGTTAGAAGGGAAAGTTCATTAATTCTTTAGAGAAAGTGATTATGTACATTTTAGTTTGAGAAAAATACTAGTGTATAATTATTGTGAGGATTTCATCACCTTTTGAAATTATGGCACTAAACATTTTGAATAATGGCACTGTAATTTTAAAAATAAGATTTTTCTTAAAGCATGTTTATTTTAAAGAATAATTTGTCTAAATTATTTTCTTAAAGCCTAAGGTATCTTAAAACCAGGACATATAACCTTTTGAGTTAATTTCATTATTAAATAGTTTCCTTTAAGCAAATCAAAAAACATAATAAATATTCATTGTGATTGCTACCAACTATATAGCTATGACATTTTGGTTGATTTTCCTGGATTTTTGTGTGTCTTGAAGATATGAATCTTCTGGAAACCAGAGAGTTATTGAATTTAGTGTAATGCTGATTAACAAGATGGAATGTCTTTAACTTCTTGCACATAGTGATATTAGTTTATTGATTAGAAATTTGCTACATTCTTCTAGGATGGATATTGTTTCTGCTAAATTATATACAGTGTGAATATTGAGTTCTATATTTAATGCCTTGTTTATATTCTAGGATTCCTATTGATTTTCCTGTGTCACATTATATTTACACTATGCAGTTAGCTTTACTTTTTGCAAATATAACCTTATGTGACATATTGAGACATGTTTTCTTTTTTAAGGAAAAAATAAGGAGATATCAACAGACTGAAAAGATGTTTTCAGAAGCATAGAGTCTTCAGGAAGATACTGGAGTTCATGAGATCTCAAGGTTAGCAGTTCACATATTATTATTTTCATGCTTTTACAGATCTAAGATATAAACTGTTCGAAGTTGTTCCTGCTAATGTGTAATTGGATACTAAGGACACACATTTACTTAAAATACATATTTTAACAAGATCTCTTCAGAAGTTTTTAAAAATTCGTTTATACCAGAAATATAATGTTTAGTTCAATTGGGGATGGTAAAAAGAAAATATTGTTTCAGTGGAAAACCATTGGTTATTAAAATTTGCTTTGCTTTTTACAAAGGGTAGCACTGTTAAAATACAAATAAATAAATATTAGGCATCCTTATAAAATTTTATTTATGATTTGTTAAGAAATGTACACCTACTTTGCAAATTTTCCATTTATTTTGTATCTTTGGCTATAACATCTACGTATATACACAAATAGTTTAGAAGGATAGCTAACCATCAATCCTTCTGCAATCCTTTGAATCCCACTCCCTGACTTTCCTAACTACAATCAAATAAAGTCTGCTTTTGTTGGAAAATGTGGTCTCAATAAAATGACAATTCATATGAATGAGCAGTAGGATATTTGAGGACCTTTTCTATGTTGCGTGAAGTCCTAAGTCTGGAAAAGCGAAGCAAAATAAAACAGCTTATTAAACAACTTATTATAATAATAGCCTAATGTAAAATATTCACTTGGAAGTTTGAATTACAATGTAGGTTGAAATAGTTTATTCTCATGGGATAGCTTGAGAAAGCGGATGATTTCTGCCTTCTTTATTTTGTAGGACCCAATATGAAATATTCATAATTTAAAATGAAAAGTATTAATGATCTTTTATTTTGATTACCTTGGTCAGTGTTTTCTTCTACATCTTCTACATCTTTTCTTCACTCATCCCAGGATATATTTGTTCAAAATTTATTTAGGACTTATCATATGCACTGCAATGGGCGAAGTGCTTTGGTTGTTTCAAAATGAATAAGATATGGTTCCTTTTCTCAAGAATTGCCCAACCAATGTGTTACTCAGAAACTAATTTTATTATTAACACAAGCAACAGATAATTAAAAAGACAAACCAGATTTAAAAAGGCATGTAATGAATTCCAAAATGCAATGAGAATTATTTGGGGATTATTCATATTTTCACATTATGGCCTTTACTAACCTAGCATTGTGAAAGTGTATACCAATGGGAGTGTTGTTACTCTATTCCAACCCACACCTGCCTGAAGTTTTAAAAAATAGCTCTTCAAGTACAACACAAGTAATATGAGCCTTTAAAAGAGAAGCTTCTTTTTTTGCCACAGCCGCAAATTTAATGTTGTAGAAAGTTGTTATGCAAACACCCATGAGAAGAACAAAGGTGAGCATTGCCTACTTGTTCTTTTTTTATTCCAGTACATTTGACTTCTTTATTAAGCTCACCAGCGAATTAAATCATTTCCCCAACGACCTAGAAAGGCGTGTATGTAGGTTTGAAAAGGATTGAATGCTATAAACCCACATGTAAATAGTAGTTGGATGAGTAAAAAATTTGCAGCAGTGTGGGAGTCCAGACTGCTTGAAATGGCATTGCGCAGCACTGTGCTCCTCATGAGAGCTTTTAAGAAGGTGATATGAGAAGAAGTTAAAACAGATCAAATCATTAAAAATAGTAAAATTGTTTTTTGAAAAGTCAGTGAAGACATCTCTTGCTTAATTGTGCCATTAGACAAGTGGTTGGATTAGTTTACATAACAACCACAATTATTCAGCAAATATTTATTTATTAAGTGCCTACTATGTGCACAGGAGCAGCAACAGTGAATAGAATACACCAATAGGTATTAATTCTTCTTTAAATGTTTGGTAGAATTCACCTGGGAAGCCTTCTGGCCCTCGGCTCTTGTTTGTTGGGAGATTTTTGATGACTGCTTTGGTCTCCTTACTGATAATGGGTCTGTTCAGGTTTTCTATTTCTTCCTGGTTCACTTTTGGTAGCTTATACGTCTCTAGGAATGCATCCATTTCTTTCAGATTGTCCAATTTGCTGGTGTATAGTTGGATCTGTTCTACTGTTCTTTTGGTTTCTATTTCATCGATTTCTGCTCTGATCTTTATTATTTCTCGTCTGCTGGGTTTAGGCTTCATTTGCTCTTCTTTCTCCAACTCCTTTAGGTGTAGGGTTAGGTTGTGTATTTGAGACTTTTCTTATTTCTTGAGAAAGGCTTGTATTGCTATATATTTTCCTCTCAGGACCGCCTTTGCTATATCCCAAAGATTTTGAACAGTTGTGTTTTCATTTTCATGTGTTTCCATGAATTTTTTTTAATTCTTCTTTAACTTCCTGGTTGACCCATTCATTCTTTAGTAGGATGCTCCTCAGCCTCCATGTATTTGAGTTCTTTCCAACTTTCCTCTTGTGGTTGAGTTCTAGTTTCAAAGCATTGTGGTCTGAAAATATGCAGGGAATGATCCCAGTCTTTTGGTACTGGTTGAGACCTGAATGTTCAATGGAAAAAAGACAGTCTCTTCAACAAACGGTGTTGGGAAAATTGGACAGCCACGTGCAAAAGAATGAAACTAACCATTTCCTTACACAACACACAAAAATAGACCCAAAATGAATGAAAGACCTCAGTGTGAGACAGGAATCCACCAAAATCCCTGAGGAGAAACAGGCCGCAACCTCTTCGACCTCAGCTGCAGCAACTTCTTCCTAGAAACATCACCAAAGGCAAGGGAAGCAAGGGCAAAAATGAACTATTGGGATTTCATCAAGATCAAAAGCTTTTGCACAGCAAAGGAAACAGTCAACAAAACCAAAAGACAACCGACAGAATGGGAGAAGATATTTACAAATGACATATCAGATGAAGGACTAGTATCCAAAATCTGTAAAGAACTTATCAAATTCAGCACCCAAAGAACAAAAAATCCAATCAAGAAATAATCCAGTCAGAAGACATGAACAGACATTTCTGCAAAGAAGACATCCAAATGGCCAACAGACACATGAAAAAGCTCAACATCACTCGGCATCAGGGAAATACAAATCGAAACCACAGTGAGATACCACCTCATACCAGTCAGAATGGCTAAAATTAACAAGTCAGGAAAGGACAGGTGTTGGCAAGGAGGCAGAGAAAAGGGAACCCTCCTACATTGTTGGTGGGAATGTAAGCTGGTGCAGCCACTCTGGAAAACAGTATGGAGGTTCCTCAAAAAGTTAAAAATAGAGCTACGCTATGACCCAGCAATCACACTACTGGGTATTTACCCTAAAGATACAAATGTAGCAATCTGAAGGGACACATGCACCCGAATGTTTATAGCAGCAATGTCCACAATAGCCAAACTATGGAAAGAGCCTAGAAGTCCATCAACAGATGAATGGATAAAGAAGGTGTGATATATATATATATATATATATATCATATATATTTTATATATGATATATATATATATATATATAAAATGGAATACTATGCAGTCATCAAAAACCACGAAATCTTGCCATTTGCAATGACAAGGATGGAACTAGAGGGTATTATGCTAAGTGAAATAAGTCAATCAGAGAAAGACAATTATCATATGATCTCTGATATGAGGAATTTGAGAGTAGGGCGGGGGCTTTGGGGGGAAGGGAGGGAAAAATGAAACAAGATGGGACTGGGGAGGGAGACAAACCATAAGAGACTCTTAATCTCAGGAAACAAACTGAGGGTTGCTGGAGGGGAGGACGGTGGGAGGGATAGGGTGGGTAGGTGATGGACACTGGGGAGGGTATGTGCTACGGTGAGTGCTGTGAATTGTGTAAGACTGATAATTCACCAACCTGTAGCCCTGAAACAAATAATACATTATATGTTAATAAAAAAATAAAATAAAATAAAAGACTTTGGCAGGGAAAATAAAAAGAATACACCAATATCCTTGCCTCTGTGGAAATTACATTCTAAAGGGTAAAAATATATAAGTAATAAAAAAATTAATTATATATTATGTTAGGTGGTTAGAGTGCTATGAAGAAAAAGAAAACAGGAAAGGGAATAGACAATGGAGAGGGATGCAATTTAAAATAAGCCCAATGACTTAGTATTGCATAATTTACACAAAAAAGATAGACACTACCTTTGCCCAAATAGTGCCAAGTGAAAATGAATATGATGAAATACGACACCTACTAATAAGTTTTCTAAGTCACCATTTGTTAAAGTAAATGTTGTTAATGTATACAAAATAATGAGTATGTATCTTCCTTAATTTCACCAGAAGGAAAAGGTGTATTTTTTTTTTAAGATTTTATTTATTTATTAGAGAGATGGAGAGAGAACACAAGTAGGCAGAGCAGAGCAGCAGGCAGAGGGAGAGGGAGAAACAGGCTCTCTGCTGAGCAGGGAGCCCGATGCGGGGCTCGATCCCAGGACTCTGGAATCATGACCTGAGCTACAGGCAGCTGCTTAACCAACTGAGCCACCCAGATGCCCCAAAAAGATGTATTTTTAAAATGATAATACACTTACTATATGTACATAAAAAGTGGTCAAAATGTTTGCAATAAAAAAAGGTACAATTGAACATGGATTAGTCAATCACTTCCTAAAGGGGTAAAGACTATAACTATTCATCTGTGCAGGGGAGAAAATTAATCCAATTTTTTGAATTGAATAAATATTATGAACCTAAAGTAGTTACAGGTATCTATGACCATACATAGATGACACATGGTGTTAAAAAGTTCCATATAATTATCTTTCTGTTGTTTCATCATCAGTCTTATTATCATTTTAGGAGAGCTCTAAGTACTGGGACTACAGACAGAAGGGAGTTATTTAAATACCATCTCATTCCCATAGTACTAATTTTTTAAAGGACACATGTCTTCTTTTGTACATTTAATAGAAGATACATGGAGATTTGGAAATTAATTTAATTGTGATCATTAGCAAATGAGTCATCAAGTTTCTTTTGATGGTAATCTGGTTGGAATTTTTCTGTGAAATGTTAAGAAACATAAAATACAGAGCACAGGAATCTGGAGGTGTGTATGGTCCAGATGACCTGTGCATTTTTTGCAACCCATCTGATGAACTATAGATGAACACATCACATAAATTGATATTATCTTAAAAGCAATTCAGTATTGATTTTGCTGGATAGAATTGAAATGTTTAGCCAACTTGCTGTGCATAAAAAGAAGTTAAATCATTTCTTTTTCAGTGTTAATAAGTCAGTGTGAAAGAAATATCTAACCATCCAAATAAACAAAAAATGGATAAGGAGTTCTCAAAAACCTAATAACTATTGCAACTCTTTCAATATTCCAAAAGGTAGGTATTGTAAATAGCATATCATCTAAAGGAAATAAATGACCAGTATTGGAGTATTACAAGAATGATGCAGTGAAGGTCACAATTGTTTAGAAGGTCTATTATAATTAAGCCAAAGCAGAGAATACTTATTACATGTACTGTGAACAGAAGAGTCAGCTCTATGAGTTTGACCAAAAGAGGCAACTGGTACTATCTGCTTTGGGAAAACCAAAAGATAAGAAAACATAAGAGATGCAGAGGACTGGTGGAAGGTTATGGAGAAAATAAGGACAACTTCTGCTTTTTTTTCTAAAATATTTTTCTAAATTTTTTCAGTTTTTTAATTTTTTATTTAAATTCAATTTAGTTAATGTATAGTGTATTATTAGTTTCAGGGGTAGAATTTAGTGATTCATTAGTTGCTTATAACAAGGACTTCTCATGTAATGTCACTGTGCCAGAGATAAATTCTTTCCAAACCAATATTAACCTTTGTTGCATTCACTTGGAAACATCAAAGGAAAGAACTAGAAACTCTTTTGTTTAAGGGTAACTGAAATGTGACTTTTCAAAAGCAAGTGGAAAATTTAAATTCCCTTGCTTTCATCCTCCCTATATTTGTTTTACAAAAGTTAAACCCAGGAATCATTTACAAATTTGTAACACAAGTCCAGTTCCCCATGGTCTGACTCTTCCATCCTCTCTCAAACCACCACCCAGAAATATACATCTTTGAATCACATGGTACCTGGCATGCTCATGCCCGGGTGGGTCCTCCTTCTCCACCTTTCTTCAATGGTTCTCCAGATGATTTCCTACCATTCTCATCCTTCCATCAGTCTTATAAATAGTTTAATCCGGGTTTCTCAACCTCATCAATATCGACATTATGATTAGATAATTCATTGTTGTGTGGGCAATTTTGTGCACTGTGGGATATTCAGTAGTATCTCTGGCACAAGACACCAGGAGTACTCCCTCCTCTCCCCCCCCCCCCCCACCACCAATTGGAAAACCAAAAGTATCTCTAGACATTGCCTAGTATCCCTTTGGGATAAAATTATCCCAAGATGAGACCCACTGATCAAACCCGAACCTCCACAACCTCAATAAACATCCATTGCACATCAACCACAAAGCCTCTTAACCACCTTCAACATCTTTCAATTAAACCTCAACCGAGACACTTGACAGCTTCTCTTGTCAAAGTGAAACTCACTTCTGTCTGATCATCTGTGTGGTTTTAGTTTCCTTTTATTTGCTTATGCCTGGCCTTGTACCTAAAACATGTCTTACAAAATAATGAGTGGATATAAAGCAAGTGAGGAAAATTAGGAAAAGGGAAAAATAAGGTAAAAACAAAATTAAGTCGTGAGTGATGCTAGGTTACAAATGACATAAGCTGTTTCTTTTCACTTCATTTTCTTTGAATTCAGTGAGACTTGGATCTTTCCATGTTCTCTGTGTCTTGCTTGAAATTTAGCTTGGACACCAGCAGCTTACTGTCTACATTTCTACAGCCTGTCCTTTCTCATACAATACCTGCGACTTTAAATCCAAAGCAGAGTGAACCTTCTCTTCTTTTACACTAGGAGTGCTCCAGGAGCAAATGATCCACTCTGCAGACTTATGGTTTTCTAATCAGAGTTAGCTCCTCAATAGCATCCACTAATCTTTCACTCTGACCATGGTCAGCCACTATTTCAAAAGTTTATCACCCCACTCCAGCCATACAGTCTCTCCCCTTCATTCTCAGTGCACCTGGTATTTTAACAAGAAAATTGAGGTCATTGTGTGGAAACTACTTATGCCACCTTGCAATTCCCTCCAGCATCAAACAGCTACATCTATCAACATTCTGACTTTTTCCTCCAATCTTAAATGATCAGGAATCCTTCCTATTCAAGGCAAAGCCTGTGTTTGATTGTATTCCCTCTCACTGATGCTGAGGCTTTGGCCATTAGTTATTTCCTTTTTGTCCTTTATCTTCAACTTTTTCTCCCTTGCTCACTCTTTTCTTCAACTTGTATACATTCTTTGGACTTCTATCCAAACAAGTAAGTCAGCAAACAAAAACAAACTGACCTCTCTCTTCACTAGATTTCATGGGTACTACTATCCAATTTCTCTCCTCCCCAACCCATTCAAACTCTCTGTACAGCAGTCTACATTCATTATCTCTGGTTTCTAAGATCCAGTCACTCCTCAGCACAGTGCCATCTGATTTCCAACCCCATTTAGCAGAAGCACGCTCTCTCTAAAGGCACAGATGACCTGGCAGCCCGTATCTTGACTGGCTCTCTCAGGGGTATTTGACACTGTTAACTTCATTTTTCTTCTTTCACATCCTGGACTGTTGTGACACCCCTCCCTCTTGGTTTGCCTCACACCTTGTAGACCCTTTTGTAAAGGCCCCTTTGACAGGTTCTGTGTTCTCTGTTCTCTTACAAAGTCTCAAAGCACAAACACAAACACTGATAGGTGCCCATACATAATATAAAGTCAGCTAATTTAAAACAATAAACAGTGTAGAGGCCAAATAACAGGCCCACAAAAATTCTTGAAATTTGACTCTTTTTCAAATCACAGGGCTCCCCAGAGATCCACCCTCAGCTTATTGTTCATCTACCCTCCCCGTTGTCCCTGATCAAGCCAAACCACTCTTTCAATTTTATTAATTACATAGATGGCAATGACTCCAACCTTTTTCTTTGATTAGGTGACAGAATTACGTATTACACACATATGTCTACAAGATATCAATGCCTAACAAGGACACACACACAAACAATTCATCAGAACAATGAAATGGAGTAGAAAGTCCAAAAATAAACACTATATACATGCAATCATAAAATGCAACAAAGAAATAATCATGAGTCAATGGAGAGGCCCCTCAAGGAAAGGCTATTAACACCCCAAGTAGACATAATTAGTGTCTGCTAAAGAGGGTGTTTCAAATGGGGGAGGGGGAATGAAGCAGAGAAGGACAAGGGCTTACTGAATAGAAGATACTAGAATAATTTAAGTACTTGGGGAAAAATAAGGTATGAGATACACATCATATAACATTAAAGTAAAATGTAGATAAAGATTTAAGGTATTATTTTAAAAGATTTAAAATTACATATTTTTCAACATTTAAAATATTATTAAACATTAAACAAATTCAATAGCTTTCAAGTATTTATGTATCTTTGGTTTAGGAAAGCATTTAAATACTGTAAAAAAGCAAAGAAAAATGAGAAATCATTTATTCAGCTTTATATTTATAAACAGTAAAATTCACTCTTCTTGCTTATAGTTTCATGAGATTTGATAATTGCACAGTGTCCTGTAATCTTTACCACAATCAAGATATAGAACAGTTCTATCACCCCCAAAGTAACCTTGAGCTGCTCCTTGTCAACTCTCTCCTCGCCCTGAAATCCCTGGCAACTGATCTGCTCTGTGTCACTATAGTTTCGCCTTTTCCAGAGTATCAGATCAATAGGAACATACAGAACGTAATCTTTCACATCTGGCCTTTTTCAGTTATCATAATGCATTTGAGATTTATTTATGCTGTTACATGTATCAATAGTTTGTTCCCCGCTATTGCTTAGTATTCCATTGTCCGTATGTACCGCAGTTTATCTATTTACCCACTGAAGGACAGTGGGGTTGTTTAGTTCTTGATGTTTTGAGTAGAGCTGCAATAAGCATCCACATAGAAATTTTTGTGAGAAGCTATGTTTTCATTTATCAGTGGTAAATACCCTGAAGAGATTGTGTATCACATGTTAAGTGTATGTTTAACTTTCTAAGACACCATAAAACTGTTTTCCAGAATGGCTTATACCACCTTGCATTTCCACCAACAATGTATGAACATTCATTTTGCTCCACGCCTTCACCAGCATTTGGTGTTATCAGTTTTTATTTTATTTCAACCATTCTAATCGTCATGGTGGCTTTAAATTTTCAGGTCCTTAAGGAATAATAATATTGAGCAATTTTCCTTGTGCTTATTCATCATCTATACCTTTATGAAGTGCATGTTCAAATATTTTGAAATATTTTGTCCAGCTTCTCAAAAAG
>CM052883.1:113738123-113835864 GCA_028534135.1 Potos flavus
CTACTTATGATCTCTCTCCTCTCTGTCAAATAAATAAAATCTTTAAAAAAAAAATTGTGTTATATCCAGAAGATATCACATTACACAGCTACTAAAATTTCATTTATAGGAAATTTCAATGATGTGGAATGTCACTAAATATGACATTTATTAGGATATGTTAGATGAGAAAAATAGATATAAAAAAGTGGAGATAATATAAATTGTATATACACAAAGAACCATTAACGTAAATAAAGGACAGGGAGAAATTAAATCAAATGATTTACCAATGTATTATAATAATGTAAATATTATAAATAGTGTCTGAAATATAAAAATTTCCTTTTCAAAGCAGAATGACAAGTGATTTGTTCTTTTTTTTAAATTCATTTCTAAATGTTCACAATTTTTATGTAAATCTTAATTTAAAAAAGAACTTGTTTATCTCCTCCCTGGCTCAAATCTTTTCCTGCTTCAGATTCTCTCTCCCTCTCCCTCCAGCTTTCATGCTCTCACTCTCTCTCTCTCTCACTTTCTTTCCCTCGAATAAATAAGTAAAATCTTAAAAGAAAACAAAAAAAAGTAGCCAGTCATCTAAGAAAGCTAAAAAGTAAATAAGATGATTACTTCTTATTCATCAGCCACTTCCAGAAAATCATGACCGAATTCTATGGAGTTTCTTCCTCATGCCGCTTTTCATCCCCTCCTGAGAGCTGCATTGTCACCTTTAATTCTGTTGCTCTTCATCTCTCACCCGGATAATGTGATAACTACTGATGAGTATCACAGATTCTGTTTGTGTCTCTTCACATCCATTCTGGATACAGCTGCCCAGAGGCTCAATCTGAAACAAATATCTGACCATGACCTTCAGTTACCTTCTTAAATTTCTTCAGAGATTTCCCATACATTGATAAGGTCCAAGCTCTACCACTGAGCCAGCCAGGGGCCCCATCGCAATCTCTTCTTCATACAGAGATGCTTAGATCTAGTGACTCTTCCAGGAAGTCTTTCTGTGTTCTAGCACCTTGTGTTTATGTTTATCAGATAATTGGCCACTTTGTTCAAATTATCTATTTACATGTTATCCTCCCCTCAAGACCAGTGAGCTCCAAAGTCTAATGCATATAACCTCCTATGGGGTGAGCAAGATCTTTTGAGAAGTGAAGTAAAGATACTAGTATCTATCTAGAATTTAAAGAAAAATTTGAAAAACATGAGTTATATTTAACTTTGTGATTCCTATTATTTTTATTTTTCACCTGAATATTATAATAAAAACTGTTGAAAAATAAAATAAAATAATCAACCAAATTGATCAAAAAATATTAGTACCTATATTTATGATTCTTTATCATTTCTAACTTCTATGTCAGAATATTCATATAATTTAGATAATATATTTGAAGTAATACATTACATATAAATACATATACATATGCATATATATACATTTACTACATATATGCATATTATATATAAATATGTATATATGTGAAGTATATGCAGAAACTTTTTTTTTTTACTGGTAGGGATATATAATTTAAAATGCATGAAGACAGGGTGCCTGGGTGGCTCAGTCAGTTAAGTATCTGCCTTCAGCTCAGGGTCATGATCCCAGAGTTCTGGGATCAAGCCCCGCATAGGGCTCCCTGCCCAGCAGGGAGTTTGCTTTTCCCTCTGCACCTTACCCAACTCATGCTCTCTCTCTCTCATTCTCTCTCTGTCAAATAAATAAATTTTAAAAATCTTTAAAAAAAGAAATAAAATGCATGAAGATTATTGCTCTGAACCTTCTCAAGAGTGAAGAATACATTTTATTTATCCAGAGGACAAAGCAAAGTGTTGGGCACATACAGACTCTGTGAACATCACTGAAATTAAAATGTTAACAAAATCCTACCCACATTTATGCAGTTAGTAGTGAAGTTATTAAAAATTTGGATTAAGGTGGAAAATTCTCTCGTTTACTAACCTGATGTGTATGAGAGTTAGAACTTAAAAGAGAAAAATAGAAAGCAGTAGAGGAAAAGTTCATAGTTAAGTAATTTTCAGGATTGCAAATGTTTTTAAATTGGGAGGAATATAAAGTTTTAATAGATGCATGCTTAGAATATTTCAAAGGTAGTTAAAATACAACAATGTTATAGACCAGAAGATCTATGGGGATTTATAAAAAAAAGTATACATTTTTGAAGTAAATGAAATTTTGAGGGTAGAGTATGTTCGTTAACCCCAACTCTACAAGCTCAGAACTCGCAAGTCCTTTAAAATTCTTTTCAAGGAGCTGCCCAATTTATACAGTATGTGCATATGCATGAGGATATCTGCCAGTCAATTCCAATACTAATCTGATAGAAGAACCGGAAGTCTAAACCACAGAGAATTCCATTCAAATAAGTTTTATTATCTTATGGTGAATGACTCTTTTAATTTTAATAAAATTATAGTTCTAGTTATGTGTAATTCCAGGCAACGAGTGTAGGAAAATGTAAAGAAAAGTCAACTTTTGATTTGTGTAAGAACAAATGGATACAAATGAATGAGTAAAATATTTAAAAGCTGTGTTTCGGTGTTGTTTTCAGGGCAAAGTTGAAAGTATATATCTAAATATAACATCAGATGTTGGAAAGGAATTTTTCTCTCTGATTAGTTTTTAAGAAACATTCTATGAACATGATGAATTTGGAGGCCCTTGGATTTTTTTTTCTACACAATATTGTAGTTCTATGTTTTCCTGCCCCCCTTCTTTATTTTAAGCAGAGTTGATTCTAATTTAATTGTTTTTAGGTTTTTAACATCAAGCCCAAAATAAGCATCTAAAATTTTGTGTTACTCTTTGAAAATTCTTTTCTATTCTAAGGCATACATTTTCTGAAACAATGCTATTTTTATCCCACTCATGATTACCTTTGAGAATCAAAAGAAATGAATACATGGTATGAGATAGTTCTCATATGGCCTCATATAATAGAAAAAAATAAAAGTAACAGATGGAACCTATTTCAGAACACCTAAAAAAAATCCCTTAGTATTAAAGTTCTTTTATTTTCAAAACTGATTTTTCAAAACAGGATAATATTTTATATCTTGAGCACAATCAGTTAAGGGACTGTTTTCAACACAGGTTTGATTTCCAGTTGTCAATATCATATAACTATTTCTTTTACACCCAGCAGAGGTGTCAGCTTTACCTTTTTCTTAAATATAAATTAGAAGTGTTGAAAATGGCTGTAATTCTATGCTTTATTTTATCTCTAGGTATTTTATTTTTCAGGTCTAAAGAAAGAAAGATGGCATAAATAACACCCCCAAATACAAAAGTACAATTAGAATTATATACTGACTCATTCCCAAATTCTCTTTAATCATCATTACCCTCATCTCAGATTGACTGAGGACCTATTCTGCTTTGAAATCCATTTTTTGATACATCCTGTAGCAATGGGAATCCTTTACTTGGCTCTCTCTACTTGACAGTCTCATAAGGGTAAAGGGCATAACAAAGTGCTGAAAGAGGCCAAGCTGCCTCCTGCTCACATTGTGTGCTCTGTGTTGAAACTTCCAGAGGTTTATTGATGCAGTGGGACTAGAAAAATGAGAACAGAACCAATTTTCTCCATGGCCTTCACCCTTTCTCGCAGACCACAAGATAACCACTGTTATCAAAAGGGAACTAGAATTTTCCTCTTCTGTTTTTTTTGTCAAGCTAAAATAATGAGATTTCTTTTTTCTTCTCAAGGATGTTTTACTAGGTTAAATATCAATCTTAGCAGGATATTGCTTATATTCAGGACAACAGTATATTTCCATTTCTTTTCTTCTATTACTGATATGTGAACAATATGAGTATTAAAATGATCTCACATTTACATTTAAGGATTTTACGCCAACTTGACAAAAGTTAGAGAATTTTGTTTATGAACGAGCAAAATATAAGATAATATTTTTTATGGTTTTCAACGTATCATAAAAGGTTTGTGTTGATAAAATCAACACAGTATATAATAAATCCTAAATCTAGGAGAGAATGAATTTTTCTCATAACTGTAAAATTTGAGAAAAACTATAAAGAAAGAAAATTAGGTTAAAATAAGATGTATATAGTGAAATTAATTATCTCATCAAAGATTATACTATTTTCTCTAGTAAAAGAAGATCTTACTTTAAAATTAAAGAATCAAAGTGAGGTGTATTCCACTAAGATGAGGCCTGAAAAAACTGGCAGCCTGAGAATTAGAGATGTATTTTGTTTGGCCATCATAGTCCCTACCCCCTGCCAGTCAAATTTGCTGAATTTCCACTATTTCCCCTTTTCTTACTCTGTGCTATTTCGCATATTTTGTTATCTGTCCGGCCCTGAAGTCATCTGAATTTGTAACCCCAGCTTTAAAAAGTTATTGCATGTTTTCCAAAAACATTGACAAGTGTGTAGAATAGATTCTCTTATGTATTATTCGTAGACACGTAAATTCTTTACAACACCTTTGAGGTTATTTGGCAATATTTACCAAAACATTAATTCCTTCAACTCTTCTATCTCTCTGAAATTATTCTACAGAAACACTCATATAGGTGCATAAAGGTTGTTCACTGATAGACTGATGAAATTAAAAGTTAGAAACCTTCCAAATTCCTGTCAGTAAGGTATTAGTTTAATAAGTTCTAGTAAATCCATATAATCAAATATTATATAGCTCTTTAATGAAAGAATGAGGTATTTCTGATATACATGGACATGAAAAGATACTAAGTAAATACTAAGTAAAAGAAGAAAGTGGCAAAATATATTCATGTTTCTATGAAAAATTATGTCATTAAAACAGTAATACATTAGTATATTACTAATATATACCAAACTGGTAATGGTGGCTATCTTTGATGGGGTGAGTGGGATTATGACAGATTTCTTATATTCTCAACCCATATTCCTATAATATTTAAATTAGTAGAACAAGCATATATGATACATAATAAATATCTATACTATAGACTCCAAAACACTGAAACTTTCTATAAAAAATTATCAGATAAAAAATCCTTTTCTTATATTTAAACCTGTGTCAGAGCTTGGCTATTGATACAGTAAAAATAATGATATATAATATGGTTCAAATTGTAAATAATCCTTGGGTTATGTTTACTAAGCTTTTGCTACTTTTCGTCTTCTTATTTAAATGAATAAAGTGCATTTTTAGAGGTATAAGAAAATTGTTAAATTTTAACTCGTTCTTAGGAAGAAGAAAAACACTTAAATATTTAGGGACATATTTTTCATGGACATAAGAAGAGAAACATGTTTGGAGCTTCAAGGAAAGTGTTATGCTGGGGACCAGGTCTATACCAAATGCTTTAGATATCTCTTCTTCTGACTCACACTTTAAAATTCTGTAATAACCTGTTTTGGAAGGAAAGAAAAAGTGTAATCCTCCTACTGTTGAGAAGAAAAATTTGTCATCTCTGACTTAATCATGAACTAGACAGCAAGTTACAAAATAAACTGGGCAAAATTTAGATCCCCTGTCCTTGTAAACCATTTGGTCTACAAATGGACAGATGATATACAGTATGACCTTCCTGTCATCAAGGATAGGATCAAGAGTGAGGCAAGCTTGCATGCAAGAGAAGGAATTTGTGTGCTAGCCTTGGAAATTTTTATGTCTGACCTGATCTCAGTGACAGGTTTATTGCCGTGATGAGAGAGAATTAAAATCTTGCTGGCCTAGAGAGGAACTTGAAAATAAAGAGGAGATCACAGTCTGGAAAATGAGATCATGGCTTGGACTATTGTCATTATTATCAATAACAAACATATACCAAGAACCCACCAGATGAAAGGTATTGAATTAAGTGTCGTGAGCCTGATGTGATAAAACCCAGGTGAGAAGCTGACAGAATGATATATACTTACACAGTTGATTTAATAGTGTATTTAGTTATTCTAGACATCATCAGAATTGGTAACATTTGAACATTTCTGTCTCCCATGATGTCTCCTCTCTTGGGGAAATGCACACCAAAGTTTGCAGGTAAAATTGGAAGTTCATTCCTCCATAGATCCCTGGTTTTACTTTAAAATGAGTTTCTTAGGGATGCCTGGGTGGCTAGGTGGGTTAAAGCCTCTGCCTTCGGCTCAGGTCATGATCTCAGGGTCCTGGGATCAAGCCCCGCATCGGGCTCTCTGCTCATCAGGGAGCCTGCTACCCCCTCTCTCTGCCTGCCTCCCTGCCTACTTGTGATCTCTCTCTGTCAAATAAATAAATAAAATCTTAAAAAAAAATGAGTTTCTTAGGTTAACGCTAGAGATGGAAAAGACAGTCTGGATTTGAATGCCAGGCTATATGTACATATGTGTACCAATAATAAGCTTCCAAAATTTATTTTAATTAAATATTAACCAAATATGTCAACACAACCTTTCTGAGCATTTGTCAGTTTAAACAGAAAATGTCATATATTCCAGTTGCTTGTCAAATGGTAGTGGTAGTGGTGTTGTTGTTTTAATGTTGTTAGTTCAGGACAGGGGGCCTCAAAGTTTCATTTGGCCTCAAATAACTCTTATCTGTTTATTATAAATCATGCTGAAACAGGTTGCTTCAGAGTGCATCTGGGTATGCCTTTTACTCCTTTCCTAAGAGTCGATGACTACAGTTTCTACAGTGTTGCCATAAATTAAATAAAGCTGAATATACTTTTCACATGATTCTACAATCTATGAACATGCCTATATCCAACAACCACATGAACACTATACTTTTTCATTGAAAGTATTGTTCTGTCAGGTGACAAGTAGATAATAACTGTCTTCAAGACTTAGATACTTTTCTTTTTTCTTTTTAAAGATTTTATTTATTTATTTGACACAGAGAGAGAGATCACAAGTAGGCAGGGAGGCAGGCAGAGGGAGAGGGGAAAGCAGGCTCCCCGCTGAGCAGAGAGCCCGATGCGGGGCTTGATCCCAGGACCCTGAGATCATAACCTGAGCTGAAGGCACGGGCTTTAACCCACTGAGCCACCCAGGCGCCGCAAGACTTAAATATTTTTCTAAGTGTTTATTGACCTCACCTTTATGAAATTACTCTTAAAATTTCTGGAGTATATAATGTGAAACATATGTCAAGCCCTTCAAATCAATATCGTGAACAGAAATGTATATAAATGGTTTGAGCTCTGACGCTGCCACAAAGATGCTGATACAAACACAGATTCCAGCAGAATCTGCTCGTCCTTCCAAAAGTGATATTTAATCATGATCCACTATATGTAATTATTGGACACATTCAATGTTATAGCCTAGGAGAACAAGATCCTAAAGTATGTTTTCAATTAAACAGATGAATAGATACTATGCATTCATATTAATTAATATGTATTAATTAAGATCTGCTCTAAGTATGTATGTCGTTGCACAGGGTACAGCTGTTGTTTCTATATTGTATCAGACGTGTGGTAGTCCCCAAAGGGAAATTGAAAACAGGGTACTTAAAGTGAACAATCAGACACGAAACTCTGCCTTCCCTTTCCTCTCTGTCTCAGTAGACCCTCCAGAAGAACTCTCCACTGCAGGTCGTACAGCTGTTTTTCACATCACTCTATTGTCTCTGCTGCCCAGGACCAAAGATAAATCAACGTCTCCAAATATCAAGAAAGAAGGACAGTGGATAATAAACTTGACTGCTACTGACACGTTCAACTCCATGCTGCTTTTTCGTATTTGTGGCAAAGGGACAAAGCAAAGGGGAAAGTAACCACTTACGGAGCGCTGGTGGTTTACTGACTTGGTGAAGACTGAGTTTTAGGGATCTGTTGGCCATACAGTAAAGATATTCAGACACCGAACAACAGGGGACCCAAAGACCCTTAATGCCAGAAACTTCACCTTGAATTTTCCAAAAGAGAATAACCCTGGATCCTAGATATAGAATGGATCATATTTATCTGCTCTATTACATCAACGTTTTATTATGAGTAGCTGAAAGAAATCGTATTTACCATCACAAATTAATATTTTCTGTCAGTATTATAAGTATAAATGGGGAAAATTTATTACTAACTTTAGACTCATTTCTTATGAATAATTAGCAATTACATAGAATGTAACATCTCTCAATGAGCTCTTATTTATTTATTTATTTATTTATTTTACATCTCACTTATGGTACCTCAAAGAAGCTTCATTAAACTCTCTTTTTTGTGTCCTCTTGGTGTTTCTTCACTTCTTTCCCTCGCTTTTTCTTTTCCTTACCTTCCCCTTTCCATTTTCTCCTCTTCTTATTGATTCTCGAGTTTTCTGCCCTCTACCTCTACTTTAATTACATGTATGACCTAGAACTGGTGCTTGCCTTCCATTTTTCTTTTTGATTTGTTCAATTCAGAAAACATTTATTATCTACCATGTGTACAAGCACTGAGCATCATAAGTGAAGAAGAAATAGCTTCTGCCTTGAGGAAAATAGGGAGATTTTTTTTCACTTTTAGCTCCTGAGGAGGGGTAAGAAAAGCAAAGCTAGAAGGCTTGAGGATAGAGGGAGAGGACAGAGTAAGCCTTCATCATTAGAATTCTTAGCAAGGACCATTACTCCGGCAGTAACCTCAGTAGTTCACCTGTGGCCACAGTTCCTTAAAGGGGCAAAAGCTTCCATTTGATGCTTATAGCAATGTCTATAAATACAAATACCCCTGAGAGAAATCTAGTTAATTAAGCTCTCCCTATTTGGGATTCCCATGGTGCATTGTTTAATTTCTTTTATTATTATTATCATTATATACCATTCTGCCTCTAATTGTGCCATTTCCCCCAAACCAGGAGGAGAAAAGTGGGGCAGGCCATTTTGAGACTCTGGGATTCTAATTTCCAGTGATGCTTTCATCCCTCTCACTAGCATTCTTCCAGAATTAGCTGCCTCTACTTTCCCATATTTTTCATAAAGTAGTTATCCTTGTGTTCTCTACGACTTACACACTGCCCACACTTCCTTTCTATCTGTTCCTCTATAACTCGTAGGAAGGAGGAGTATGTCCAGTCTGATTATTTCCATGTAGTTTTAAGAACCATTTTCTGGAATTGCTTTTGAAATGGATCATTGCCATTTTCAATGGCATTCCTCCTTAGTATCTTGCCTTGACATTTCTTCCATGTTTTTCATAATAGCCTCCAGGAATAGAAACAGATATTCTATCTCTTTGCTTCAGTTGAAGTGTCCCCTTCCCCTTAATTAAAGAATAGTGAAACGGCTTCTCTTTACACTGAGTCTTGACATATTTTCTGGAATGTGACAATTCATTCGTGAATACTATTTTAGGGACATACTCCTCATTTTTGAAGGATCTAGCATCTGTCACTATTGCTGGGTACCTGCCTTAGCAAATTCTCAAATAGCAAAAACTGCTATGTATAACAATTCTGCCACTTCTTACTTTAAAATCACCCCAAATATATTTGGGGTTTTCCCCACATTTGTTAAAAGAACTTTTCTTAATGATGGACTGAAGCAAACATGAGCTATCATGGGGTAGAGGTTGAGAAAGTAAAATGTTATTTAAAGAGCCATGACAGCCTTAAGTTTTCTTTGAGTCTAGTCCTTTTTCTTTAAAATTCATGCAACTTTTTGCATTCAACTCAATGGCATATTTACATTGATTATAAAACAATAGAATGTTTTGATTACTTAAAGCATTTTCTCCAAAGTGTTTGCAATAAAACCATCAGATCAATATGCACTGTTTTTACTCTGTGGTTTCATGTTAAGTCCAACTTGCCTCCCCTGATAGGCAGGAAAAGACAAGAATTTGCTTTTTCTTTTACCCTGCTCAACTAGGATAGAATTTTCATAGCTAACCTACTTGATTTTCTTCTTAGTCATGTACACCCCCACTTTTTCGCTCACTCTTAAATAAGCTGACATTTCCCTTGACATTATAAAAAAGCCTCACCTATTTGTCCAATAATAGTTATTTTTCCTGATGCTTATATATTTTGAGCATTTTTACATAGCTCCTTCTAGATGTCTTTGATTAAGAACTCCAAGAGGACAAATGTTTTGTTCTGTTCCATAACTTACAGTGTGACTTGCACAACTAATGTATAACAAGATGTCTAATAAATGCATTTGGATGATGATTTTTAAGTTTATTTTCCACCACTTCCTTTATATAACCTTGCCTGAGCTAATGTGGATTTCTATTGCACTCCAAGTGGTTCCCTGCCAGAGACAGTTAACAATAAGAAAGAAGTAGGCGATAACAGCAGTAATTGTTGGTATCAAAATGGCACAAAATATAAGAATTAATTTAATATGTAAGATAATTTTTTTTTATTTGAGACTAGTTCTTGACTGAGGATGTGTGTTAGTGACTATGTTGGGACAAGTTGTAAAAATCTTTCTTGACTTAAAACCACAGGTGCTAGAATCAGAATAAATCTGCAGGTGAAGCCTAATCCTTGAACTTGAGAGAAATCCAGAGTTGCTGGTAATATGCCAATAAACCCAAAGGATGAAATGCCAGAAGTAATTGACCTATAGCCCATCCCTAATAAAACAACATGAAATTACAATCCTCTCCAGCCCAAACCTCTTACCTATTACTATTCCTGGAGAGAAGAGTGCATTGTTTCACTGAGGCAAGGTGTCGGCAGGCAACCAGAGCTCTCTTTTTTGCTTGAAAATGCATTGAATAGGCTGTTGAACTTGTTTATATTATTTGCTTCAGTGGCTTGCCTTGGCAAATTACTCCCTGTCTTTATTGTTAAATTCAGTGTACTGGTAGTGTTTTAATTTTAGTTTATAGCCTAGTGTTTAACGTTTCCACCAGTGTAAACAATATTGGATAAGTTGATATTCTCTCTGAGACAGAAGCTTATACATTTTATCTGGTCCAATATTTGGTAGTCTTTTACTTGATCCCTAGAAAATCTTTATTTTTTGCATTTAAAAGTATTTTAATTTTAAGGGAACCATAATTAATACCTATAATCTTGTCCTCTGCTCTGCTGCTAGGCAAGGCATTCTCTTCCTTATCTCCTTTGAATACTTAATGGCAAAGTCAGTTTCTCCCTACCATTCTTTGCTCGCTAAGCTCTGGAGACATACAGACTTTCCCCTCTATTCCACAAGACACCTCATTGATCTTTCCAGTCTTATCACACCAGTTCTTTGTTTTCCACAGGAATCCCTGCTGCCTTGTCCCTACAGGATTCTTGCTGTATTCTGAGTTACCTATTAGTCTAAATCTCTAAACCTGAACTCTGGATTCCATAACTCAGAGGGAGAACTTAGCCGCCTGATCCTGCCTAGAAGAGACAGTCCATTTTCTATGCTTGGTAGTTTGATAGTCCTTCTGTAATTATCTTTAACATAGTTTCTAGATATTAGTGTAATTTATGCATCTAGAAATAGCATCCTGGGAACATTTCGCTATGTTTTAAAAAGCCAAATAATTTTATATGGGAGGGTTTTCTCTGAAAAGTGTACCTGTCCAAAGAAAATCTCAAATAATAACATATATATTGCCCTGACTGCTTGAATTTGGAATAGTTCATATTTTATCAAACAATCAACCTCTTTTGCTTGAATATCCATCTGAAGGGTCAGTTGCTGTTCGGAGTTCAAATTCTAGCTCAATCCGTATCTGGAACTTCTGGCCTCTCTCTATCTCATTGCCTGGTAGGTAATCACATGCTTTCTACCACATGGAGTTTTTCAGACTGTGAGGAAGGAGTGTCAGGTTCTATTACGTATTACGTAACTCACATATTGGAGATTATAGTTTACAAAGGAAAAGTCCTTTTGCCTTATTCTCTCTACCTGATGGCTTTTCCAGTAGCTTCTAGAATTTGGGCTCTCAGTGCCTCATGAACATTATAGAGATTGTCCTAAGGCCTCTGTCCTTTGTCTTTAGCTACTTCAGGATGACCTAAAAATTGATGGTCTGCCTACCGCATAATGGGTGGTACCTCCCACCAAAGGTTTCTGCCCATTTTATAGCACAGATTCTTCTCACACATCTGGAGCACTGCAGGGCATCCAGCCCAACTGACACACACCGTGAGATACAAAGATGAATTAGGTCATCTATGCCTACAGAAACCGTGGATATTGACACAATAGCTGCTGAGCTCACATGTGGTCATGACAGATGTCACGCCCCTCAGCAGCTCTTTCTACTCTAAGTACATGGGTCATAACCTAAGCCATTGTTTCCATCCCTCCATTGTGCACTCCATGAAGGCACAAGTCTCCACAAACCCCAGGGTTAGGATAAATGCTCACATTTGCCAAGCTAGTGGGGCAGACAGTCAATTATTGTTTTCTACGAATTTTTGTTTCAGGTTGTTTATATAGAAAATCAAGGTCACGTAGGTAGAAGGCAAAACTGCCTTTGTCCAAAGTCTTTTGGACAAAGTCTGTGACTTGTCCAAAGTCTTGGCCAGGTCTAGGACTTGGAAATCTGTTTACTACCGTAGTGTCCTTTCAGGCAGTTTTGAAGCACAGCTATCACAGTCTTGGAACTGTGATTAAAGTTGTCAAAGACTATTTTTTTCCAATTGCCCATTCCCTTCCAGAACTTTCGATATTTCATCCTAACACTTCTGACGTTCTACTCCCTCTTTTGGAAAAATTAGTTAGCCTATTTCAGAGTATCCCTGATGGGATTGTTCTGTCTGAGTGAATGGAATGAAAAAATTAGAAGTGTTGAAAACCAGGCTTTTGAGAATTAGATGAGCTTTCTTTAAACACACACAGACACATACACACACAAACCCATATCAACAAATTTTTGTGTATGATTTCCTAAGACTCATGAATATCTTAAAGCTCCTGATTACCACTTGGTATTGATCTTATTAGCATTTGTGAATATATATATATATATATATATATATATATATATATACACATATATATGATACATGTTGTGAAACATATGTACTGATACACGATAGATATGTGTATGTATATAAAATATGTATATAAACATCTAATACTTAAACCAAAAGACTCAAACAATTCATAATGTAACATTAGCTGCTTTTTTCAGTTTTCGATATATTATAAACCTCTTTTCATATAAGCAAATATTCAATGACCTCATAATTTTAATGGCTGAGTAATATCACACTGTATGGGTATATCATATTATACTATCTAATACATATTATACTATGTTCTAAACAGTAAGATTGTTTCCCACTATTTTCCCACTATTCATAACGATCCTTAGAGTTAAATCTTTAAATACATATATGATTGTTCCCTGTGCATAAATCCTAGAAATGAATTTTAAGACATTTGATAAGAAACACCAAATCAATGGTCATTTATCTTACATAATTCTAATTGAAAATGATTGTGGTATTCTCTCTTAGTAATAGATTTTATGTTGGAATAGACATGATTATTTAGAATAGTTATACCTTTTAAGATCTCTGATGACAAGTTTTTAAGGAGTATTCAAGAGTAAATTTGAATGATAGTTTTCTGAATTTATCAGGAATCTGTGCTTTAATATGTAGCAATAGACTCTCAAACTCCCCTGAATCAGATCGAACAATTGATTGGCTCTTACTGGCAGTTGAGATACATTGTACGGCTGTGTCCTCTCTTGAATAGGCCGAGGGTGACAGTTATCTGGCTTCCTGGAAGGCCTGAAACATCAGCTCTCTCACATTTAATTTGAGGCCTTGGGATTTTCTTCTACCTGAACCAGACCAGGCTGTCCATCTTCCCTAACTATTACAGACATCAACCGGGACTGCAGAGCTTCAGCTGCTCTTATCCTTAAGGTCTTCCTAGATTCTTATATTTGTTAACCTTTCATTAATGAAATTTTTATCTAATTGGTTAGCTTTTTTAAATTAATAGAATAAAATGCTTGTTGCAAAAGGCATACTACTTAAATTATACTTAGCTAGTAAATATAGAAATAAAAATTAGTTGAAATGATTTAACTAAGATCTTGTGAACATTTATATTTTAATCAGAATTTGAAACTGGAAGTGCAGTTATTTATTTTTTTTAAAGATTTTATTTATTTATTTGACAGAGAGATCATAAGTAGGCAGAGAGGCAGAGAGAGAGGGGAAAGCAGGCTCCCTGCTGAGCAGAGAGCCCAGTGCGGGGCTCGATCCCAGGACCCTGAGATCATGACCTGTGCCAAAGGCAGAGGCTTTAACCCACTGAGCCACCCAGATGCCCCTCCCCCTCTTTTTAAAGTAAAAACTCTATGCCCAACATGGGCTTTAACTCATGACCCCGAGATTGAGAGTCACATGCTCTACCAACTGAGCCAGCCAAGTGCCCTTACATGTGCAATCATTTAGTAATAGCTTAAAAAGGTCAAATATATTATTTTCTGTTTATCAAAAAAAAAAGAAAAAGAAAAAGCTGATTTACCTGGAGGAGGGACAGAGACTTCTCAGTCATTAAATTCAATTATTTTCATTCTATTCAGGATTGTGTTGATTCTTTTAATGATTCTTCTAATGAAGATAGAGGTTGATCAGAATAGTAGGATTTAGCCTATTTTAAACTTGCAATAACATCAGTAATTTTAAATCATTCATTGAATAAATATTGATGAAGCTTCTACTTACTGTGTGCAAGGTACTATTCTAGGGCCTTGAACACATCAATGAATAAATAAGATCAAAATACCTGCCTTCCAGGAGCTTATTTTCTAGTGAAAGAAGATATGTTTCTATATTATATATACATATTATGTGTACATATTATATAAAGTATCATGTATACATACTCTATAAAAACATATGGTATGTTAGAAAGTGATATGGACAAAAAAAAAGAAAGGAAAGTGATATGGACAAAAGAAAAATAGACCTGGGGAATTGGGATCTGAAATACAGAGTAGGGAGCAGATTGTGGTATTAAATAAAGTAGATTGTTCAGGCTTTACTGAAAGGGAAAAAATAGAAAGAAGCGGAGGAGGTAGCCAGGGTCGCCTGGGGCATTAATGCCTGGAACATTAATGCCCCAGGAGACCCTGGCTACCTCCTCCTCCCAGAGGAGCCAGCCAAAATGGAGGCTCTCGGTGGGAGATAGCTTCCCTGACCACAGTACGACAGGGAGGCTATGAGTGGCTGAGGTGATAAGAATGGCAAAGGAAAGTGTTGTAGGCGGTAGAGTCAGAGCAGTGGAGAGGTTTGCTTATATAGGAGCTTTTGGTTAATGAAAGACTTTATTACTCTGAGTGAATGGAGGAGCCCATGAAGGGTTTTGAGAAGAGGGTGGCATCATCTGACTTAGATATTTGAAAGGATCCTCCAGGCTGCTATGTTAAAAATTTCCCGTTAAAGAGAAGAAAGGCAGAAGAACATGGCTACCTTTTAGGCAGTTTAGACTGGGTGATAGCAGTGGAGGCAAAAAAGGGGTCTAATTTTGGATATGTTTTAAAGGCAGTTCCAGTGGAATTTATTGACAGTTTGCATGTGCTAGATAAAGAGAAGAGACCAAGATAATGGAGCAACTGGGAGTAAAATATGATCAGTAGACATAGAGAAGGTCACAGATAGCAAGACTGAGCAGAAAGGAGCGCCTAGGTGGCTCAGTGGGTTAAAGCCTCTGCCTTCGGCTCAGGTCGTGATCTCAGGGTCCTGGGATCGAGCCCCGCATCGGGCTTTCTGCTCAGCAGGGAGTCTGCTTCCCTCTCTCTCTCTGCCTGCCTCTCTCCCTAGTTGTGATCTCTCTCTGTCAAATAAATAAATAAAATCTTAAAAAAAAAAAAAGGGTGAGCAGAAAATCAGAAGTTTAGGTGAGGACATAGTAAGTTTACAATATCTGTTAGGGGTTTCTGGTTGGTTCAGTTAAATGTCAGAATCTTAATTTTGGCTCAGGTCATAATCTCAAAGTCATGAGATAGAGTCCACTTCGGGCTCTGCACTGAGTGTGGAGTCTGCTTGGGATTCTCTCTCTACCTCTCCCTCTACCCCTTGCACTCCTCTCTTTCTCTCTCTCCCTCTATAAACAAACAAACAAATAAATAAATAAATCTGTTATATATTCAAGTGAAGATATTGAGAGGGGCAGCTAGATATCAGGGCATGGAGTTCAGAACAGTCTGGATAGAATACAATGGTTTGGGAATCTTCAGACTATAGATGATGTGTAAAACCTTGAGGAAGCATGAAATCACAAAGGCAGTAAATATAAATTAAAACAAGAGCCAAGATTTGAGATCTGACCCTCTCCAATTTAATTAAAACGTGGGAAAGAAGACCAGTACCACTAGAGAAAACTGAAAAAGACCAATCAGTGAAGTAGGATTGAAATCCAAAAGATGTGGCTCTGTGGATCACGAGTGAAGAATGTGCATCAATGAGAAGGAAGTCTGATTTAGGAGGGTTTAAGAGAGAATGGGTAGAGAAGATTTAGTGTGTGCATAGATAATTATTTCAAGGAGTTGTGCCACAAAAGGGAGCAAAGAAAGCGATAATAACTGGAGGGGAGATGGTGTCAGGAGAAGGTTGTTATTTTTTTAATCAAAGAGACAACATCATATTTACATGAAAATGATCCAATGGAGAGTGAGAAATTAATAACATTGGAGAAGTAAAGAATTACTGCTTCAGTGTCCTCGAGCAAGTAAGATGGGCTGGGGTCTAGTGCATAGAGAAAAGGAAGATATTGGAGAGATTTTAATACACTTTGACACTGTGTAATGTCAGGAGGTCATTCTAAATAGTTCAAGGAGTCCAAGTTCAGAGTGGAGGTTGGGGGCACGTGGATAGGTATCTGGGGTTGTTATCACTCTTTTTCTAGGTTATTAATTTTTTTTAGCTTTTAAACAGTGGCCATGAGGATAGTGACCTATTTGATCTATGCTGTGTGCCTGGTGCCTAGCATGGGTCCTGGCACATTAAATAGGTACTTAAAAAATATTTTCCAATTGACTGTTTAGATTAAAGAGATATTTTCTTTTCTTCTCTTTTACCTGTATTTCTAAAAATTAACTTAATATTTATTACTTTTTAAGTGAAAGAACGAACATTATTAACCTTAAAGAGATCGATGGATCCAGGAATCTATGATTGTCGATTTCAAGCAAAGTGTAACATTTGAAAAATAGTTGGGTAATTTGCTAAATACTGTATAATTGTGAACCAAAATTAAATAATATGCATGGATGCCAATAATGTGGTAGGGGTTTACATTTATGTGGTAAGATATTATAATCAGCTCCATTTTACAGATG
This sequence comes from Potos flavus, assembly GCA_028534135.1. Taxonomy (NCBI): domain Eukaryota; kingdom Metazoa; phylum Chordata; class Mammalia; order Carnivora; family Procyonidae; genus Potos; species Potos flavus. Next base: position 113,755,314 of record CM052883.1, read on the forward strand.
AGGGAACAGATGTTGAGTGACTTGCCTGACATCACAATGTGAATTGAAGACCCAGACTCATTCTGGGTCTGCCTGACTCCCTGCTCTTTTCATTCAGTCCCCTACTTCACAGATCTGTCTATTGCAATGCTGGTACCCTGCATAAAAATATTACCCAAATGCCTAATGCGATGTTTTCTTCGAATCAGACTCATTCTAAGTAGTTTCTTCACCACAAAAATTCAGAACTGGCTTTTTTATCCTGGCTTAAGGAATATTTTAAATTATTAGCCTTTTAAGGGATGTGGAAGCACGTTTGAATGAGTTCAGAGCATTGTCCTCAGGTAACATAATGTACATCCAGATTGTGTTTTATGGTAGGTACCTGTCTTTATTACCCAAGGGGAGCCAGGGGTGGAGAAGTAGCTTGTAGTATTGAAATCCACCCATAATTTGGGACCCTGGAAATCTACAAAGCAGAAACTGAATTACTTGTGCTTTTTTTCAAACGTGGAATGCCAACTGACTGAGAGAAAAGTATAGAACTTAAGTCAATTTTAGCTATGTTCTGATTTTTTAAAAATTTGAGATATATTCGTAAGCATTGTAAAAATCTTTTTAGATAACATTAAATATATTAAGCAAAAAGTGAAAGCTTCCTCTGTATCTCCCTCTAATTTACTCCCCTCATAATTGGTAAGCTCAGTCCATGCTGATCGTGCGTCCTCTTAAAACTTTTTCTGTAAACAGTAAAAAAATCCCCACATTCTTAGTGTTCTCTTTGGAATGTACCGATGAACCACATTCACGTTAACACCTGCAGAGCGTATCATATTGTGACTGTGTCATTACTCATCTAACTACTTCTATATGGAAGGACATTTGAGAGTCTTTACAAAATTTCACTATTATGAATATTGCTACAACAATCACCTATGTATTTCCAAAGAATATGTTCCTAGTAAAATTACTAATTGAAAGTTTTGGACATTTGAAAATTTTGACAAATAGTGCCAAATTACTGAACAAAAAACTGTCCTCAACAATGTAGGCAGAAGCCTGCTAACATAGTCCTTTGCCAACACTTGATATTATTGGTCTTAAAATCTGCCAATCTGGTGTGTGTGTGTGTGTGTGTGTGTGTGTGTGTGTGTGTGTGTGTGTGTGTGTGTGTTATTGGTGTCTGAGGTTTGTTGTTGTTTTGGGTATCTGAGTTTTAATTTGCATTTTTCGATTATGGGAAAGGTTGAGCATCCTTTCATATATGTATTGGCAGTTGGTATATCTTTTCTCTATGAAATACCTGAATAGAATTCAAAATATGCCCAGCTTCTCAATGATCTTCTTTTAGTTTTTACTAAAATATTCCAGAGGGTACCTGAATTTCACCCAGAAAATAATAGTATATCTATATGTCCAGGTCATTATTTTCAGAATAGGAAGTACTTCTTTATGTGGAATCTTTTCTTGACTATAAAAGTAAATTACAATAATGGTAAGAAAAAAAAGATCCAGGTGTGCAGAAAACTATTTAAAAAACTATTAAGAACACCATTAAGAAAAATGTTAAAACCACTTACAATAACAACAGGGGTAGCCACTACTAACATTTAGGCTAATATGTGTATATGCTTAACATGGTTTTGTAGTACACTGTTTTGTGTTTTGTTTTTGTTTTTTTTTGTAGTACACTGTTTTAAAGAGTGACAAAAGATTACACATATCATTTTGAAACCCAAAGGATTATTTTAATTTTAATTTATTTTGTTTTTATTGTGAAAATAATGCACATCATTATAAAGCATGCAAATACATAGAAATGATGTGGAACTCAAAGGTTACTGCTGTACCCTGCCCTTGGTGATTTTTTGGTTTGCTAAATTACTTCCTTAAAACCTGCCTTAACTATTTTGGCATTCAGACTCATATAGAAAGCCTACTTAAACAAGAGTGAGGTAGAAATTCCTCAGAATAGGCACTGACAACTAATCTAGAATTTTGCTTTTCCTGAAGTTTCATGGCTAAAACATAGCCTTGGGGTTTGAAGACATGATTGGAGTCCCATTTCTGACATTTTACAGCAGTAAAAACTGTTTCATTCCTCCTCGGTTGTAAAATGAGATTAGTAACACATACCACTCCAAGATACTCTGTGAATTAAATGACAATACTGCCTGACACATGGGGCAGTGCCCAATAAATTTGATTTGATTTTGAATTATCCAAACTACTCTAACTGTATTTATCTTATAACTAGATTTATGCCAGAAATGGTGTTATGTTCACCTCATTTATTCATAACCCCAAGTCTGTCTTATCACAAAGATAGCAAAGAAGATTTCTTTTTAAGTATTTGTCATAAAACTTAAGGGCTTCACCAGGTCATAATGTTTATTAGTTTCAAGCAAAGGGAGTCTAAACTGATTTGAAATCACTTATGTCCTCAAAATTAAGAGATGCATAAATATGAACAAGCACATAAAACCTACAAGTAGCCTCAGGTTTTGTTGTTGTTCTTGTTTTTATTGACATGAGAGTGACATATTTAATCATAATATCTTAATATTTCTGTGAAGCATCTATTGTGGACAGGATAGTCTTTAAAGAAAAGGTTTAGCCAGAATGATGTCAATAATTAATATAATCCATATTCGTGGCATTTTTCAGAACCATTCCTTTAACAATTTCTGTTCCAGTCTAAATAAAAGGGGAATTAGCTTTTAAAAATCTTTTCCCACTGCTTACTTTCCTGTCCTTCTAACTTTTCAAAAATTGTTTTACTAAGGTAATGTCTATGATTTTTTTTTTTTTTAAATAGTAGACTTTTATGGCTTACTTAAGGGAAACTACTTTTGCATTCTTGATTTTTTGAATCTGGCTCCTTAATCTACTCTTAATTATACTGAGATTGCAGAAAAGGCCTTGAAGGAATAATTTTGAGCTGGTGTTTCCTATTGTGAAGATGTTTCTATTTATAATCTTGCTAATAGAGACTGCATTGTTTTGAAGTGTCCATCTTGGAACTCTATTAGATCTGGTAAGGACCAAAATGATTGTTGTTTTTTTCAATGTGAAAAATATGGTAGTGTTTCCAAGACTCAAAACTAAAATCTATTCATTTAATTGGGAGGGTTGAAAGTCAGGGTAGTAAATATAAAAATTTAAACTAAAAATTTAAACTAATAAAAAATAAAATTGAAAGTCAGGGTAATAAATGTAAAAATTAAAAAAAAAATTAAACTAAACAATTGGAAAGTTTGCATCTATAGTCTACTGATCCAAAATAATAGCTATTGTCTGCTTATGAAACTAGGCTAATAGAGAATTTGGCCTCTCTAACATAGATAGTACTGGGGCTCAATCAATTCTTTACTTGAGAAATATACCCTAGTTACTTACTCAACCTTAATTTAAGCTTAAACGTGGTAGTTCTCAGTCACATACAGCATTATTATTCTTAAAGAGTTGTTACATTTTTCTTCTATGTTATTCCATTTAAGTCTTTGCAAAATTGCTGAAAGACACGTCTCTTCACTAGCACTCAAAATGGGAAGAAGTGAAGGGGAGGGAAATATGACACAATCTAGCATGACAAGGACATAGAGACTGTATTTTTCCCTCCCCATTAAAACCCCCTACAAGGCCACACAGGCTCTAGAGTACAATGAAGATTCATTGTTATGGCCGCCTGAAGGAGCTTTCAGTTTTTCTGTAGTCCATATGGTACAGATGATGTGTCTTTTCACATCTGTATTGACATCTAGAGATAATCATCAAAATGACCTTGGAAATGTGCGGAGGAAAAAGAAAAGGGAAAAAAAAAAAAAAAAGAACAGCCCAGCCCATGGTTTTCCTGTAGTCTGTGGCTCCTTACTGAAGTATCCTAATATTTTAGAGTGGGAAACATATCAAATCTTTAGCAATAAAATTGTTATCACATGTGTAGAACCGTGAGTATTCTAAGATCTGGCTAAATAACCTTAGCCTTAGCAAGGAATTCAACATGTAGTAAAGTGATAAGCATTCTTCCCACACTATGCTGATCATTGTTAATGATTTGAGGACAAAAACAAGGACATTAATAATAATTAAAAAAAAAAAAACACCAAATTTTCAAATGTCACTGGCAATGCATGAACAAAAACAGAAAAGAGAAAGAAAGAAATGCAAGCCAACTGACAGAAAGCAAAATGTTACTCTGATATTGTAGAATGTTACTGAAAATAAGACCTTATTTTAGAGAGCAATTTAATATATCCGTGGACCTGACGGTCCTGAATTATGACGTGGTCCTATGGGAGAAAGAAGATCAAGGGAAACAGAGTGGACGATTTATTTTGAGTAGAGTGGGGATGGTATTAACAGCTCAATTAAGTGCCAACAGTTTAGAATTAGCTAAGAGTCATTGTCTTCCTAGGACAGATAAATTCTAGCTGTTCTAACTTGCTTTATGTTTCACATAAATATGAACTAAAATGTGCTTACATTGTTCCTGTTGACAGCAGAACAAACCGAAAAAGGCTGCATTTGGTGAGGAGAAATGAAGATTCATCCATCCTTGTTTTCTAGATCATTGTCAAGACACAAATTCTTTTACGTTTCTATATTTAGATTAAGGTAGCTACATTTCCACTAGAGAAATCTGGCCCAGTCTATTCTGAATCTTCCCCATTCCTACCTGTCCTACTTTCTCCCTCTGTCTCCAGCACTTGTCACTGGCTGGCTGTCTTGGGAGGTCACCATTACTCTGTAGGTAAATAATGTTTTTTCATCAGTTCTGTACAGCATTCAGGGCTCTGACAAGAAGAACAATTGTTTGATAGAACAGCAGAGGTCAGCTTTTCCTCAAACACAGTTTTTCTGAGTTTTTCCTTTTATTACGTAATCTTGCTTTTTCCACCTCACCTCCTGAAGACTTGTTTCTCTTTACCTCTGAAGTCACTCCTTCAGATCTACCTTCTCTTACATTCTCTATCATTTGTTTTCAGAGCTAGATAGCTTTTACACTTCCTTCCTGTGCTACCACTCTCTCTGATTGCAGATCTGCCTGAGCTTTAAACGTAATCCCAAAGTCATTCCCACACAGAGTGTTAAAGTTCTTGTTTCACACTTGCTAGATCAATCTAATACTCTTAGTCAGTTCATCTCCACTCAGAGACCGAGGATAGACATACTGTTACCTGTTATCCCCATCTGATACAAACTCTATAAAAGAATATTGAAACAGATAGTTTGAAAGGTCCTACCAAGAGAAAATGAAGTATCCTTCACACCTTATTTCCATAGCGCCTTATCTATTTCCCCCCTAATCTTTTAGTCTCCTCCAGTACCCAAGAGAATAGTGGGAACCCCTGCTGTCTGTTTGCCCCTCATCTTTCTCTTTCTCTGTTTTCCCTAAGTGCTAAATCACAAGAGGAGATGGAGAAATTACACATTAAAAACTCTCTTGTGTACCCAGAAATCGCAGAAGTCAGTTTTGAAAGCCCCTGCAGATCTTGATAATAACTATTTCTTTCTAATTCTAACTGTTCATTGTTCAAATAGAAAGCTGGGAGCAGAACAAAGTTGTATTTCCAGAGGAATCTAACTGGTAGCCCTTCGTAACAAAGTAAAAATTATGCTTACTAAAGTGCTGATTTATAAACTATGACTGTATCATAAAATACTGGGTTACCACTCTTGATCTGGTAGCAAAACAGGAATATGTGGATAATTCCAAAAAGAATAGCTCAGAACCCCCTACAAGTTTAAGCTGTAACGTCAACCTGTCTTCAAATGAGCCAGATATATAGAGGGAAATCTTAAAGAGTATTTGAACAGTCACAGAAATTCAATAAATATGAAAAATTTGAAAAAGCAATCATGTTTATTTCCAACGAAGAGTCTACCCTATTAATTCTCATGACATGATAAGAGCCTACACCCTTGGTTTATGAAGACTTTATAAAGAATACTGTCTTCCAAACTGTAGAAAACTCACTTTATTGGGAAAGCCAGTGTTCTCACATTAAATCTCTGATCACTCCCCTTGCCCCACATCTTTCATTTATAAGCATGTTGGGCAGGATCACTCAAAGAAAATTTAATTAAAAGAGGAAAAAGCTATTAGTTTGTCTGTAAATGGGTAAATCATTAATTATGTGGAATTCCTTGTTAATATAAGAATATATACTAAAATAGCCTCATCACAGGAATTCCACTTCTTGGTGCTCTTAAACTCACTCCTACTATGAACCCCTGATCTTGATCAGTAATCTGGATAGAAAACCAAAGGTCAGTTGCAACACAAAGCTCATCTAGTCAGTCAGTATTAAGGTGAGTCATGCTTCGGTGTTGGCAACATAGTTGTCAACTATGGACAAGGTAGGATAATAAAAATTGGTATATGTTGAGTTCACCACGGACTGGTTACTCTGTTAATCACTTTATGTTCGTATCTCCTTTCATCTGCAGCAACCTGAAAGGTACAAACTATCATTATCTTCCTATAGAGTTATCTACAGGCCCAGTATCACTCCTTCCTTCCCTGAAGACTGTAGGACTTATCTCACTGTTACTCTCCCTAACATCATGCCTTCATAATTCTTGGATTATATGAAAATCCATGTAGGGGCGCCTGGGTGGCTCAGTGGGTTAAGCCTCTGCCTTTGGCTCAGGTCATGATCTCAGGGTCCTGGGATCGAGCCCTGCATCAGGCTCTCTGCTCAGCAGGGAACCTGCTTCCCCCTCTCTCTCTGCCTGCCTCTCTGCCTACTTGTGATCTCTCTCTCTCTCTGTCAAATAAATAAATAAAATCTTTAAAAAAAAGAAAGAAAGAAAATCCATGTAGATGATATCCAGTAGTAGCTTTACAACTACCTTCTCCAATAGTGTTATCTTTTCCTTTCCTTCTGTGTACAAACCATACAACTTTTTATAACCAATAACTACAATCCTTCTATGATCTCAATCTCAAGGAGCCCATTCTCCAACCACTAATTTGTATCTTTCCAGCTCCTTCCCTCTAGTAATCTGATTCTTATAATTCTTCAGCCCTATTAGGGCCTACCATGCATTGATCCCACCACCTTTCCATTCATGCCTTCCTTTCTTCCTGAAATAATCTAGATTCCTGGGTCCATCACTGTAATTACTTTCTTAAATTTACCCTCAACTCCCTTTGCCTACCTCTCTTGCTGGCATGACCCCAGCCCAGGTTCACACTCTGCCTATCTCATACTTATTTTTAGCTGAACAAGGCTAGAAAAAAAAAATGCAACTATTTATTAAAATATTTAAATTAATAACTACTAATTTCAATTGAGCCATGTTGGTAGCCACTAATCCTATCTTATTTTCCAGGTCCACCCAGTTCCTTCCTATCCAGATTCTCCCTTCTTACAACAAAACTTTAACACCTTCCCTACCATCTTCAAGATCAGCTTATGATCTTGTTTCCTGTTTCACTGAAAAGATAGAAGCAGAAGAGAACTTTCATAGGTTCTCTCCTTGCCTACCCATATCTCTACCTTCTATTTGTCATTATGCAGAAACTGTTTATGTTTCTTTTTTTTTAAGATTTTATTTATTTATTCATGAGAGAGAGAGAGGCAGAGGCAGAGGGAGAATAGACTCCCCAGTGAGCAGGGAGCCTGATCTGGGACTCGATCCCAGGACCCCAGGATCATGACATGAGCCAAAGGCAGACACTTGACCCTCTGTTTATGGTCAAGCATAACTGTTTATGTTTCTATTCAAGACCAGATATCAACTCGTGTACTAGTTCTCATTCTTTGTTCCTTACTCAAAGATATTTCTCCAGTAGATACCCCTCTCTGCTATATAATCAATATCTCCTTCTACTATATCATCTCTATCAGCATCTGAGTAGACTTTTTTCTTTAAAAGTGAAAATATCTTTTCTCCCACATTACCTTCTACCTACTGCCTCATTTCTCTCCACTCACTCAGCAAAACTCCTTGAAAGAGCTGTTTATACTCTCTGGTCAGACATTGCCCCTACCACTTTGTCAAAACCACTTGTCAAGGGCACATTGCCCTCCATGTTTCTAAATCTAATTGCAAATCCTCAGTCTTCCACTTACTTGACCCATCAGTAGGTTTTTGAGAGAAGTGATCACTCCTTCTGGCACATTGCCTCCTCCCACACCCTTTTTAAAATCTTCTTTACTTTTCTGGCAGGAAACCACACTTTCCTGGTTTCCTTCTACCAGTTTGGCTGCCTCTTCTCGGTTTCTTTTACTGGTTCTTCCTCATTTCCCCAGTTACTACGCACTGGAGTACACGGGGCTCAATCCTCAGAATGCCTCTCTTCTCTGTTTACAGTCTAGAGGCTTTAAATATTTGTTCAATGGAAAATTTGTATCTTTAGCTTAAAATCCTTCCACGAACTTCAGCTCATATAGATAGATGGGTAGATAGATAGATAGAGCTGCTTATTTGACATCTTCACCTCAATAGATAATAGACATCTCAAAGTTAATTTGGCTGAACCTGAACTCCTGTTCTTATCCATCCTTTGGAAAATTTTTGCAGGCTTTCCCAGCACAAAGTGTTAACACCCTCCTTGAAACTGCATAAGCAAGAATCCTTGGAGTCAAGTTGTCTCCTCTCTTTTCTTTTACTCAACATCCAGCAAATCCTTTTGACTAATCTACTCTAAAATATATTCAGAATAAACCATGTTTGACTAACTTCACCTGATCCAAACCACCATCATCCTTCATCCAGATTATAGTAACGGCCTCCTAACCTATCCTTCTTTCAACCCTTGCTCTGCTACAGTGTATTTTCAACACTGCAGCCTGAATCATCTTTAACCTTAATCAGATCATTCATTCCTCTGCTCAAGACCTTCCCGTGACTCTTTATTTCACACAGAATAAAAATCAAAGTCCTTAGGATGGGCTACAAATGATAGCACTGCTTCCTGCTCTTCTTACTCCCCGATCACCTTGCCCAAATCTCTGGTCTTATCTCCTCTTCCTCCCTACCCTTGCTTAGTATTCTCCAACATTTTGCTTCCATGTTATTCCTGGAACATGCCAGAGACTTTGCTGTTACTATTTCTTTCTGGAATTTTCTTCACCGTAGCTATTCTTATGGCTCATTTCCTCCCTTCCTTCAAGTCTTTGCTCAAATATTGCTTTTGAGTGAGGCCTTCTCTAATCACTCTAAAATTTGCCAACCACTTCGTATGTTTCACTTTTTTCCCCATCCCTTGTGCACTTACACTATATAACATGCTATATATTTTATTTAGTTGTTTTCTTTTTACCTACTTATTTTGTCTCTTTCATCACCTACTTCCGTTAGAATGAAAGTTTCTAGAAGGTGAAAAAAGAAATTCGTGTCTAGAAGAATGTCTGGAACATAGGATAGGTTTAATAAGTATTTTTTCAAGAATGAATTTAGTTTCCAGTTTAAAGACGAGGCTTAGAAAGTATAAGCTCAAGGGGCGCTGGGTGGCTCAGTGGGTTAAAGCCTCTGCCTTCGGCTCAGGTCATGGTCTCAGGGTCCTGGGATTGAGCCCCGCATTGGGCTCTCTGCTCGGCAGGGAGCCTGCTTCCCCCTCTCTCTCTGCCTGCCTCTCTGCCTACTTGTGATCTCTCTCCCTCTCTCTCTGCCAAATAAATAAATAAATAAAATCTTTAAGAAAGTATAAGCTCAAAACCATAGAGCGAGTATGCTTGGCTTTGCCAAGTTCTTCATTTCAGTCTGATTATCAGATACTGGAGGAGGAGCTGGAGTGGCAATGATGAACGACAAACCCTACCTCGTTTACTCAATAATGATGAAGCTGAGACAGTTACAGAAGAGAGAAGTTGTGTCTTCAATACAACTTGGAAAATTACACTTGATCTTAGCCAAAAGGCCGAGAAGCGATTACAATTTGGAAAATTAAATGGAAACAAAGAAGAAAGGCTCTTACAAATTCAAAGGCTGAATCTTAATAGGTGAGTAGGCATTAGCTAGATGAAGAAAAGAAATAGTCCTGTGATACGAATAGCAACGTATACGGAGTATATAGTTGTATTTTATGTTCAGTTCTCTATTCCTGGGGGATAATAATAATTAACACACACACACACAGGATTTTTTTTTTTTTAGATTTTATTTATTTATTTGACAGAGAGAGAGAGATCACAAGGCGGCGGGGGGGGGGGGGGCGGGAAGCAGGCTCCCCGCTGAGCAGAGAGCCCGATGCGGGGCTCAATCCCAGGACCCTGAGATCATGACCTGAGCCGAAGGCAGAGGCTTTAACCCACTGAGCCACCCAGGTGCCCCCCACGCACAGGGTTTGATAGAAGATAAGACTGAAGCAGGAAGCAGAGTCCAAGTGATGAAGAGTCTTGGTGCCATGCTAAATATCATGACAGTTAGCCACTCAGGAGTTTTAGGGGAATTCCTTGATTACATTTGTTTTAGATTGCCCACCTGGTGGTAGTGTGAAGGGGGAAGACCAGAAACTAGACTAGTGCAATAGTCCAGCTCAGCAAAGAAGCTCTGGCCCAGGACAGCAGCAGTAGGGATGCTGCTGAAGAGGCAGAAGAAAGAAACATTTGGAAGGAAAGCTGGTTATTCTTAGTACCTAATTAAGTAGAACTAGGAGTGACAGCAGGAAAGCATTGAGGATGATTCCAAGTTTCTTGACTTCAGTAGCAGGGGTGGTGTTACTGGACTAAGACATGGGATGTAAGCGAAAGATGTCTGGTGGTAATAGTACAGGTTCATTGTTGGACACACTGACTTTGAGACACCTCAGGGAAATCCAAGTGGTGAAATGAGTCTGACTATCTAGTGAGATGTCAAGATCGGAGACATAGACATCAAGTCACCTGCATACAAGTTAAAAATCAAACCCTGAAAATAGATCAGGCTGGCAAGGCAAGAACAGGATATAGGAAGCAGTGGGTCGGGAATGCTGGGGAATACTGCTTGGGCAGGGTTGCAGGAAAGAAGGTTGGATGGGGAGGAGCTGCCATGGCAATCAAGGATCAAGTCAGAGAGGTGGAAGATAACTAGGGGAATTTAATGCAAGTGACAGAAGTAGAATATTTTCAAAAGGGGAAAAGATAAGGGGAAAGTTCCTTCTGGAAAGGTCAGTTTTAAAGGAATGGCGGGAGCACATAGTTTACTAAAGAACAGACTGAGAGATTTTAATAAGAATAATTTTCAGGGCACCTGGGTGGCTCAGTGGGTTAAAGCCTCTGCCTTCGGCTCAGGTCATGATCTCAGGGTCCTGGGATCAAGCTCCACATCAGGCTCTCTGCTCACCGGGGAGCCTGCTTCCCCCTCTCTCTCTGCCCCTCCCCCAGCTTGTGATCTCTTTCTCTGTCAAATAAATAAATAAAATCTTTAAAAAAAAAGAATAATTTTCAAAAATACTGGCTATAAAGAGGAGAGACGGGGGACAGTATCAAAATGGCAGTGCAAGAAGAGTTTCATTTAGTTCTTTGAATGAGATAAGAAACCTATGATCTGGGCTGATATTTACACCAAGATCACCCACTAATTTTCTTTTCTTAAATATTTGTTTATTTATTTCAGAGACAGAGAGCAAGCAGAGGGTGGGGAAGGGCAGAGGAAGAGGGAGAGGGATGGAGAATCCAAGCAGACTCTGTGCTGAGCACGGAGCCCAATGTGGGGCTCGATCTCACCAGCCTGAGCCAAAACCAAGAGTTGGATGCTTAACTGACTGCACCACCCAGGCACCCCAACCCACTAGATTTTATGGCTGGTACCAGATCTGGTTGGCTGGTTTATCTGTTCTGTATGGTCAGAACCCAGAGTCATTAGTCAATGTCCATAGTCTCTGCTAAATATTTTTAATATTCTCTTTTTAACATTCTCTCAATTATAGGCTAAGGGGAAGAAAATAGAAAAGAGGAATGGCAATCTTTTATAGCAGAAGTCAGCAAACTAAGGCTAAGGGCCAAATTCGGCCACTACCTCTTATATGGCCCTCAAAGAAGGGCTCTTAGGTGATTGAAAAAACAAAAGTAAGAACATTTCACAGCACATAACAATTTTATGGAGTTCAAATTTTGGTGTCCATATATACAGTTTTATTGGAACATGGACACATCCTTGTGTTTACATATTGTCTACAGCTGCTTTTGCATTACAGCAACAGAGTCGAGTTGTTGTGACACCCGCCATATGTCTTGCAAAAGCCTAAAATACTTACTCTCTGGTCTATTACAGAGAAGATTTGTTGACTACTGATTTATAGTACAATTTCCAAGAAGAGAAAGGAGGATGGGATCAAGGCACACAGAGTGGTATTGGCCTCCAACAGGAAAAAGGATCCTTGATCCTATCAAGTGGGGAAAGGGTGAGAGGACTGTGCAAATACAAACAGGAGTGTAGCTAGAGGAGAAAGAGGAGGGAGCCCCGTACCACATCCACCTCACACTCGAAGTAAAAGGTGTTGGCTGCCATCGACCATGACATTCTGGAGGACAAAAACTGTGTCGTGTTCATCTGTCACCCCCACAGCGTTCAGCACAGTGCTTTCCTTTCAGTCACTCTCACTAAATATTTAATTGAATCCCAGGTGAAACTCTATTATAAGCGCATTCCTAGAAACCTCTACCCTTAGGGCCTTGCATTTAATTCTCTTACTCTCTGGGCCTACATTTATTAAAGTTTGATGTTATGTTTAGAGGTGTGAAGAGCATGGAAGCCGGCTTCTTCTTTAGTTAATTTCCAGTTCGCTAAATGGAGGCAATATAGTCAGAGAGTTAATATTCTTATTCAAATTGGCCCATTTTCCTCTTTTTTTCAGCCTGAATATTTCCATATATCACTAAGGGACTTTTGAGACTAAAACTGGTATTTATTAAGCTACTAACAATGAAAAACAAAAAAGGAACCATAGGAGACTTGAAAAAGTTAAGGGGGAAAAATTATTACAGAATACAATATATGGCAACCCTTAGTTATTTTATTTAGTCAGCCTGCTGAGTTTAAAGGGTTTGAATTTTAACACCCTTGGCTATACACTACTCATTCAGAATTCACAGTCTCACACCTGTTCATACAAATATATTGCCAGCCTGGACCTGAGAAGTACTTAAATTTGCTAATTAAGAGTTATCTGAAAACATAAAAACAGTCCAGATGACCAGCTTGAGTTTAGTTTTATTATGACCTATTATGTGCACACACACATACATATATGCTCCTATCAATATACATTGGTATCTTCCCCAATTACCCAAATCACCAGATCGTTCCTGTTTACTTAAAAAGTAACAGCATGACCGTGGTAATCATATTGCAATAGATAAATATATCAAACCAACACTGTTGTACACCTTAAACTTATACAATATTATATGTCAGTTACAACTCAATAAATTAATAAACATCAAAATAAAAAAATAACAACATGTATGTGAAAGTCTCAGTGCTTTTTCCTATTCACCTATTGTGAATGGAAAAATTAATTTTTCAAGCACTCAGTTATCTAATGTTCTTTAGTCCCTTCAATAAATCTTTGCATCTCCAAAGGGAGTTATACACGTGATGACCTATAATGCTATTCATCTTGCCATGATCATTCTTATCATTAATCTTCTAGTAAGGCATAGATTGCTGAAAGGAATACTCCAAAGTGACTGATGATAGCACTGTAGTGCTCAAAAGACAGAGAACGTATCTATGCGTGCAACCTAATAGTAACAAGCACATTTTCATACTCTCATACCACAGCCTCTGATCTACAGACTAACTTATCTATAGTATAGCCCCAACTTACAGGAAAGCAATGCGTCAGAAGCTGTTAAGAGAGAACGAATGAAAAGAACGTGTAAAGCAAAAGAAAGCAAAATGTGTTCCCTGTTAATTCATATGGGAATTGGAATATAAGGAGTGTTAGTTTCTTCTTTCCAGTTGCATTATTTTCAACATATACAAAATTTTATTTCTTCGCCACTTTCTTCAATAAATCACTCTGGTACCAGAAAAAAGGCAGTGTTTGGTTTGTGAAGGTGAGAGAAAACAGCAATAAAAATATAGCCTGTCAACTGTTGATTTCTACTGATAGAGGTGTACCACTAAGATCACTTGTTCTAAATAGTATTAAACTCCTCATAAATAAAGGCTAGGAGAAACAGGATATGGCTGTCTGTTGTGCATGCTTTTTACTAAATATCTTATTTTAGACTTTCTAACTGAGCAACATTTAAATGCATTAGACCAAGATAAATGTTGGAAAGCTGACTTTTTAAAAAAAGTGAACTAAACATAATTTATTAGCAGACTGTTCTTTGGAAGGTGTCCCAGAGTCATCCATGAGTAAAGAAAAGGGATATAAAATAGAACTAATAGTTGTACTAATGAGAAAAATCAGGTTCTATTGCTACCATTTAGCTTGACACATTAGAATTTAAGGGAATATAACTAAATTAAGAGATCTGTAGGAACTAATAAGAAAAACATTAAATTTGTGTTTTTAAGTCATTTTTATACTGTCCTATTTGTCCTATATTATGGAATTACTCTGTATGTCATACTTTTAAAAAACAAATGGACCATTTTTTATTTCTCCTTACTCCAAAGACTAAAGGTTATAGTTGAGAAGTTCACAAACCTTTTGTTATTTTACCTGGGAAATATCCCCCTTGTTAAATGGTGGAGGGAATGGAATTTTTTTCCTAAAAATATTTTTTGAATAAGAATATCAGATTTAAATAGTTTAGATGTACTCCTTCTAGAGGCAGAGGACATTGTTCAGTGACTTCTGCAGAGCCATTCTGAAAATGACCCATGGTCGTAAACTGTATAGGAAGAGTACCAGATACTTATAACCCCTTGGTGGCCCTCCCCTCGACCACGTTTTCATAATCTTCTGTGAACAATGCTTATCTACCTCTTTTCCTCCATCCTCTTCTGTCATGTTACTCTAGAGCCAACCCAAGGTGTATGCTATCTTTTCCCTCGGGGTTCTCGATGAATGATTCTGACTGCTCCACAGCTTTCCCATCTCCTCGAGTGGCCACCAAACCACTGAATTCTGACCGCCATATCAGTAGCATTTGCTACAAGACTGAGCTTAAGTTATTCAGGTCATTCTGTTTTTCACAGTAAGGAAAGAAATACAGTAATCAGGTGATAAAGTACTATCTAAAAGCAAAGCTCAAAAGATTTATGTATAATTTGGTGAACTACTCGATCAGATATGAAATGCAGGTCCGTATGGTAAACCAGATGTTGTCCCTTTATGGACTTGACCTGTGGATCTAGTTTTTAGTGATCTGTCTTTCATCTCTAAACTATTTCACTAGTGTTCATGATGTGGTTTTGTTCACTGAAGCTTAAACATTCAAGAGACCAAAAACGCTATTATTTTTATATTTAGCTGTCCTCTTTGGCATAGTGTGTTTAAGGCCAAGAAACATCCCTTTAAGCCCTATCCATTCATCTAACATATAAAAGGAAATACCTTAATTCTTTATATTAGTTACTAAGGACTACCACTTGCCAAATACATTCCCGCAGTTAAATAATAAAAAGCCAGAGACTTGAATGAAAAAAGCATTTCTCTAAGCTAAGAAAATGGCCATTTGAAATATTTATGCCTTACTTTTCCTGTCGGTAAAGCGGGATAAAGTTACAAGTGATCTTTCTACTTGCGCTTGGCGACTTAATGATGAAAAAAACTGTTTAAAACATCTCAGGAGAAAATTCAAGTCCTTCCAAAGGTTGAACAAATTCAAGTTAGGCAGCACAAACCCCCTAAAAGGCCATATGAAATTGGACTTATAAAGAGAGAATGGTTGAGATCTTTTTTCTTCCTCTCCAAGAATAATTTCTTACTTTTCCAATTCAGTAATAATTCTTCTGTTTGTTCTGTGTTCTTGATATTCTACAAAAAGTCATTTCAATTTTGGCAATATAGTCACTGAATCCAAAAACAGACTGTTCATTTGGATTTTATTTTCTCTGCAAATATTATAAAATTACATTTACTCTCTCTTCTACGAATTTAATGCCAATGTTTATAAAATTGGTGCAATATAGGCCACATTAAAATCTCTTTTGTCCTGTGAAATTCTCCATAACTAAATTGAAATCTTACTATTTTCCACAGCACAGGATGTCCCTTGCCTGAAGAGGAAAGAATAGATAGTTGTGATAGAAACTTAGGAAGGAATTTCTACTTTGTAAACCCTCTTTCTTTCTGGTCCATCTGTTGTAGGTTTGATGGGGGAGAGGGACATCTCATTATCAATCAATGTCTGAACAAGTATTTCTTATGTTAATGACTATTGAGGTCCAGCGAAATTAATGCTGAGTGAATACAAATGAAAAGTTCTTCTATATGTAATATTAACACATGGACATTTTAGTTTAGCTTATATAGTTTTATTTAACACATGTCATGAATTGACAGAAGCCTCTGTGGACAGAAATAGTATTCTTAAAATGTCTTACGTATTGGCAGATGTGTTGATCCAAAATATGAAAATGTTTGCGAAGGCTCGTTAGCAAACCTTTAATCCCTCTTGCTATACATGTGTCAGTACTCTAAAAGAAGTCTACCTAGGACTTCAAAGAGACCGGGTTGGGTAAATAAGTGTGTGGAAAGTAAGGGTGAAGCACACCTTTTCTGTATTTGAAGGAAAAGGAGGGAAGGGAGAAAAATTATTGGCAAAAGGAATAGTAATGACGACTGATATTTGAAAAAAAGGCTCAAGAAGTTTTATCAGTAGGAGAAATTTTTAACAGCTGAAAATGTGTTACCACCTGTGGAATGGCTGTAAGAGGAGATAAATTGCAAGATACCCTGTCTGATCCAAGTTTCCTAACTGTTGTGGGGACTTGGGGAGGAGGGTTGTGCGAGATCTCCAGCTTTTCATCTTTTTTTTTTTTTAATTTAGGCAAGCTCCAAAAACACACACTGGAAATGAGTGTTAAACAATAATCCTGTCCTCTGAATAACAGCCTGCATGTTCTCAGCATTATCAGACATTCTAAAGACAGCTTTCTAAAGGCCTGTGTACACTTTATATTCTAAAAACACATTCACAAGAACTTGTTCAACAGCACCGAGCATCTCTAATGTGAAAGGCTTGTGGCAAGCTCTAAGGATATAAATATGAATATGACAGAGCCTCTATCTTTGAGATCTCAGTTTATTGGTATCTTTCTAGAATGCAAACACATTAATACAGTATGATGTTATAAAACATATAGTAGACTACTAAACTTGGAAGAGAGAGAAAGAAATGGTCTCTTTCTTCCCCACAGGCAAAGGATCTGGAGATAGGCTTTAGGATGGCACTTTTGAAATGAGTCTTTAAGAGAGATTCAGAGTTCACCTGATGAAGGGAGGAAGAGAGTGTAAGAAATCAAAGTCCATCTTACAATAAATACTGTGCTGTGGACTATGAATGGGCTTCTATTCCAAACTCTGCCATTTATAGCCAAAGATTCATTGGTCAATGCAGATTAAAAGTTGCCCCTCACATAGCTTCCTGGAAAACACTGTCAGACTCTTTTACGGTTGGTTCTTGCCAATATACAATTAATTACTGTACCCAGATTCACTGACAGTGTGCTTAGGTTCAGATGTCTCAGCATCTCTGAGCATCTCTCTGGGAAAGCAAGAAAGCAAGAGTTCAGTTGCTGGACTTTTGCCTTGCAAGCACTCTCCAAGCCTAAGGAAGACTCAGTATGAGCACACTAATATTTTCCCAATTCAGCGCTTCCCTCCAGGCCTTCTACTTTTTCTGTTGTTAAATTTCTGCTGGAACTACATAATGTCCAGCTACAGATTTTTTTTTTTTTTAATTCTCAAACTCTTTCTCCATTTTAAACATGTATCAGGTCCCTCTAGTGCCCTTACTAGTTTTGTTACAATATAATCTCTTTCCTCCAGGCAAGTAAAGTAACTGACTACAATGTAGGGCTGGACAGCTGGGTCAGAAGTAAGATTACTCACTGACATCTCATTGTGCCACCTGCAATCACCCCTTTGGGTCCATTGCCACTTAGACAGAGGGTGGGAGTAGATATGTGAACCTCCTCGCAGTGCCTCCACGGTGAATTGAGAAAAAAACAACACAGTGTGTGGTGGCTTGAAGAAAGTGTTGGAAAGCTATCTGCTCATCAATCAAAAGTAATCATGTCTTCAGGGAGCCTCATAGACAGGATGGCATAAAGCGCCAAATCTAGCCTGAGGGTAGAATATGGAGACAGAGTTCAATTTCCCTGCTATCTAAAAGCTTAAACGTACAGCAGCCTAAAATCGTTTGAACAATATTCTTATTTTGAAATGCTTTCTTATTATTAAACTGATTCTAGCATAATTAAATTCAATATAACAATTCTGATATTATATTTTACATTGTATTATTAGTAACAGAAAAAAAAACACTCGTGAAATATTTAAAAAGCCAAAATCAAAAATCAAAATCACCTATCACCTAACATCCAAAGATAACTATTTTTATGATTCTGATTCTATTTTTCCAATTATTTTATGCTTACATAATATTTAAAATATTGAGATCAAAGTGTGTACATTGCTTTGTAGTCACACATACTCCCTAAGACCTTTAGTTCCTCTCCAGTCTCTTTCCATACATCTTAGTCATAATAGTGTTTGGTAGTATTTCTGGTAAAATTTTTCACTAATTTTGTACACATTTTTATTGTTTAATATAGTCATAATGATTCTGATTTTAGGGGCTGTCTCAAATTCTGCCACATTAATCTATATTAAGTATATTTAGATGATTTCAAGTTTTAATTATTCTAAGTATGCTGTCTTGAAATATCTTCATCTTTAAAAGCCTTATTCTTTCTGTAGTCCATTAACCCATGAATGTATTGCTGCCACCTGGCTCCATAGTGGCCGCAGAACACAGTAAATTAGACTAAGTTGCTAGTGGAGTAATGTCCCCATCAGCTTCCTAGGTCAGAGACACACTATATAAATACACTGTAACAAACATATACAGACAAGGTTAGAGTCACCTCCCTGTGAATGGCTGGAAAACAGTAGCAACATGATGCTCCATTTTTTTTTTCTCAGCCATCATAATTCCATGTTCCATAGATAACTATCAGTAATTAAAGAGGCAAAGATCTCAGTCATGCTACGGCCTCCGAAGAGTAGCAATTGCTACAGTATCCATGGTTGTCAACTAAAGTTATCATGGATCATAATATTCAAATAAAACGTGTCTACAATTCTCTTTATTTTTAATCCCACGTGGTTTGCTAGTGACATAAGAAATTCTTAGAATATCTAGATAGAGTTTCTTGAGACTATGAGCAAAACTTATTTTTACTAGTTTATTTACAAGACTGATGGCTCCCCCCCCCCACTGGCATGTTGCTATTCTAAACTAAAACAGGTGTGAAAAGAGTATCTGTCCTTTAGCCTGACCACCCACATTAAGCAGCACCACCTTCTAATATGATGGGACACATATATACTATGATCACATATGTCCGTAACAATCATATTCCAGTATAGTAAGGGTGTATAATTTTCTTCCCTCCACAGATAAAAATTAGAGCCAAACATGCTTGGATCATGGTTTCATGTAATCGTGCTCTTTGATAAAAATAGACATGAATAATGAATACTAAATAGGAAGCTGACTATATGAACAAGAAAGAAAACGCATGCCTCATTTCAAAGAAGCCAGTCACTAGCATTAATAGCAAGCCACGGGATTAGGCTCGTTAAAACATTTGCCTAAAGGAGAAATCTAATTTATTTCTTGTATTTCTTCATGTTGAATGATTAATAGAAAGCCTGGAAATGGATTTTGTGATCTGGATCATGATTTTAATCTGCACAAAACACTTTTATATAGGTTTTTTTTGTTTTTTTTTTTTAATGTATGACCACCACAATTAAGTTCAATTGATGGTATTCCAGACTTGAAGTTTTATTGTGGAAAAGTCACTCTTTGTTCTTTTTTAACCTTTAATCAGGGCACTGAGAGAAATTCTATACCTTCACAAGTTATCTGTGATGGAGGGAGTTGTGTCTTCGGGTAATAGGTTTTTGTCTGTGAGCTCCTCTGACAGGCAGATTTACTCAGGGGCCAAAATGGCACCTTTGTATCCTTAAAACTTTGTACTCTCGCCTGGTGCATGGTAGGCCTTCCATGTTTACTATGGAATGGCTTCACATCTAAGCTTCTTTTGCTATTTCTAACCATGGCTAGTGGTGTCCTCATCCATGCTGTCTCCCATATTGAAATTCCTGGATTCAGGGTTCTCCCTCACTTCCAGCTTAAATATCTGTTGATTTACTTTCTCAATATATTTCCTCTCAGTTCCCAGGGGTGCCGCTGTCTTCGTTCAGAGCTTTGTAACTGTTTTCTGGGATATTTCAGCAGTCTCATTTGGTCTCCCTTCTTCTAGGCCCTCTCTCCAATTCATTCTCCAGAATTACCTAATAAATCACAAGCAAGCCACTTAAACACCCCTGTGAGTACAAACTGACACCAAGGTGAGTTCCAAACATCCCAGCATCCCAAACGCACAATCCCATGAAGGTCAAATAACCTTATCATTCTCACAGTAAATTTTTAGTTTCCTTCATATGTATATTAGTCATGCCTCAGAATTTCTATATGCTCCAGCCCTTCTGCCTAGAATACACTTCTCTTTTTCCACAAAAAAACTTCTACTCATTCCTTAAGATTTATTTCCCATGTCACCCCTTCTGTGAAGACCACCCTGATTGCCTTAGGAAACATGCTCCCAGTAGAGCCGCACTGCGTTAAAGCATACCACCTGGGTTTGGATACTGATTGTCACATTGGCAAGTCACTTAGCCAGTCTAGGCTTCAGTTGTCTCATCCATGAAGTAGAGATGGCAAAAGTAGCTATTTCATAGGTTTTTGCAATGGTCATATGAGTTAATTAATACATACACAGTAAAGCACTTTGATCTTAGTAAGTGCTTGATAACTTTTAGCTATTTTTATATAGCATTTTTCACTCCTGCCTTGATATTCTTACTTATTCTTCAATTATAGAACTTATCCCATTAGGCAATAACTTTTTATGTCTCTAGATGGAGAGCCACTTAGTTTGTAGACTGTGACTTATTCATCTCTTTCAACTATCAGAGCCCTGAACCAGGTTCTGAGCATATAGTACTCAGTGAGTGTGCAATGAAAAACTGTATGAATGAATGAATGAATGAACAAACGAATGAACAAACTCAGGTAAATAATATGCCAAAGCTGTCTCTATATGACTCTATTATACAAGTCGAAGTAGATTCAGTCTATCAGGCAATTCTATGGATGAAATAAAATATAGGAAACCTTTCTGTGTGCCTTACCCCAAATGCAGCCCTTTCAGTTACGGTGCAATCTTCCCATTGACAAGGAAAAGCCACCAGTCCTATTAAATTATTCTTGTTTCTTTTTTTACCTGCTCAGTTTATGTTTGATTTTTGCATATGCTGTTTGACTCCCTCTTTTTTGTCCCAGGTTAGACATCTAGTTCAGCATAAGAAGAAATCATTGTAATTAACTTTGAAGGTTACTAGGAAATAAATGTATTCTTTGTGTTCTCGGGGAGGAGCTTTGTTTCATTTACTCTTTTCTCTTGATAAATGCTGCTTTTTAATGCCTTTGTGGTGATAAAGATACTGAAGAGTAGAGGGGAAATCTGGATACTTTCCTCTCCGGGTCACTTTGCATAAAGACTTCTTTCCAACCCTGTTCCCATGATTTATGTACATATTACATGCGCAGTAGCAGCAATGACGGAGCTATTCCTGCCATTTAACCTGCCTCATTCTGAGTGGCCATTCACTGCCCACTTAACATCTCCTTTGATAGCCTAATATCCAGATAGAATGAAGATTCAAAAGGATAAAAATCCTCACAGGCTAGTTTACTTTGCTAGGTAATGATATATGTGTGTGTGTGTGTGTGTGTGTGTGTGTGTGTGTGTGTGTGTCTGTGTGTGTCTGTGTGTGTGTGTGTCTGTGTCTGTGTCTGTGTGTTGTTTTAGTTCCCATTCTCCAAGATCACCTGTTTTTTTTTTTTTTTATCTTTGAAAAACTAGGGTTATTTGTCTTTTCCCTACATTGTTTTCCTAACTTAGGAATCAGACAACAGGAAGAAACCAAAGTGCTGTCCTCTACGTAGTTTATTTAGGGAAGGTCCTAAACCTTTGCAGCCTCCCAAACAGAACATTAACAATGTTTGACAGGAACAAATTTTCACAATATCTGAAGGCTGACAAACTGAGGCCAATACAAGTGAAAATACCTGTGAAATTAATAAATCTGTCTAACAAAACCAGTTTAATGTTCTCCAGTTGTCATATATAATTGGTAACTGATTGGTAGAACTGTTGACTTTTAAGCTGTAAAAGATCAGAAACTGGCTCATGCAATCCATTTGAAATTCTATCTTTCTTCATGATGAATCCCTTTCTTCTCATTCCTCACTCAGTACCTTTAGTTCAGATGCTCATCATTTCTTCCCATCTCCTCTTCATCAGCCTCCCTGCTGCTGCCCCAGCGCCCCATGGTCTAACCACTTCCCAACCGTCAGAGTTGCCTTCTTAGCCACCTTGACCACACCTCTTTTCTTATGCATAGGTGACTTCTCAGCATCCATGTTGCAAAATCTCCTCATCTCAAGCTTCAGAGCACTCCCAGAAAGATCATTAGACTTCTCTTTTCTCTTTCAACCTCCCATCACTTGTCTGTCATTCAAATTTCCTCAAAATTTCTCTCATAGTTAAGCTCTTGCTCTTGTTTCTGGGCTTAGTACCATCTTGCAAACGGGAATTCCTTTTCTCTGGGCTAGTTATGCAGTTGATCTCCTATTCGTTCAGAAAGCCTGTTCCTGCAGCACAGTCTTCTCAGATAACTCAGTCCTGCTCTGCTTTGAATCCTCCTTGAATGCTTTTGCTTCTCTTATTTCACCCTCCCAAGTTGTATTTCCTTTAATACATCCGTTCAGTGTATTCATTTTATTGAATGAAATTCCTTGCTTTCATTGAATATGTGTATCAGCTTGTAGTTTCATGTACTTTAGGTTTACTGTATTGCCTCTGTCATACATGTCAATATGTTCTAGTTAGTAATTGCCAAGTAACTACCACAACATTCAGTGGCTTAAAACAGCAACCATTTTATTATATCTTACAAATTCCACAGGACAAACATTTGAGAAATGCTCAGCTAAGTGATTCTTTTCCACATAGTGACAATTAGGATCATTTTTTTGGTGTCCATTTGGTGGGTGGATAGGTTCCAAGGGTCCAAGATAGCACTTTATAGATGTGTTGGGCATCAGGAACGGCTAAAATGTTGGGCTCAGTTGGAACTGTTGACCACAGAGCCTATATGCAGCTTCATTCTGGCAGTCTTGTGGAAGTCAGTCCTCTTATGTGGCAGTCAAGGCTCCTGGAGTGAGTGTTCCAAGAGGTTCAAGTGGAAATGGCAACATTTTTTAGCACCCAGCCTCAGAGTCTCCAAAACATCAATTTGGCAACCTCTCTTGGTTAAGCAGATCATTGACACTAGTTTACAATAAAGGTGAGTGAAATTAGATTTAATCTCTTGATGAGAAGTATAGCATAGAATTTGCAGCCATCATATGTGTGTGTGTGTATTTGATAAACAATTTTTAATTACAATAATGATTTTCTGATTTTAGGAAATAATACTGAAAATGTAGAAATTGTATTGATTGTGCATAAAATGCATGTTAAGTCAATAAAATATTCAAACTTTAAAAAACATGTCCATACTTTGCTACCCTCCCATAACATGCTCAGCAATTTATTTCTTCTTCTTTCCCTCTTTCTTTCTTTCTTTCTTTCTTTCTTTCTTTCTTTCTTTCTTTCTTTCTTTCTTTCTTAGCTAGAAAGACTGTAATCTTCTTAGGAACAGTGTAAATTTCATTTCTTATATCCCTAGCAACTGTTTCAGAGCTTCATACATGGTAACCTCTCAATAAAGTTTTGTTGAATTGAATTGAATTAGTCTTGGATTTTGAGGTCGACATGGGCAACTTATTGACTTCTCTGAATGTGTTGTAAGGGAGGATGAAATGTAGCAAGAAAATCCCGCCTGATCAAGGGTAAATCCAACAGGAGGTGCTGGTATATATATGCCACTTAATACAGTTACAGGAAACACAGGTGATGGTATAAATAACTTTCCTCTATCTTCTTTCATGTAGTAGAATATTCAAAGGATTATCAATTACTATGTCTCTGCCCCAATTATGACAGGAGCTGGATAGCACACATTTTGGGTTATTTCTGATAAGCTTTGGTTATTTTGTAGAAAAGGGCGGGGGGCAGATGAAATGATTCTAGGATGCGTCTTTCTCATGAGAGAAAAACCAAGCTAATAAGAGTCAATAGTAAGAAACAAATATCTTTTTTCAATTCACGGTCTTTGGTGTAACAAAGTAAATTAAAACATCCTTTAATCTTGGATGGAATTTGCTTCTTTAAGTTGTAATCTTGTGTTTCTCTGTTAATTTCAAATTTTAAGAATTCTTGGCTTGTGAAACTGTTATAGAAGCGGAGGCACCATTGTTCATTGTGTAATGTGAGAATCAGATGCTCTGCTATAATTCCCTTGTCATGTCACTGACAGAGAGTTCCAGAATTTTGATTGGAAAGATGGGTGTATTTTGAAATTTGTTTTAATCCTGAGACAAGTTTATGAGTGTTTTTTCAAATTAGTTACTAAATTTATTTCTATTTTTTTCTGCGTTTATTAGAAAAAAATCACTTCTTGCTTCCAAAAGTCCTGTTTGTCTCTGTTATGAGGATAACGTGTTTAAAAATTCTTTTAAACAATCATTAGGATTTTATATCATCTTTTCTTATTTTATTAATATTAGTTGACAATGCTTGGTTAAAGTCAATTTAGAGAACTAAACTATAAAAATATTGTTATATATTTCCATGATATGCTTTTCAAAGACTTTGCTGTTCCTGTTTTGCAGACTTAAAAACTAAAGCAGGAGATGCTAGAGTAATTCACCAAATGATCAAGGTCATTTAAGACAATACAGACCTGGAAAGATTGTTACTATTTGATAATCATTCTGTCCTTTTCTAGATCCTTCTAGCTCTGTTGTCCACCTTTAAATACCTTTTAAAAAAAAAAAATATTAATGGACTTAATGGACTTTTACATTTAATATATATTAAGTTTATAGTCTTTCTATGGGAGACTCTTTATTTTACTGGTATTTGTTTTAATTGCTAGCTATTTCTATATTCCTTGTGTTTATTTATTTATTTTCCTTATTATAAATTATTTCTTTACATGCATTCATTCAAACTTTACATACATGTAGTTTTTATTTCTAATTTCACACCCCTTGCCCTCCCTCTTCCAAGAATGTGGAAGTAATTTGGTTTTCTGCTGATTCTTTCCTTCCATTTGGCAACCATTTTATTTCACTGTTTTTGAAGTGATGCAGTAAAAGAAAAATGGCTGCCTATTGTTTATTTCCTTGTACATTAACATGATGACATCATCAAAGATATTAGCTAGAATGTACATATCTTTAAAAACCTAGAGGCACACTATAATACATGAGCACTCTGTTTCCCTTTTTCTTTTAATGCCCCAAGGTTTTGTAGCTTTAGCGTAGCTCTTGTGTGCAGAGGGAAAAAATGAACATGAGCATTTTGGAACAAATGTATTAAAATGGTGGCATTTAAGACATATCTGAATAGTTTTCAATGTTAGGAAAAGCCCACCAAAAGGCATTTATTTAAGCCGTAAGACATTCTAAATCAATGTTAACCCAACAAAAGAATATTGTAAGAATATTGTATTTAGGGACTGGGCTATTTAGCTATACTTATTTAGTCTGGCTTAAAATTATTTTTAAAAAATCTCAACTGACACCGAAAATTTTAAGTTGTAATTGTTTCCAGAAAATAATTTCTTATTAATGGAAGGTTTAAGCAGGTATATATGTTTACTATTTTTGAGATTGCTGAATTATTTGCAAACACTATTAAAATGTACTATATATCTATACAGAACATTTATTTTCTGGTCTTCATTTATGGTGCTTCTGTCTTTTCCTTCTGCTCTTTGTTGCACTTTGCATGTATTTGTCATAAAATTTCAACTGAGATTAACAAGAAACAAGCTTTCAATTACCAATTCAATGTAGACAGATTATTAAAGAGATAAGAAATCGATTTTTTTCATCAAGTTCCAATAACTAAATAGCTTTTTCATTTGGAAATCCACAATCCATTTTCAAATGCGAAGAAATAATTTTGGGCAATTATTTAATTATTAAAAAAACATTTTTAGAATGATCTGATGATATATGTATGTGCATATGTAGACACGTATGTACATACACACATGTGTGTATAGATATTAATTTAATATCTATAGAGCAGAAAATTCCTGTAAATGTTAAATAGTCAGCTCTGAAACTACTTGTTAACACTGAAATCAGATAAGGTAAACCATATGCTTTATTGAGGTTAGCTGTCTAGAATAAGTTACTGCGATTTTAAGAATTAATATGAACCACATGTCCTTTAGATCTTTAAATTGAAATCGTCATTGTTCTTTTAAGTCAGCTGTTCTAGGAATGTGTCATCTTTTGAGAAGATAAATTAATCACCTATCTCATTTATATACATCAATAAGAGACTCACCCTCTTATCTACTTTATCAAAAGTAATTAGAATAACTCTATTTTTATTCACATATAGTATCTATTAGAGATTGAGATTTTTCATTGAGGAGATTTTGAGGGAAACAGCCACTTATCCTTTTAGAAAATAACCTCCTCCAAGAAAAAGAAACCCCAGCAATCTAAAGGTTAAAACACACTGTCAAATCATTCAGTTGAGCAAGGCTCTTTACTAACATTTATACAAAAGTACTTTCAGAAAGGAAAAGGTAGAAAACCGCCTTTTGCTAGTTCCCTTTCCTTAAATTATTATTCAGCCTCTTATTAAAATAAAATCTAGTTAACTTCTTTTGAATGCCTGCTCAAACGTTTTCTATAATAATAATAAAAAAATCTTGTGAAAGGATTTCCATAAGTCAGGCTGCATTAATGACTTAGAGCAGCTTCATAATCTGTTATTCCTTCCTCCTAGCAGACCTCAGCTGATAAAAATATCCATAGACACAGTGAAGTCAGTGGCATGCCTGGCTTTCTCAGACAAAACTCCCATGTGATCACATATAGGCAGCCTCAGTGAGGCTGATGCCGTGCAGCAAGCAGTAGGTAATGAGTCTTTGTGCAGAGTGAAGCTCTTGTCGCTGAACAATAAAGCATACGGTACCAGCAATAAAACACAGGGCTGGCAAATTTAAGAAGATTCCGCTGAACCAGGAAGAACAGTGCCTTCGGTGATGCTGACACATATTATAAAATGATAATCAATTTATTTTGGATTCTAATGAATAAAGAGTGCAAGGACTAAGACTACAGCTATTTGAACAGGTCAGTGATTTTATAAATGACTCCAACACTTCCTTGCGTTTGATTGGATTTAAATTAGGATGGGCTAATGTGTGTTTTCCTTTAAACAAAAACTTTGCAAGATATTTGCAGTGTGTAATATGAAGGATGCACTTGAATTGACCCAATGTGATTAAATTGTTGCTGTAGTCAGATGTGATAGAGAAATGTTTATATGATTATAGTAAACTGAAAAGTTATTTATCCTATTTAAAAATTTATGGGTAAGAAAAAATGCATCCAATGATTTCTAATCTTCTATATATGCAGAAATAATATAAATCAGAATGCTACAAATAAATAGCTCAAATAAAAAGCTTCAAATTTATTTTTCCAGTGTTAAAAAATCCTGTATTATAATAGTTCACATGTCTTATAAACTGATGATATATCATTAAGATTTTTGTTGCTGCCTTTCTGTAGACTGCAAGAGGACGGTTTGGCATATTAATTATTTAAATGAAAATTTTTTAAATAAGAGAATTTTAAAATGTTAATAATGCTACTATTAGAACAATGCATTTTATATTTAACTACAGTAATATATACCTATGTTAGTTGTTTGCGTGCCTGTTATTTTTCATTTTATGTATCTTCTGATAGGTGGAAAATAGTTCATAAAACCTTTTATTTTATAGATACCATTCACTCACTAATAGAGAAAAACAAATTAGCTTAATTTTCAAAAGAAGAATGGATTAATTTTGTGATGATGCATATTTCCATTGACTCACCATTTAGAAAAGAATGTGTGCCTTCATGTATATTTATAAAAACATGTACACACATGACCTTCTGTATCTAGAAAATAACCACTTCTTGGGTTTATGAGCAGTAGAGAAGTTTATGTTTGAAATAGAGAGATTGCTGTGTGTAGGAAGACAAGGAAAGAAATAACTCTAGCAAATAATAGCACAACACTGAGCATCTTTGCCAAAGACAGACAAGCATTACTGCTACATGAATCTTTAAATTTCAATACATAGTTTAACTTTGCTCTACATTTTTACTGCTGTATTGTTTGAAAGGCATCTTGGGAGCTAAATTCTTAACAATTAATGTCTTGGACACCATTTAGGATGATCGTCTTTAAGACACGGGCACATTTAACATTTTATAGAATTACTATAGTGACTTCGTGTATTTGTTGTACAGTAACTAAAAGACATTTATGCTTGAAAATGCTGTTTAAACCACCACCACCACCACCACAAGACAAAATACCCCATGTCCCTGATTATGCGGGCAATATGTATGCCAATGGAAAAGAAAATAGCTATGTTTCAAAAACAAGAGAAGTTAATGAAATTTTTAAATTGGTTTTCCACATGTATTTAAATGAAGTATTTGACTATTTGGGTTTCCTTGGTTACCATAGTTGCTGCTGACAGCTTCTTTTGGTGGGGAGGGGGGAAAAGCAGGACTCTAAAACAAAGAGTTAAAAACACTTATCCGTTAATAGACACAGAGTCTGTGATGCTGGCAGCCCAGAGAAGTCCGTGCCTACTCCCCATCGCCTGTTTCATCCCTCCGGTGATTCAGGTATTTGGGCACAACTGCAGTTCCACACTTCCTTACCCAGCATTCCATTTCAGCTGCTGGAGGGCTGCCTGAGCCTTATGCAAATGAGACCAGCTCTGAGGCTTTGACTGCAGAAGCGAGGGGGAGAGTGGGGAGGGCAGAAGGGAGTTCAAAGGTCGCAGGGCTGGTAGAAGGCTGGATCAGTTGCCCGAAAAAAAAATGCACTGGGCTTCTCTGCAGCAGTGTTTTGCAGCAGTTAAACGAAGTGTGCTTTATTTCTCAGAGGGAAGATTTTACAGCGTGTGCCGTAATCGTTTAAAGTGCACGCAGGTACGGTGACAGATTTCATGATGCGCCTAATTTTATTTCTATAAAAGACACTGATGAGGACTGGCTATTTTAATTCATTGTGGAAATTGGCAAGGTGTTCTCAGTTTTCAGCTTCCCTTAACTCATTTATTAAATCGTCTTAATGTTTTTTTCCATTTGAAACATGGGTGTTTTGTTCCAGTGGAATAATTTCATGTGAGGAAAACACTAAATTGGGGCTTCTAAATAATTCTATTTTTTGGCAAGTTTTTGATGTCAGAGAGATGTCTGGGTTGAGACTAGATAAATAAATATCAAGACATAACTTTTACGGGATTTTCCCATTTTAAAAAAATGTATTTTAAATTAGACCTGGGTTCATAGCCTAAGATTCTCGTGAGGTATCTCTAATTAAATAATGTAATTCTTTTGTTCATATCCCACAAGACATCATAAGGGCAGTTTTAATAAGTTGTATTTTCATTTCATTTTAAGAGAGGGTTTCAGTTTTGATGGTGTTCTTCTACATTTTATTGCTAAGCACTGCATCAAAGAAAGAATTTCTTATTTGGGGGTTATATATTTTAAATGCTTCTGTAATTTTTCTAGTTGTTACTAATTTTCTTTGGGACTTTTTAGACAATGCCATTTTGAACTCAACATGTTCAACTTCCTATGACTTTTCCTTTCAGTTAAGTCTGGATTGTAAAGTGATTCTCATAAATGTCACAGGCAGGACAAAAGTCCTCTTTTTCCATGCACTAAATATCACACTTTGGTAAAAATGTGTGATTACATCATAGTAAAATCTGACCTGTACCAAACGAATGTGTACTCACTTTTATTGTTCATATTGCTTTTTTATTTCCAAAATATATTTTTAAATAAACTTAATTAAAGCAGCATGATTAGACTATGTTTATCCATATCATTAAAAATTTTAAATATATCAATTCGGCAGTTAAAATGTTGATGGGGAAAAAAATGTTATCTAATTTGCGTCAAGCGTGCATCTGTCTATATTACAGGTTGTATGTGTATGAAAATTTATGTTGGAAAGATGAAGAGACAAAATAATGTTTAGTCATGAAATTACTGCTTTACGCTTTTTTATTTGCATAAGATTTTAAAATGAATTCTATGAAGCTTACATACAAAGAGCTAATACATATTTAGATAAACTTAATTACTTTCTTTGCACTGAAAAGAGGGCATTAATTTTATTATAATGATTAAGGCTTAGTAGTTTGGCAACAATATCTTTTATTTAAAAATGGGGGGTGGGGTGGGTAGAGGATAGACCAAAACAGGAGGATAGCTGTTTAAAACAGCGAAGGACAGTTATTTCAAATATTTATGAAATCCCTTTGTGGTAGTCATTTAGGACCAAATTCTTACCCTTTATCACTTCGTGGGGACATTATGACATTTATCCTGGATCCTGAGGTTAATTTGGGAAAAGGAATTCATGTTTTGTGTGAGTTTTTTAAAAATGCAAAAACTGCCATTTTCTTCTAAACTCTTTCTCTTTTGAAACTCACTAATGACTGCAATTAAAGGGGTATATTTTAAATAATTTCCTTATGTTGAATGGAATATGCTGTCCTCTGGCCCAAGCAACATATTTGTAGACTTTTGTTTTACATATATATAAATGTGTGTGTGTGTATTAAGTTACATATCATGAAATATATATGTATAGATACATTTTGTATATGTTATATGTTATAATACATATGATATATATTACATACATACATAGCCAATTAAAATCTTTCTTATGGTTAACCATATTTAATCGAACAATTTTGAAACACAAAAATTTTCATTTTACTTTTACCTCAGGTCATGCCCATAGTTTGGGTCTACTAACCTCTGTGTGTTCTAGTCAGAGCACAGTGAGGAGGAAAGAGCCCAGCTTAAAATTCACTGAGGCAGTCCAATACTATTAACTTTTAAATGCAACTGGTACCAGGTAGCACATTCTGAATATAGAAGTAAAAACAGTATGGGCCAAGGAAGAAACCCTGTGAAGGTTCTCGGAGAAAACCTGGTAATAGACAAATGTGAAATAAAGAGAACTGTGCTTCCGTAAGCCACGAGAGAGCTATGTATGTCCTGCAGCAAATTTATGGCTTTGAATATCCTGGATAATTTATGTCTCTATGCAAATTCGGTCAAAACTTTGAAGTCTTTTTTGCATTAGCTTGAGCACACTACTTCCATACAAATCTCAGCAGCATGGACATAGTAGGTTCATGGACTGGATATTTCAGTGTATATAGAAAAATGTGCTTTTGTCAATGCAGTTCAAATCAAAATTGTAAAGTAGGAGAGTAAATAGGGTAATATAAAAACAAATCATTGAAGGATATGCAGTTAGTGGACTTGAAGAAACGGTGTTATATCAGATTTCAAAGAAATCTTTAATGATTTTTCAAAAATTAATTTCCTGCTTTCTGATTACCAGTCTGTCTTTGTCATCACTCAAAACTAGAGACCATATTGTAAGCTTGGAAAAGATTTTAGGCCAAAATGTTTTACTCAGTCTAGCAGTATGGAACATAGTCTAAGACCTACAAATAACTGTTGTCATCTTAAAATCGCATGTGTAGGTTTTAGGTTATATTATCACTGTATATGTCCCTCTCCTGAACTTCTGATGCCTATAAAATAGAAATAAGAGCAAAATGACTGATAATACATAAAAGGAAAATGTTCAAAATACTTGAGTATTCAAAACAATCACATTTCTTTCTTTTAACCTGGCGTTTCATAGGAAACAAGCAAAATAAATGATTGTATTTTTAGTCACCAATTCTGGAATTTAAATAGAATTATATTCATCTTATTGAAAAGTGTAATAAGATTATAAAGTGATCTTAAAGACTCACTTTTATTCCATATTATTAAACACATGACAATGCTATAGTAATACTTTGTCTAGAATAGTTGGGAAATAATCTGCACTAAATAAACCAATTTTCCAAATAGGTGACGTTTATAACTTTAATGGCCAGCTTTTTAAAATATTAATTGCTTTCATGGAAGCAAAATATAGAACATATCATTCTGCTTTGTTGAGCAAGTAGAAACCAGTTTAGGCTTTTCTTCAAGGTATAAGGATCATTATTTCCACCATTACATTAGACTTATTGGAAAAGATAAAACTGCTCCCCAACTGTTCCCCAACACCAAATGGTGTTGCTATTATATGTTTTTGGTATACAATTGCATATGCTTTTCATATATTTTATAACTATATGTAAATTATAGATATAAATATATATATATAAACTATAATAATATATAATTATAATTTTTATAATTTTACCCTTTTCTCATGTTACTACTTATTATTTTTTAATACAGTTAATCATTGCTCTTTATCTGAGAGCAATTTAAAAATCAAGTTTATACTCTCTGTCTTACATTAAATTCTAAATCTTTTAAGCTTTGGAGGGCAAAGGGAGGGAGATAAACATCGCTCCATACTTTTCCTATGCACTGAACTTCTGGTACATGCACATACACAGTATTGTAAGCACAGGGACATAAAAAATAAAATTTATCTTAGGTTTTCTTATATTCAGGATATTAAAAACCATGTTTGAACTCTAGTTCTTATTACTACAATGAGAATCTGGCATATTATACCATCAACAGGAACTTGAAACTGCTTTGTCTAGGAGGGAAATGAGGAATCTCTAACAGGTATACCAAAAAACCACATAGACCAATTTTTTTTTCTCTGGCATTTGACTAAACATTGGTGCCATATACCTATTCTTACCAACTTCAGGGGTTGTGGTCTATTTCATTCTCAAATCCTGGGGCTCTAAGATTTACTACCTCCTGCCACCATGCTAGTTAGGAAGAGTTATTGCTTGAACAATCTTTTATCTCCATGCAAGTTTATGAACCCACATACTGATGCAGAAATGCATTTAGTTGTGTGTGTGTGTGTGCATGTGCATTTTCTCTAATCACATACAAAAAAAGGTAAGACAGCTGAGCCATCAATCTTCATTTCTTTGAAAATTCACTAATACAACGTATGTGTTAAGATATACAAGATAGCTAATGCCAGGCTAGCAGTCCAGGGTTCTTAGTTCACAAGTTTTTTTATAAAAAATACTGCAGCGTTCCTATGCAGTAACATCATCCTACAGGAGGGGGAAAACTGTTCTATTCAAAACAACTCACCAGGTTCTGACAATAACAAAGAACAACATGAGGCTGAGATTTAAGAAGGGAAATAAACTGAGTGCAGAAAAATCATACAATTAAATTAAATGGTATCCCTGAAAACAAGCAATGATTTCAAAACTCACAAGTAGAGGGGAGGTCTCGGTACTTATTTTTTTAAATGTTCATTAAGCTCCAATAATTGTTTACTG
Source organism: Potos flavus (assembly GCA_028534135.1). NCBI lineage: Eukaryota > Metazoa > Chordata > Mammalia > Carnivora > Procyonidae > Potos > Potos flavus. The sequence goes on from CM052883.1 coordinate 113,789,011, forward strand.
CCATCTTTATCTGTAGTCATGCTGAGTAAAGCTATAGCTAAATGGAAGTTAAAGTGCATTCACGAAGTGTTAGTGTTTACATCTTATTATCTGCAATCTCTCAGTGAAACCAAAGGTAACTACAAATAGCGCTCTGCCAGAAACTGATTTCTTGACTGACAATGTCGCTTTAGCACACAATGTATTGGTTCATTCTAAAGTGATCGCAGCTGTTGATGACAAGAGGCTTTGTATTTTTATATGGTACATCTTTTGGTGCATGTGAAGCAAGTTTTTTTTTGGAATGTTAACTGTTCTCAGACACTTTGGAGTTACTGTCATCCTTCCCATTTCCATGAGGTCCATAGGTGGTCTCATACACTCTGAAGAGCTTTGAAGATGTGAAGGAATGTTGGTTCCATGAGCTTAGTGTCAAAAGATACTCTGTAAGAATGAAAGCGAGTCCAAAGTATTGGAAGAAAAAAACCTTCCCATTCTGGTCTTCTTTTGCCCATTAGCATTTTAAAGAGCCTGAGAACTACCTCAACAAACCTGGGTAATTTTGTTTAATACAAAAGTGCCTTATAAATGTAGGGCAATTCATGAACAACCAAACAACCAGGAAAATATTAAGTTGTTTTCTGGATAGGTAAATGCCTTTACTATGTAGTTTCTTGGGTCTGTGAGTTCAAAGTATGAAGAAGAGTTCGAAGAAGCTGAATAGGAGAGTGGTTGGGAGCTAAGGTTTAAATTCCAACCCTGTGTCACTTCCAAGACATGGCCTGCCACTCAGAATCCATGTGGCCGTAGACATGATACTTGAAATCTGTAAGCCTCATCTTCATCTGCACAGTGGGGTACATCATCTCGATGGTTTTTATGAAATGAAATGGCATATGCATGCCCGGTACATAATAAGAACCTCGTAAATGATAGCTAATATTACTATTTTTCAACCCATAGGAGTTGATTCCCTGGTGCTGATAAGGCAAGTTCGGCTTAAGTTTATAGTTAGAGACCAGAGACTCTTGATGAAACATCGTAGACTTCAGCAGACGAGGAAGAGACCTGTTTTCCAAAAATAGAAACTCATGAGGAGTTTATTGGAGGCCATACCTCCCTGGTACCATCTTGCATTTGGCTGCAGCAAGTAGAGAAGGCAGTACCACAGTCATCACAGTTCAAACTATACGTGGCTTTGTAGATACCTTGAATCTTGCCAACTGGAAGCACAGTCTCCACAAAAATCCTCACATATGTTGTGGCAATATGTACTTTTATGAGCTCTCATTTTATATCCTTTATTGCTTTAAAAATCTTCATCTACGTGCCTTTGCTCTACTTTTTTTCCATTTCCATGTTGACTACAACTAAGGTGTTAGTCATTCATCTCTCTGCTCCATCCAGAGTTCCTGTCTCATCCATAGACTATGAACTTCTCAATTATAGGGAGCTCCTGGCACATAGTAGATGCCCAAGATATGTTTGCTGATCCAATGTTGTAATGCAGTATAAACAGTCTGATTCTAATGACTTAAAAGGGCTAATTTCTCTGAATCATGAAACAATCTGTCACAGGTTTGTTGTTATAAAGTTCCTCAAGACCAGAAGGTTGTTTAGAAATATCGTATCAATTGATGTAGTCATAAGGTTTTTCAGAAGAAATTTAGTAGCATTCCTAGAAGGGCTTTTTGATATAAACATATATGGGTAACAAATGTTGGATAAATTGGTGGGGAGGAGGATCACGGGTCCTGCTTTTGTAAAACTTGTTTGAATGGCGGAACTTCTCTAAATAGTGAGTTTCCACCTTTTGGGGGTTTGTATGAGTTTGATGTGACAGCTATTGTGAACGAGTTTTAATCTGTGCCAGTCGAACCTTCACTGAGACCTGAAAACCCAGGTATTTAATCTTACACTCTATATTATTTTTACTAATTGCTCCATAATGTAATGTTAGCTAAAAGTTAAATAACTTGTTCTGTGCCTTAGGTAGTAAAAATCTAGATCTTGTCTAAGGTGGTGATTCATTTTAAAGAATGTCCAAAGTACTTTTATCTACTTATTCCAGTTTTTAAAATCTCCTTTATTTTTTGCACAGTATCTTTGGCAGGATCACAGTACTTGGATGGGTATGGTCTTAAAGTGTGGCCATATATTACCCTGATGTCCACTTCAGAGTACTTTATGAGGAAAATGTTTTCAAGATTCCTTTCCCTTTAGACTATTCTAATGATTCTTCTGAAGGAAAAGGATATCATATCCCTTAAATACACTTTGATCTACACTGGCTAGTCTACTTTATTATTTAATCAGAAGCTTTTTAAAAGCCTGAAGAGAAACTTCTTAAGTGCTAAGGAGAAAAAAAAAAATGTTGTCTTTCAGTGTTGCAGTTATAATTCTAAATTCTTCTACTATGTTAGGTCTTTTTTCCCCCCCTTAATGCAGTAAGTCTTGCTATTTGCCCAAGGAACTAGGCTAAGTACTGTTCTTTAGTCTTAATAGCAAGAACATAAAATAAATTTTTCATTGGCACTTTTCTTGGAGTAGGAAAAATAGGCTTACAATGGACACTTGATCAATTCTCAACAGTTTTAAAAGCCTTATCATGTTCTTGGTTAGTTTTTTCTGCTCTTGCTAAGGAAAAGAGTTAACCTGGAAATTGACTTTAGGGAAGGACGTGGGCTTCTAGTTCACATGTATTCTAGTATGCCATCTTGCCAAATACCAACTAGTGATCAATGTTTAGGGTAAAGAGGCATTAAAAACCAAGTTCTGTCTTTCTTATATTGGTACTAATCTTAATGGCAGGTAAAGTATAAAGCTTCTTGGGGTCCCCTCCAGCCAGAAGGAGTCATAAAGAACACTTTTACCATTAGTAATAGTGGAGGACCATTCATTAGCAAGGCCTTTATCAGCAAAGCGTAAGTCAATTTAGACTTTGGCATTTGCATACAGTGAGGGAGGAGGGTATGGACAATTAAGAGGCACCCGTCTTTGATGGAGACCATGGCTCTTATCATTTACTGCCAAGTAGTGGGGAATGCATTGCATCAGAGCCTGTTCTTACCAGTTATGTCTGCCCCTTATTTTGACAGAAGTGGAAATTGAGACCCAAGGAGGTAATCCTCTTACTTAAAATTAGGCCACTTGTTAGTAGCTGATCCAGGATTAGACTCCAAATTGATGACCATTCATTTACTGAGCAAGCACTAGAGTACATATTCAGTCCAGGAGGAACCTTAGAGTCAATTGTTAGAAAATGGCAGGTAAGCCAGTAATTATGATACAGTTTGAAATGTACCACGTGCTGTTAATGCAGAGAGGTCACTTAACCTACAGTATGATGCTGGTCATGGAATACTTTTCAGAGAAAGTTTGGATCAGACCTCTTGGGGAAATGATCTAGATTTCTGAAATCTCAGTTTCCTTTGTTCAAATTACCTTGCAGGATTGGGAACACAATTGCATAGAGAGGATTGGTATAAAGGGTCTAGCCCATAGTAGGTGTTCACTAAAAACTCTGACTGGTATTATAAATGGAACCAGGCAATCTAACTACCTTTTAGGAAAGACAGACGCTGTTTGGGGGATGTTGTCCTGAAACCTAGAACCATTCACCAAGCTACAAAGTTCCAGAGGAGGTCAGTTTGGTTTGGAGTAGTTGTTTTAAAGTAGTAGGTAGCAGCCAAGAGAACAGTGAAGAAAGGAACCCCTAAAATTGGTATGGAATGTCCCCTTGAGATTCAGTAGGCCCCTTAGCACAGATGGCAGAAGGAACTGAGATCTGAAAGGACCCCACCCTTGGCAGTGGATGACCCTGGTGGTAAAAGGAACAGGAGGCAACAGATTCTCAAACTTCTTTGATGCTTTGAACTAATGTGTTCACAATGAATCATTTCTCCAGGTTCTGGATATCCACCAAAGCCGAGGTCCTTAACCACAGAGTCCATGGATAGATGGCACGCATTTGTGCTTATGTGCACTTTTTCCTGGGGAAAACTTTCATTTCTTTCATTACATTCTCAAGCTGCAAATCAGCAAGCTGCAAACATTTGGAGATCCAAAGCACATAAAATAACTCAGACCTTTAACTCAAGGTCACAGGCAACTCTGGCACAAGGAATTCATACATAATTGGGGAACCCTGCAATCATTTCTCCAACAAAAATATTCATTAGACAGGAGTGCCCCCAGGGTTCTTGGCTTAAGCAGGCACCTGGGCAAGAGACGTATATTTGGCCAACTTGTACTTCCCACATTGGCAAGCCACCAGCAGCATTTTTCACATTGGTAGTGCCCCATGGAAACACCTTGCAGGATTTTACCTTGTGAAATCATTGCCAAATCCCTATCCTCTTGGCGGCAGATATGTTCATTTCTTGCCAAATAGGTTAAAGCAGAAATGGTCTTAGTATTGTGGAAGAAGATAGCCTCTCACTCTCTCTCCCTTTTTTTTTTTAAATAAGAGAAATGCATAGTTCTTGAGAACGTGTGGAGTGATGTGTTCAAGGCACAACATCTGATGCCAGCCTTTTAAAATGATGATTTTCTTATTCAGCAGGGACTTAAGTCCATAATCAGCATTTGATTAACAGAACAATGTCAGGGCTGTAGTAATGTCAGTGTTTAGGGCAGAGCATCACAGATTACTGATTACTCAAAGTCATGGTTTAAAAAAAATCAGGGATGAAAAGGATTTGATACAAACTAATCTGATTAAAATAGTGTCCCTATAGTTAAGGACACATCTAGATAACTGAAGATATCCCACCGAAGAATTCAAAATAATTCAGTATGATTTTTCTTAGCTATACCCTGCTTTCTTAAATATTGGAATAAAACCTATACACCATTAATTGAGCAACTGTCCTCTTCATCTTCTATCTGGCCCAGGAACAATCTGGCTGATGAAGTGTGACATTGTGAATAATCGTGCTTTTGCCAACTAGGCTTTTCCCACCTGCTATCACAGATGAGCCACACACCAGTATTTTTGTCAACCTGTTTGCAGTGCTGCTCAGCTCATCATTAATTTGGTGAAGCAACCAGAAGAAACATCAAAACTGCTTTCCATTCTGAGAGAAAATAAAGTAAAGTAAACTTCTTTTTCTATGCAACTTAATCCTCACACTGGTGTTTCCTGGGCCCCAGGACCATCGCTGATTGAAGCCAGCAGTCTCACCTTATCAAAGTCATTGGAGTAGAGTTTTATCATAGTTTCTTAGCTTTTTGTGCTTGTTGGAAGAATTTGACGAGATCATAAAATAAATGATTTTGTTCTTTAATAAATCATGAAGACATGTCCTCCCTGTCGTGTTGTAATGTAAGGTAACTTGCCCCCTGAGGTATGCCACATCTACAAGACACCAAGTGTCCTTGTGAATGACCCTTGCAATTAAAGAAGAGCCTCACTCGGGGTAACTACAAAACTAGCAAGGAAGCAATGTGAAGGATAAACCCAGACTCCCAGGAAAAAGTGAACAGAGGGGTTCCAGGTGCATCTTTTTTTTCCTAAGAGAGTACCATGTAAGCCTTCTTACTAAAAAAACCTCCTCATTCTCATAGAAGGAATTCTTGCCATGCCAAAATTACTTCCTTTTAAATTCATTTCTTCCTGTACCAGTGATAGGCCAGGCCTGCGCTTAACCTACTAACCACTACTCACCTCTTCACCTTTTTTCAGTTGTTTGATAAACTCATAATTCACCTGAATGACCTTTTAAGTTTTACTTACTGAGTTTCATCTGATTGGTAAAGGACAGAAATATTCATGTGTGGTAGCTCCGGGTGGTGGGAGGCATTTATTCAGATGTTTTTTTCATTTCAGTCATTCGTCTTTCTCCTCAAGAGCTAAGAGCACAGGGGCGCCTGGGTGCCTCAGTCTGTTAAGTGGCTGCCTTCAGCTCAGGTCATGATCCCAGGGTCCTGGGATTGAGCCCCGCATCGGGCTCCCTGCTCAGCGGGGAGCCTGCTTCTCCTCTCCCTCTGCCTGCTGCTCTGCCTACTTGTACTCTCTATCTCTGTGTCAAATAAAAAATAAATAAATAAAATTTAAAAACCTTTAAAAAAAAAGAGCTAAGAGCACAAATAAACACAGATAAACAACATAATAAGTATCAATGGATCTTGAAGGTGATTTATTTATTTTTAATCTAAAAGTAAACGTAACTGGGTGTCCTATATTTTTATTTGCTAAATCTGGCAAGCCTGAAGTGGTTCTGCAAATCAGATCACACACTCCTCAGAATTTGGGGACCAGTGATATTCTTAAGGCATATTGTCTGTGGTCATTTCCTTACAATACGTAGTAAAGCATTATGAAATCAGGACAGAATGAAAGGAGAAAACAGGATTAAACGTTAGATGAATATAAGTGGGATAGTAAGAACTCAGTGAGCTACCTATGAAAGCTATGAAATTTTTACGCTGTCAGAAGAGAGTGATATGAAACAGATTCCAACAAGTACCCAAAGTTAGCTTCAGTCATTTTTCCAAATGCATTAAAATGTACATTTCTATCCAGCTTCTTGATTTGGCATTCTTAACGAAGCTCTCCCACTTACTTCAGTCTGCATCCTTCTGGCTTCTGATATTTTTTCCAGAGATACATTAAACAAAAGAATTGCACTTATAACCATAGAACATCTAGTGTAGTTCATCAGCTTTTTTTTTTTTTTTTGTGGAGAGATTTGAAAACATTTATACTTCTTTACTACTTCTACTTTTTCATTAAATGTGCTCAGAGGCTTCTGAACAATGCTTACATCTAATAAAAATTTGAGAGCAATGGTATATGTTAGTCAAGAACAGTGGATATCTGGGACACCTGGGTGGCTCAGTTGGTTAAGCAGCTGCCTTCGGCTCAGGTCATGATTCCAGGGTCCTGGGATCGAGCCTCACATCGGGCTCTCTGCTCAGCAGGGAGCCTGCTTCTCCCTCTGTCTGCTCTGCCTGCTGCTCCCCCAGCTTGCGTGCTCTCTCTCTCTCTCTGACAAATAAATAAATAAAATCTTTAAAAAAAGAATAGTGAATATCGAAGACCACAGGATGCTTATTAGAGTTTTATAACAAAGTGGTTATTAATTAATCTTGGCAATAGAAAGGGCAGGAGGGTGCAGGGAGAGGGGAAGCTGTCCAAGTGGTGAATTCATAGACTATATTAATAAATGAAAAAATAAGATAAATCAGTGTTAGACAAGGAGAAAACATTGGCTTTGAAATGCAGTTGAACTTATTGAGGTCTCTGAGTGAGATTCTCTGGAGTAGTACCTAATTGAGTGGCTGTTTGCTTTCTGGCCATGCAGTTGAGTGATCAAAGGGCTGACCTCCGACTCAAGATGGGCTAAAACATTACTTACTCCTTGGAACATTAAACTTGAAGTGCGAGACAGAGAGAAGTTGCTGGGCTTAAACCTGGTATGGTGGTGCTCTAGAGGAAAGATCAAGGAATTCCTACAGTCATAATCCCAGAAGATGTCCTTATTCCTGCCTTCCTTTAATTTTGGATTTCAGCTTGATCTTAGATTTCATGAACTAGTTCAGTATTTTTCCAACAGATGTCTGTGTGCTTAAGTTAGCTAGAATTTGCTTTTGGGTTGCTTGCAAGCAAAAAAAAAAAAAAATTGTATGATGTTTTGAGGTCAATTCCATCTTCATTTTGATTCTCATTTGATCAAAAATGCGAGATATTTTGTTAGTCAGGAAGCAGAGTGGTGAACGAGATGAACATGATTTTTGTTTCATGGAGCTTTCAGTCTAGCAGAGAAAACAGACACTGATAAAGTAATTGAAGTATAAAAATGGAAGGGTTTTATTTATTCATCAACAGACATTTATTAAGCACCTATTTACTAAGCACTTATAATATATAAGGCACTGTTCTAGACTGTTGGTACATTGGTAAAGAAGACAAAGATCCTTCCCTTGTATCTCTTAGCAGGGGATGAACACGGTAAGCAATAAACATCAAAATATATAAATAAATAACATGGATTTAGAAGATGGTAAGTGCTATGGGAAAAGAAATTAGAAAGGAGGTTGGAAGGAATGGTGTATTGAAAGGCTGGAAGGCCAGAGAGAAATGGCAGGTTGGAGAAACTGAGAGATTATTAGAGCTAAAATAGTGACAACAAGGCAGTGGCTCAAAATGAAGATGAAGAGGTTAGCCAAAGTCGATTGTTAAGGACTTTATAAGCCATTTTGTGGATTTTGGATTCATCTTAAGACAATCTAAAGCCACTTAAGAATTTTAAGCTATAGACTGACATCATCAGATTTGCATTTTAGATTTATCATTTTGCCTGCAACCTGGAAAACACATCGAAAGCAAACAGTAGTGGATGGGAGAGAATAATTAGGACGCTCTTGTCCTAGTCCAAATGAGAAATGGTGATGCTCTTGACTAGCATATGTTTCGTGAATTGGAAAACAGTAGCTGTGTTAAAATGGCTGTTATTGAGGCTTAGACTTTCAGCTTCTCATATTTAGAACAAATTAATGCCTGTCCAGATTTATCTTCTGTTCTTTGGGCTTTGATGCTATATAAAGCCAATTTGAAATGTTGACCACTTTTTCATTGGCTTCATATCCATGAAGTTTAATTATGCCTCATCTTTAGGAACAAAAATATGATAAGTGGATATTTAAGGAGCCGTGGCAGCCAAAAGACAGGCATTCATTCTACTCACTTGCATCTGTACCTAACTAGCCACGTATTGTTATTCTCGAATTCTGAGAGAACCAGTACAGGATAGAAGAAAACCAGGTCTGTACAACTCTTTTATTAACAGGGCCTTGCCCCTAAATCCTCATATTCTTTTCCTCCCTAGTGAGATAGTGTAGATGATGTAGGAGAAAACCGCATGCTCTATTTACCACCCCACCATTGGGTTTAGATGAAGGATTACGTTCCTATAAGCAATAGGTCATTTGACCCTCATAATTTGTTGTGACATCGTGTTACCCTCACGTAGTATTTTTTAAAGGCAATGCAACTAAACAAATGCTATGCTTGCTTGCCGCACTTAACAATACTGGTTCAGCACTTAACCAGCATCATGGGTATATGTTAAAGTTATGCTCCTCTGTAATTATTTCAATTTTTAATTTCCAGCTCACATAATATCAAACTAAGTGGTCAGATGTTTCTTCTTTCCTTTGAGCTGTGTCTAGCTCAGGCTCTTTCAGTCTCAAAGATATAGACAGAAATCGTATCCAACCTTCAACTCCGTTGCTTACCAGTCCCAAATATAACAGCAAAAAGAAAGACTTTTCAGTTTCCTTGTCATCCCTCCAAAAATTTCCCCTCTCATTCCTGAGAAGAAGAGTACCAAGTACCACTTTTTACCATATTGGAACATGGTTCCCTGTGGTCCATTTGAATGTCCTTGGTTCTTGAGAAATCTGCCTTTCCTAAGGAAGCTGGGATAGATGGGATGGGGAAATGGAGCTTAAGGATATGGTTTTTAACTGTTCCCATTGCAGTACCTTATTATAAAAATGTACTTTTTAAACATGGGTTTCCATCTTGTATTACTTTGTGTCTTGGAGTCTCTCCCTCATGAATTACTTTGCATCTTGTTTGAAGTGAACCATTTTAAAATTTATATCCTGTCCTACTTTTATTTCAAGAACTTTACTTAAAATATCTTTTTTTCTCTTGCCCTGCTCAGATATGCATGAACATTTTATGCATTTCACACTCTTTAAGATAGAGAAAATAATATGCTAATTTGAATAGTGGTAAAATCAGAGTCAGAATAGAGATTTTATTCTCAGAGAGTGGACAGTGCAATATCTTCTTATGGCTATCGGTTATCCCCATCGTTAATATAAGTCATGCAAAAGACATGGATTAGTAAAACAAGGCAGTAGAACATGAATGTGGGAGTACTCTCAGTTGGATGGAGTCAGCATGGTGGATGTTTGCTCCTCGAGGGCAGGTAACATGTTCTACTCCCTTTCTATCACCTATTCCAACAAAGAGGTCAAGCATATACATACCAGTTACTCAACATGAAGTTAGATGGGCAAATTGAAATAAATGATAAATATTTATGAGACAGCTAGTACTATACTTAATTTTACTAGAAATCACACAAGGGATGGTGAAAGAAGAGATTTTGACTAGGTTTTGAGTACTGGGTTATGTCCCTCTAGGGCTGGTATGCAGACACTGCCAAGGAAGGAAAAACCCAGGAAGGGAGCTGCTAGAGAGCAGACTAGAAATCAGACAAATGGTCTTCCAATTTGAGTATGTAGAGAGCAAGGCATGGCCTCCTGGGAGTTTCTGATCCAGCAGATCTGAAGTGGGGCCCAAGAATTTGCGTTTCTCACAATTTCCCTCCCAGATGATGCTGATGCTGCTAAACCAAGTAGCCCACTTAAAAAACTACCGAATTAGATCGTGGAGAGCTGGATCAGCTGAAGAGACCTGGACAGGCTGCTTGCCGTGTGATCTGCACAGAGAAGGGGTGATTTCAGACATGTCTCAGGACGGTATCTAGAATAGTTTTAAGTCTTGCTTCCTCTCAATCAATAGGACTGATGGCTACACTCTGGCAAGAAAAGGAGAGAATGGTTTCACGAACTCAAATGAGGGTTAAAATCAGCAGACATAAATAAGATGGATGAAGGAATACATGGAATCAACTTAGTAATACTTTCAGCGAAGTTAACCTAATTTAGCAATGTAAGACCATGTACATGTATATCTAAGCTAATTTTTATCTAGGTTATTCCCCGAAATATCCTTACACTGCAAGGAAAGTTTATGCTCTTTAGCTGACTGTGCATATGTCAAGGTAAATGGGGAAGGTGGAGAGAGGGCAACCCAAGGAGAGAGGAAGGCCAATTCATCCTAGAGAAAGCATTTAGGAGATACCACTCCCACCCTCCCCCCTTCCCACTCAGCGCTGTCTCTCTGGTAAACAGCCTTAGGAAGTTTCTGTCACAGAGGCAAGGGCTTCAGTAACCCGGTGTCCTGGGAACACACCTCATCTAACTGCAGTATTGAAATGGAAACTACCTAAAATTTAGAACTGATTTCATAGGCTTTGTTGTGTTCAGCTAATTAGGTTCTTGCATTTTAAAACTCAACTCTGAAGTTTTTGCATACTTATCTGTGTTCCTTCCAGATGAATTTTGTATAAGGCAGGAATCATTTAGGACCCTGGGGGACGTTGGCATTTTTTTCATTACAGAACTTCATGGACTCAGGTGGGTTTTCTCAATTTGCCAACAAAAAAGGAATGAGATAGTATATTAAAATGAACTGTGTCTTTAACAAAATGATACATTTTGGTAACCAAATGGGTAATTGCTCCTATTTAATTTAATTTTTGTTAATTTGAAAATATTTAAAAAATGAAACAAAACTGCTTAGTGATCCTCTTAAGGAAAGGCTCTGCTCATGTTTTAAAAGAAAGCACAGAAAAATGACTCTGGAGACCTTGGCTACACATCTAGCGGTCAAATATTTCAATGCTTCGTTGCTCTCGTTCCTGTTACAGGTACATGTGACAGCGTTGCAGCTATGAGTGGAATTTTAAAGAGGAAGTTTGAAGAAGTTGACGGCTCCTCACCCTGCTCCTCTGTGCGGGAATCAGATGATGAAGTTTCCAGCAGTGAAAGTGCTGACAGTGGGGACAGTGTCAATCCATCCACTTCTAATCATTTTCCCCGTGAGTACAGAAATCATACCTGACACTGGTTGTCTGGTTCTGGAGTGAAAATAATTGTATCATCTTGGTCACTTTTTTAAAACCGGTATTACTAGTTTTGTTTTGTTTCTGTAATTGATCTAAAAACGAAACATGATTAAGTAAAAATGAAGTCATTTGAGGTAGTGGTAGATTCTTCTATTTGGATTGCTTTTGGCAGTGGATTATTTGATAGTGTTACTCAACTGACTCAAGGAAAACAAGGGTGTTTTATTATTATTAATTTTAAGGAAGTACCCTACTGAGAGTAGATGGGGAAAGGCAAGTCCAGGCACAAAAATGCATCCTCCCATAGCTGAAATTATATTCTGGGTTGGTGGGGGGGGAAATGGATGCATTTGGGAGTGGAAGGTCTAGGTTATGATGAGAAAGAGCTCACCAGCCATTCATGAAGAGACGAGGAAGCTGCAAAACTCTCCCAAATGTGCAAGTGCATGCAGTTTATATTTCTTTCCACCCATTTTTTTTTATCCCATTCCTAAGGATAATATGTAAAGCCCACAAAGAAAAAAAAAAAAGAGATGTATGCCTTCTCATCGATTCTTTTTTCTGCCACCCAGTAGCATTAGCTCTCCCTGCCATGAAAGATATTGTGAAGATTGCAGGAGTGATGAGAAAAAATTCTTAAAGTGATATAATCTATAAGCTAAAAGAAACTGACTAGTAATAGCTAAAAGATCTCCTTAAATTTGTTTCCAACAGGACGATTTTACTATATCATGGTAGCACAGTAGATAACTAGTCTTAGTTTTTCCATTTTTCAATTCAGTGGCTGATTTTATTAATATATGATTCTAGAACATAGAATTTATTTTGATAAGGATCTCAATAAAACTGTTGAGTATAAACCAAACACACTAAAATCAAAAGCATTGCTTTAAACAGGCAAAACTAAGAGAAAATATAATAAAAGGGCAATTACAATAATCACAGATAAAAAAACCATAAAATATTGAGGGACAAGGTTATTGTGTAATATAGGAGATCTAGATGAGCTTGTGTTTCTGATTTAAAAGAAGATACATGTATACCTATTTGGTCTTAATATTAATAGTGATAATAGCAACAACATAATCATCTGGTGGAGTTTCATGAAGATCAACAGGACAAGTGAGATAATATACATGAAAGAACTTGGTAAAATATTAAGTACTAAGCACATGTTACACTGGATATTATGATCATAGCTAACATTTCTTGGATGCATAAATGCTCCAATAGCTTTATATACATTATCCCTTCTCTTTGCATCAATTCTGAAAGTACTACTACCTTCAATTTAAGAAGAAATATCTGAGGCTCAGAGGCTAAGCATCTTGCCCAAGATCACACATGATTAGAGGCTGACACATACGTGTGCGTGTGTGTGTGTGTGTGTGTGTATCTCACTCCATAGTCTCTGCTTTTTCCTTTGCCTCTTAATTGTATAATATTGGGCATATCTTTAAAATGTTGTTCATTGTGAATTATAAAAGAGTTAGGTGAATTAGTAAAGAGATAAGACATGTTTCTGGATTTAAAGATAAATAAAGTTATCAAAGCTTTCCACATTAATTTATACATATGAGTATAATGTCAATAAAATCCTCAAGGGCATTTTCTTAGAAGGCGATAGAATGATAAAAATCTATTTGGGAAAATAAGCTAATGAGAGTAAAGGTATATTTTTAAAAAGAAACTCTAAATGTTGAAAAGCCATTCCAGATCTCAAATCATAATAGAAAATTATATAATGTATCTTTTTTGATACTCTGCTAGATCTAGGAAAGTATAGAAAAATCTCAGTGTGTTCCCTATGAGAATTAAATGTATAGGAATAGAGCATTACAGAGCAATGGCAAAGGGAAGAAGTATTTAATAAGTGGTTGTGGTATTAGAGTTTGAAAAAGAAGTAATTTAGATACGCATCTCACAACATATGCCAAAATACATTCCAGATGGATTAAATAGATAATTTTTTAAAAATCCAATTATGAGGATATTGCTTATTTATCAGACATTTGATAGGATCATTACCTGAGCTTTGAAGAAAAAAAAAGTCACATTCCAAAACACTTATAATAAATATATTATTTATTATATTTAATTTAATAAAAAAACACATGTAAATTTTTTGACACCCCCAAAGACAATCAACACTATAGTAAATATGATTAGCAAACATTTGAAAGCATTTAACAGTAATAATAACAATGCAGATTAAAATAATACTGAGATTCCATTAGTATGACATCACAGAAATTTCATCTCTGTGAAGTTAGCACTCCTCTCTCCAATAGAAACTACTGATACTTAAGTGCTGGTGAAAGTCACAGTATAAATTATAGGTACATGCATTGTGACTGATGGCAGTGAAATTTAGAAAGCACTGAGTTAATACAAGAGCCATAATAATATTCATATCTATAAGTCTGTACTTCAGATAATTTACCTGAAGGAAGAAACATCAAAAACAAGGGGAAAACTGCATAAGTGAAAATGTTGGTGGTTAGTGGTAGTATCAAAGAATGGGGGTTAAAAAAAATGAGGGTTGGAGGTAGAAAAGAGAAAGATAACATGTCTCAGAACAGGAAAATGCTCCATTAAGTTATGGTGACTTATACAATTTATTTTCATGATAGTTATGAAGACCTTATGACAATTATGGAAAATGCTCATGAGATAATGTTAAGAAAAATCAAACACAAAATCTTACATATACTGTCAGGGAAAATCTAGTATGCATAAAGGCAAGGAATGGCATGGCACCCTAAGCACTGAAAATGATTTGATTTTTTGAGATATTAAAAAGATGGATGAATTTTCATATTTATTAATTTAAAACAAATAAGTTTTAAATTTAAAATGATGACTGTAGTTCAAATTGTGTTTATGTATGTGGATGAAATGGCATGATCAGCTAAATCATGCAATACAGCAGCTAAGAAAAGCTTTTATAAGTTAGAGAAATGATTTTTCCTATTAAAGAAAATGGACCTATTTTATGATGTCCACCAAGTCATCAAAATGGGGGTGCCTGGCTGGCTCAGTCAGTAGAGCATGCAATGCTTGATCTCGGGGTTGTGAGTTTGAGCTCCATATTGGGTATAGAAATTACTTAAAAATAAAATCTTAAAAAAATTAAAATACATATTATAAAAAAGAAGTTACCAAAATGTTTCAGCTCATCGTTTATTATCAGTGGTAGTTGGCAATATATGTTTATTAAATTGCTGATTTTACTATATGAAATGAAATCTGACAGATTTTTCATAATTTTTAAAGGTAGTTAAATTATTAATTTAATTAAAAAGCGCCCTTTTCATTGAATAGTCTGCTTAGTTCACCATATTCATATTATGGAGAAGAGAGAATAAGTGGGAGGAAAAAAGCACAGAATCAAGAGATAAAAATTCTACCTAGAATATTTATTGTGTGAAAGACCTGAGCATGTTAACTAATTTGAGAGGGGTAGTTGAAAGGATTTCTTGTTTCTAGAAATGTATTTCAGATTATTCACTTGTCCAAAAATTTACTATGTACACGTTTTTATTTTTTTATTTTTATTTTTTTAAAGATTTTATTTTTTTATTTGAGAGAGAGAGAGATCACAAGTAGGCAGAGAGGCAGGCAGAGAGAGAGGGGGAAGCAGGCTCCCCGCTGAGCAGAGAGCCCAATGCGGGGCTCGATCCCAGGACCGTGAGATCATGACCTGAGCCTAAGGCAGAGGCCCAACTCACTGAGCCACCCAGGTGCCCCTATGTACACGTTTTTAGAAAATGTGTTTTTTTAATCTCCATTAAAGTATGTACTTAGCGGCAGTGGTCTTATCTGCATGTGAATCTATGGATATAAACTTTTAGGAAATGTTATCATTGATGAATCCTGTTTCTTTAATATATATCTCTCCTTTCCCAAAAAACCTGTCTTGGAGTAAAGAAGGATTTTTGATGACTATCAAAATTGTGTAGCATTAGGAAACCAAATTTAGTTTCACATTGAGAGTTTTTTAAATGTGGTTATTTAAATCTCACCCATCATGAGCTCATCTTTCAAATTAAAAATATCCCATGTACTCAGTGCTTTATAGGCATTACCATATTGTGTAACATAACATTTTGTTGTCATTACAGATAGAGGCATTGATAAGATTGTTTGGTGTCAGCAGCTATGGTAGTAAAAAATTCCATGCTATTCTAAGCTTTCTGTAAAGATATTCAATTTGCAGCACATCACATTATGATAATAAAAGCTTCAAAATATAAATCAATAGGGGAATTATGCCTTTTTCCATGGACTTCTGAGCTTTGCTAGGCAACTAGCATGCTTACCAGCGATCAACCAAGGTCATGTCTTGTACTTCCCTTGAGATAGAAGCATCTGGATTCTGTATTGCTGTGGAACGCTTTGTTTCATCAAATCCCTGTGGTTCTATAGCCAATCAGCCTGTACTTGAGCGCTGTTGAAAGGAAAGCCGTAAGAAGCTAGAGAGGAAGGATTTTTTTTCCTGCCCTCTCAAGGTTCTTGGCACTTCATACGAGTAATGAGAAGCTGTGTAATGAAACATCCTCCCCAAAGGAACACATTATTTTTCCTGAAACGAGCATTTCTACAAATAAATGTACAGTATTTAGGAAGTGAAAATATCAAGAGGTAAAAGGATAGATCTCAACTGCGCATGAAAGCAGGTAGTCAATGTCTCACATAGGGATACTATTTTCTAATTGATAAAACACTTCCACATTCTTGAGTTCATTTGATATCTCAGAATTATTGTGTGATTAGAAGCTATTATTTTAACCATTTTATAAAAGTAGAAATTACCATGCAGAGACATATTCCTAAATTATTTTAACCATTTTATAAAAGTAGAAATTACCATTCAGAGACGTATTCCTAATTTACCCAAGGGCTAAGATTATAATGTTTCCCTCTCTCCCTCTTTCGTTTCTTTCTCACGTCCCTCCCTTTTCTCTCTGAACCGACACAGGGCATAAGTATGCTACCATGCGCACCCAAATAGACTGTTTCTCCAATGTCATTTCCCTCCCACGGACTGCACATTTCTTAATGGGATTAGAGATAAAGAATTCACAGAAAACAGATTTTGCCATGAAACGTTGTATTGGAAGTATGACTAAAACCTACCTATTCTCTTACCCAAGCAGTTAAAATGCACTGAAGATTTAGATTCAGTTCCAACACAGTGTATCTTATATTCCAGGCCCTGGGTAGGTGTTTTCAGACATGACAAAATGATAGATTACAAGTAGTAAATACAACTTAAAAATACAGAGGCAGATCATGTCTACCCAGCACTGTGGTTTACTTTGAGAATTTACTATGCCAAAGAAAAATGTAGCAATCTACCTCTGAGCCTTTGATTTTTCAAACAATGGAGGAGTCTTCAGGCAGAAACCCAACACAGGAGTTTTAAGGGAAGTCTTTGATTAAGCAGGAGGTGGGATCACATGACCCTCAAAATCTCCTTTCTACTCTGTGATGATATGATTCTAAGAACAAGGATCAAAATAGCATCTTAGGTTAGAGCTGAGACCAAGTAAGAAAAGGTAAGCAGCCTACGTCAAGAAAAGCTACTATTAAAATTAAGAGATCTCCAGACCTTCTGCATTCCCTTATGTTGAAGAAGGCCAATTAGCATGACCCTTGTCAGATCAGGCCCAGAAACAGTTGAAGATGTATTTATACTAGGACAGTGTCCCTATCTGAACACCAGACACGGACCAGTTGAATCATTAAGTATTCAGTGGGTTGGGGACATGGGGATATGGGATATAATTTGGAGTGGAGGAAGATATGAGTTAGTGGTCCATTTAGAAAACACTCATCTGAATCCACTGTAAAGTCCAATTCCAATGTATTGTTTTCAGATCATCTCATCTGAGAGATCCAATATGATGAGTCGGAGATGATGCCTCCATTGCTGTGTCCTCTGGCGTTACTCAGACTATCCTTTAGGCTGAAATGTCTTCTCTGCCCCCCAGTCTCTATGAAGTTCAATACCTGCTTTAAGGTTCACATCAAATATTTCTTTCTCCACGAAAACTTTACCAAGTCTCTCATTTTACTCTGCTCTTTACCTGAATCTTCTGGTATTTCGCCAACATTCAAAAACTTTGACAGTGGTTTTGTGTCTTCTTTCCATCCCAGTATCTCCCCCCAAACCATGATGTCAGTAGCCATGTGAGGGCACATTGAACACTTGGCCTCATATTTCCTTGGCCCCACCCCCCCTTCCGAAGTCTTTATTTCTATCCCATTTCTGTCCTTTACCTTCACTCCATTCAGCTACTTATGTCCACAGCCTCACCCAGAATACTGTTACAAACTAGAACAGCCCTACCCCCCCCCCAAAATCAAATTTCAGTGTTCCAAACTCAGACCACAACCACTTTTCCTTCCATGGCCTTCCTCTCCAACCACTTTTTTACCTCATCCTCTTGTTTTCCCCAATATGGCACCCATCTCTTGTTTTTATATATCTTTCTACCCTTTACCATTTGCTCCATTATTTCTGGGATATTTTGTTTTTTTAATTTGGAAGCCAGGACTCTTCACCATTTTCCTCCTGTATTCTTCACTCCATATTCCCTTTTTACTCAAATATCTGAAAACTTGAAAGAAGTTTTAAAAAAAACAGCAAAACTGTGTTTTCAGACTCAGCGCTCATGGCCGCCACGGTCCCATCCTGCTAGGTGCCCCAGGTCGGCTTTCTCTCCCATCTCACAGCACAGAGCATGTCAGACTCGTGTCACTCCACCTCCTACCTCATATGCAGCAGACCTTTCCTTCTCATCATGGTGGACCCTACCTTCAATATTTGTCCTTCCTCCCATTAAGCAGGGCACTCAAAATGAGTTTTGAAGGAATGAGTGTAAGCTCATCAAAGGCAGGAACTAGGTCTTCGTAGGCCCAACTTTTAGGAAGCCCTTAAAGAATATTTGCATAAATGGGTGAAGGAATAGATGCTTATTAAGCACGTGCTGTTTACCATTCACTGCACAAGTAGTAGGAGCTAGAACTATAAAATTACACGAGACATGATTCAGCTTCTGTAGAAACTCACAGTCAAAAGCACTGAAGCCCATCTCCAACACTGCCCGAATTCTGTTTTCCATTGTAGTTACTGGTGCACCCACCTTATCTTTTCCGGAGATTTACAGAGCTCAAGCTTGTGTTCTTCTCAGTACTGAGACTGGTGCAAGTTCAATTACTATTAAGTACTTGATAAATAACGGTTAGCTTTGTAAAGAGTAGTCTTTCTTTAGTACGACTAAACCATACAAAGAAAAAAAAGAATGCATTTATTGTAGGACTTTATAAGGGCATGGACATCACTGGGAATAAATACCAATTTATAAGCTAACTCTGTAATTTATGATTTTGATGGGTGTCATTGTGATAGACCAGGATCCTGATTTAACAGTTATTATATCTAAATGCATGTAATGGTGAGCCGTGTTTTAAATAGGGCCCTGCTGTAATTATGTATTCCTAACATGTACCTTGCTGGTTCCATTTGCTTATATATAGATTTTCCAGGCAGAAACATCGCCGTTTAATTGGATGCTGTGCAGCTCTTTATGCAGTCGCTGTATAACACACTTGAGGGAATCCAAGTTGCTTTCCCCTTCACCATGCTTTGAATCAGCTCAGAAAAAAAAAAAAGGCATTACCAAGTCAGATCACTAACATTATATAAATACAGTTCGTTCAGTTGTTGTTTGATTTGGTTTAAATTCTGCAGCAGGACCTCAGATCTAGCCTTAATAAATGGTAACATTAAATTTAGCTCTTTATTCCTGCTGATCAGAAATTCTGTTATTGTTTCCTTATTTGCTTTTCCTCCCCCAGTCATGTGTTATATAAATATGTCTCAAATCTGTCCACTTCCCTCCCTTCGCGTTGCCACCTAAGCACATCTGACTTTCTTCTCTCTCCTGGAGTCCTGCAGGAGCCTTCCAGCTGTTTTCTGCTTCCTCTCGTGCCACAGCCTCAGTCTTATCTATACGTAAGAGTCCATCGCCTGTCATCACTTTCCTACTTATTTCCTCAAGTTGCTCATTACCGTGGTCTCTGAAACCCTGTGCAGCCCTGTGATTGAGCCTTTGCTCTCCTCCACAACCTCCCACCTCCCTCCATCTCCAAAATTCGGTCACACTGATCATGACTCAGGGTTTTTGTTTTTTTTTCTTACGTTTTTAGTTAAATTCCAGTTAGCTAACATACACTGTAATATTCATTTCAGGTATAACATAACAAACCTTTCTTGCCCTAAGATGCTGCCTAGAACAGTCTTCGCACTGAGACCTTTTATATTCAGGTTCAGCTTAAATATCAGTTCTTTCCTGGAGCGGTCCCTGATCACCCATCCAAAGTAGGCAGGTCCCAAGTCCTCATCTCTTAGAGATGTATATGGAAGTTTTACAGGAAACATGACAGATATCTTGGAGTTACTTTCAAATAACCCATGGGGAAAAAAAGAGAGAAAGAGTGAGAGAGAGAGAGAGAGAGAAAATGAGATAAAAAATATATATATATTATTCTATATTTTTATATAATTGACACTTTACATAATACATTTTAAATATATGTAGATCCCACTTATCCTAAAATTACTGTGAAAGGGCCAATGGCTGAAAAATGACCAAGTAAAATTTTGAAAAAGAATAAGGAAAAGGGAAAGCATACTGACCCTTACAGATTTTAATTCTTCAAATGCTAAAATAGTTAAAACACATAAAATTAACTCAGACAGACTGCACATGGAATAAATAGAGAGCTTAGAAACAGACCCACATTTAAATGGCAACTTGGTATGTGACAGAGGATACTGCAGATGAGTTGGGAAAGGAAGGACTGTTCTAATAAATGACCTTTTAACAACTGGTCAGTCACATTAAAAAAGATAAAATTAGTGGGGCGCCTGGGTGACTCAGTGGGTTGAGCATCGACTCTTGATTTTGACTCAGGTCATGATCTCAGAATTCGGAGATCCAGTCCCTCTTCAGGTTCCATGCTCAGCCTGCTTAAGATTCTCTCTCTGCCTCTCCCTCTGTCCCTTCCCCCAGCTCATGCCTCGTGCGTACATGTGCTCTCTGTCTCTCTAAGAAAAAACAAAAACAAAAACAAACAAGATAAAATTAGATCCCTACCTCATACCATGCATAAAAACTAATTTCCAATGGACTAAATACCTAAATGTAAAAAAACAAATGAAAACTGTAAAACGTGTAGAAAAAAATAGGAAAATATCTTTATGTTGGATATGATGCAAAGAAGACAAAGCATAAGAAAACATATTTGAATCTATTAAACTTGTTTATATTATCAATTATGCCATCAATAAAGTGAAAAGATGAGCTACAGGCCAGAAAAAAAAATTTGCAATTAATTAACTGACAAGGATTTAGTATTTGAATTTAAAAGGAACTCCTAGAAAAATAAAGAGCCAATGCAATAAAAAATAGTTATAGAATATGAACAGATAATACACAGAAAAAAAGGCTAATACAACCATGAACAGATGTTCAATTCTGTTAATAATTAGGGAAATTAGGGGCGCCTGGGTGGCTCAGTGGTTCAGCCACTGCCTTCGGCTCAGATCATGATCTCAGGGTCCTGGGATCAAGCCCCGCATCGGGCTCTCTGCTCAGCAAGGAGCCTGCTTCCCCCTCTCTCTCTGCCTGCCTCTCTGCCTATGTGATCTCTCTCTCTGTCAAATAAATAAATAAAATCTTTAAAAAAAAATAATTAGGGAAATTAAAATTGAAAGAAGACATCACATCACGTGTATCATATCTCAGATTGGCAAAATTTTAAAGTTTGACAATATCTTGTATTGACAAGTGTGTGCTGAAGCAGGAACTCTCATAATGCCAGTGTGAGTGTCAGATGGTTCAATCACCTAGAAAAACCCGTAGTGAAAGTTAAAAGAAAGATTAACTGTGTATCAGCACAGGATTGGATAACTGTAGTTTGCTCATATAATGATAAATTGGATAACTCTGAACCAAATAGTCAAGTTTACATGTATGTATTGTTGAGTGACATAGGCAAACCGCAAAACTCTATATGATACACTTACCTAATGAAAATAAGCAGTGCAACATTATATTTTATAGAAGTAAAAATATGCAAAAGAAGGAACGATACACAGCAACATGGAGATTGGTACCCATAGAGATGAAGAGTATAAAAATAGGGGGTAGGTGCTTACCTGTACGTTCACACTTTTGTTTATATTTTAAAAGTAGTAATCTGAAATAAAAATGGTAAAATATTAACAGCCATTAAATATGGATAGTAAGTACATATTATTTCTGGAAGTTCAGAATATTTTATAATTTTTAATAAGTTCTATATACCTTTCACTAGAGATTAAAGTCTATGGATTACCCCACCATTCTCTTTCCCATCATTTTCTTTCTCAGCACCCTTTTTTTTCCTTCACAGACAATTTGCAACTATTTTATAGTATATTTGTTTTGTTTTGGTTTTTTGAGGGGGGTGTGGAGAGAGAGAGGGAGAGAGAGAGCATGTGCACACAAGCGTGAGTAGGGGAAGGGCAGAGAAAGAAAAAGAATCCCAAGCAGCTCCATGCCCAGCATGAGGCTCAGTCTTGCGACCCTGAGATATGACCTGAGCCAAAATCAAGAGTCAGATGCTTAACCAACTGAGGCATCCAGGTGCCCCTTCATATTTGTTTATACTTGTGTATTTTTGTATTTGTTTATATTTACATACCTGTTTTGTTTAGCATTGTATTCCTATTAGGAAAAGGCAGAAGAGCCCTGTAGCACATTAGAAACAGGCCAAATTAGGTCATTAAGTAGAACTGAATTTAATACATTCATTGAGAGTCTTCATCTTGTCCACAGTGATAGCCAAGTGGTACTGCCAAATGTTTCCCTGAAATCCCTTCACATAATTCATTGCCTAAGTTCTAAAATGTAGGGAGCCATATCTTCCCAGGTGTTAGGGTCTAGGATGCACAGTGACATTTAGAAAAATTCCCATTGGAAATTGCTTCTTGTGCTTATAAAATACACTATCCACTGTTGTACTATATATACAGTAAGTCCCACATGACCTTCCCCCCCTGTGGTGTGAAGGTTAGAATATTGTTTCTTTAGTTGATCATCAGTGAAGTAGTTGCTTGTGTTTGGGGGCCATTGAGAGAGAAAAATATTTAGGTTTGCTGTGATTTTTCTTTCCCTAGTGCATCAGTTAAATTTGTGAAAATGGGACTCTTGGAAATTCCTTCGGTTTGTTATAATTGGAAAATCCACAATCAAGGAGCCACGAAATCCTCAATCCAGTTTCAAGTTCTGTTACAAGTAGCTCTGACTGTAGTTAAATCATTTAACCTGTTTCTTCACTTGGAAAATGTGAGAATAGACTGATTTTCATAGTATGGAAATTTGCATAAGTTTCAGGTAATCCTCCTTCCCTCTGAATATAGTATGCTACTGATAATCCTTTACACTTGAGTTATTTATATCATATTTGAGGGTATCTTTGTATTTGCAAAGTTTATGCTGTGTACCATTGGAATACTTATATACAAGTCCAATAGAATATTCTAGTTGGTCATTTTAGCTTGTAATTTCCACATAAGGAAGTGAAAATCATGTGAATTATTTTAATTGATTTGTTTTGGGATATCTTGATTAAGTAGATAATGTACTCAAAGCAGAGTATATTAAAACCATAAAAAAACAGTTTAATAATATAGGACTGAGTAAAAATAAATGATGATATTCAGAGTAAGGCGTTTTACATGTTCGTCTGTTGGCAGAGAACTATTGGAGAAATAAATAGAATACTCATGTGCTTAACGATTTTTAAAAATTATTTTCAAAACTGTCCTTAGCTAAAATGTGTAAGTGAACACTCTGGAACATCTCATTACTACAAAAGAATATTCTAACTGAAAATTTCTAAAGAAAGTCACAAAAGGATGAAGGATTAGCAGAAATGATTTATCGGGAACATTTTTAAAATGCATAGTCATTTGATATTATGAAATGTTATTTATAACTGAATATCCACATTTGTCTCATTTATGTGCTAATTGTGTTTTAATATTGGGGAGGTCAACCCTGCTTGTGAACAGACTGTGCGGGCATTTAGGCAGTGTATTTTAAGAGGCATTTCTATCCTAAAATATCTTCTACTACGTGACTGAAAATTTCATCATGAATGAAATCCCTTTGGGATGACTATATTAAAATCTACATAAACGTGGCCTATCTAGTAGTTTAAAATATGATGTCTGGACTGAAATTTCCTAGATTCTCTACTCAAAGGCAAGTAACGTAGTATCTCTGATATTTAGCTCCCTCATCTATAAATACTGAGCGAAAACAATGCTATCTACATTGTAAGTTTGATGGTGACTTAAATGAGTGAATATTGCTTTATACTATACTTGATATTTAGTGAATGCCCAAATAGTATTAGCTATGCTAATGATGATTCCAATGATGGACAACACAAATTTTATTTTTTTTTTATTTTTAAATATTTTTATTTATTTATTTGAGAGAGAGAGCACAAGCAGGCAGAGCAGCAGGCAGAGGGAAAGGGAGAAGCAGGCTCCCCACAGAGCAGAGAGCTAGATGTGGGACTCAATCCCAGGACCCTGGGATCATGACTTGAGCTGATGGCAGATGCTTAACCAACAGCCACTCAGGTGCCCCAACACAAATTTTATTAATAGTTATTCTGGAACACTCCCTATATAGACATTAGGTCTCCAGAGGAAAGAGACATATTTTGGTTATGTTTTTGATAGAGTGGGAGAAACGCCTGGAAAGATCTAGATTACAGATGTAAATCCTGGATCTTCAGATCTAGGCGAGTCATATAACTGTGAGAAAGAAGCCAGGTGTTCTGACAAGAGGGAATGGCAGACCTAGAATATACCTTCCTAAAAGGCTTTATATTTAATAATAATAAGAAGAAGAATAAACCTATCTAATCCAGTGAAATTCTTCTTTAAGCTATTTTCAGTTTACCATCTACCTGTTTGCTAATCCTGGCTTAGGTAGTGGAACATTATTCAGGGAACATCGTGAGATTCAACCACAAGCTGCTACAGAAGGAAGAATTTCCAGCATACACTCACTATTCTTGCCAGCATTAGTCTTAAAAAATTGTAAGGATTCAGAATAATAATCCTAGCAATAATAACTGGCATTTATTGAACTTTCATTAAATGTTCAATGCTAAGAACTGCACTCACATTTTATGTGTGTTCTCTTACTTGATTAACCTATGAAGCATCTGATGCTGATTTTTAGTAGGTGCCCAGAATTACAAAGCTAATAAAGCTTGTGATCTTTGCATCATTCTGACTCTCAATACTGTACTTTAAACATTGTTTCCTGTAATTAATGTTCAAAACAGCATTACCAATCTTTCTCATGCTAGCATCAGTATTCAGACTTCTGGAAACATCTGACCGTTTGCATCCAATTCCAAAAATACAGTAAAGTCTCCTACTGATTACTCGAATAGCCCATAGATTCCATTTTAAATGAGAGAAGCTCAGTAAATAGTGCATGGGTTGAGTTCAAAGACAATAAGCTCGATTTGCTTCCTAAGTCTTGCATGCATACAGCTTTTTGCACTGGTATCATAAGCCTTTGTATGCAAATGCCATGATCTATAGAACTTTGCCCGCTTAGATTTTTCTGAAGCTGAATCACTTAGTCTCTTTCCTAGTGGTGTTTTCTTTTCCTAGTAAAAGAAGCAGGGAGGAAGAGGTGCTGACATTGTTATGACTGAGGGAGTAAGACTGGGCATTGAGGCACCTCCCAGCCAGGCCCACTTGCCTGCAGGGAGTGCTTCAGAGCTGCAGGAAAGAGGGCATCCTGGCAGCTGCCTCCCCTTTGATTGACCACATCAGGCTTTAAAAACATCTATGGGTTCATTAGCATCAGCCATTTGCGGAGCACTTCTGTTGACCATCTTTTTTTTTTTTTTTTTTAGATTTTATTCATTTATTTGACAGAGAGAGAGAGATCACAAGTAGGCAGAGAGGCAGGCAGAGAGAGAGGGGGTAGCAGTCTCCCTGCTGATGCGGGGCTCGATCCCAGGACCTGAGATCATGACCTGAGCCGAAGGCAGAGGCTTTAACCCACTGAGCCACCCAGGTGCCCCTTCTGTTGACCATCTTAATGGAAACATATGAGAGCTTTTATGATTGTACTCCAAGGTAGGATTTATGGGAAATAGTCACAGCAAGTGTTCGGTGTCTTTTGGACTTATTCTCCTAAACTCTAGGCACCATCAGAACATCAATAAAGCAAGACTTTTGTGTAAATATCAGGACAGAGAAATAAGTGTTGGCATGAGTATTTCTGGAAATTTTTCTATAACAGTTACCAAGGACGATTTACTAGAAGAAATGGATAGTAACTTGAGACTTAAAAGTCAAGCAGAGGGAAGAAAGGAGGGAGGGAGATGGAGGGGAAGAGAAGATAATGCAGTCAATTAGACTGAAGATGTATACTTATATGCTCAGAATACGGGATTAGGGAAGGGAAGGGGTAGTGAACAGGGAAACCATTGCAGGATGGAGGGCTGTGCTCACTCAAGCACACAGCACACATAGCAAGCTCATGGGTGGTAAATAAACATATGCATTATAATCCCAGTCATTACTGTTCCAGTTAGCATCTCTCAGAGTTTTCAGGTAAGAGACAGAAAGCTACTGCTACCTCCTAAAAAGGGTGGGCTTCTTTTGAAATGGTAAAAGAAATGTGAGGTTTTAAAAAAATATTTACTACTACACTTTACATGCATTAATGCATGAAAGCACTACAGCAATCCTAGGAAATACGTATTACTTTTAATCCTAGTCATACAGATAATAAAACGGGAGTCCAGAGTTTAGTGACTTTTCCAGAGTCCTGCTGTTCATAAGGGGTAGAACAAGATTCCAACCCTGGCCAGCCTCACTCTGGTGTTTGACCCTTTAAACATACGGCTTCTATTTTTTTTTTCTTTAAGATTTTATTTATTTATTAGAGAGAGAGATCACAAGTAGGCAGAGAGGCAGGCAGAGAGAGAGGGGGAAGCAGGCTCCCTGCTGAGCAGAGAGCCCGATGCGGGGCTTGATCCCAGGACCCTGAGATCATGACCTGAGCCAAAGGCAGAGGCTTTAACCCACTGAGCCACCCAGGCGCCTCGTAAACATACGGCTTCTTATGGAAGCCTCAAAGGACGTGCTCAGTGAAAACTTCAGGTCTAATCCAGGCTTAATCTAGGCTTTGTAGAAATCTGCGAGGGTGTGATTTAATTTTCTAAGCAGAAAATAAAATCATTGTCAAACGATTTCATTTTAAAAGTCTTCGTTGTATAGCCTTGATTTGTATTGCCTACAAAGTAAAAACATCTATAATTTAACATATTTGCTCTTGCCATTAACTCTTTTTTATAGCTATCATGTTCATATTGTCTAAGAAATATTTATAAAACCACAAGATGCTTACCAAAGTGTTAAATGCTATTTGCATTCCTTAAAAAC
This sequence comes from Potos flavus, assembly GCA_028534135.1. NCBI lineage: Eukaryota > Metazoa > Chordata > Mammalia > Carnivora > Procyonidae > Potos > Potos flavus. The sequence goes on from CM052883.1 coordinate 113,816,251, forward strand.
ATTTTTTTATTGTTGTTTTTCTTGGTAATCAATTTGTTTTCCAATTTTCAAAGTTGTATTTAGTATAGAGTAGCAAAATTGATTACCTTAGAATTGTTGAATTATAGAACTATGCATGTGTAAAGGAGAGTGAGAGTACTATATGACTTCCATTTATTTTTCCACAGGTTTATTAAGGATATATGGGTGAAGATATCAGTTGTAAACATCAAAATAGTGAAATTCCAAAAAGGTTGTTTTACATATATCAAACAGCTTTTTTTTTTTTTCATGCTTATTTTGTACTTTGAATCATTCCCATAAAAATTATATTAACAAAATTATATTAACTTAATTTTTCAGCCATAGCACGGGTATTTGCACCAGGGAAATTGGCAAACCACATATCAGAATGATCAATTTATTGTGTTGTAGATTGTGTAGATTTAAGAAAACAATGAGATAAAATGTGAATACAAATTAAACATGTCATTTCTGTAGCTTTTGCATGGTACATAGCATAAAAAGATGAAAAAAAAATACTCATCTAATAGTCAAAAATTATCCTACCTACCAAAGAAGTCATTCATGTCATGGATGAATGAGCTGTCTCAACATGCCTTCAATGCTTCATTTTCCTTTTACTCACTTACTTAAGTGAAAATGTCGACCAATATTTATATCTAAACCACACTTATCTGTCAATTGTAACCAGAGTTTGGTGATAGATACATAAGTTAAGCAAAAATCAGTTGACAGTTGATTCCATGAAAACCAGCTGACTAAATGGAATTACAGTAGAGTATTTATATTTTATTATTATTTGTAAATCATGGGCTATGCATTCTTTATATAAGTAAAATTTACAATATGTGTTTTTTTTTAAAGATTTTATTTATTTATTTGACAGAGAGAGAGAGATCATAAGTAGGCAGAGAGGCAGGCAGAGAGAGAGGGGGAAGCAGGCTCCCTGCTGAGCAGAGAGCCCGATGCGGGGCTTGATCCCAGGACCCTGAGATTATGACCTAAGCCGAAGGCAGAGGCTTTAACCCACTGAGCCACCCAGGCGCCCCTAATGTATGTATTTTTGTGGGGTGTCAATTGTTAAACATATTCCAGAACACCACTGGCTTCACTCTATGATTATATTTAAACTCACCAGTTTTTTTATGTTTTTAAATTTTTCTGTTCTTTTATTCCTTTGAATGCCCTGGGTATAAAATTTTAGTGTTTTTTAACTGACAAAATATTTTGTCAACTTTTATAAATATTAACTCATTACAATATTCTTAAAACTATAAAAATTAGGGGGAAAAGAGAATTACATGCCATTCATTACAATGAAATGAAAGAATAATTCGGATGATAATTTGTAGATATTTTGCATTTAAGTATTAAAAAAAATCCAGCTTTGCTTTATGTTTCTCAACTGTTTCTAGTCCTCTTTTGTAGCAAGGTTTTGTCTGATTTGTGGTCACTCAGTTAGAATTTGAATGTTAATATCAAGTTAATATCAATATTAATATCCCAGACTGACTGCTGGATCAGCTTCATTCTCCTCCACTGACACAGGTTAACCTTAATTCTGATAAGATAGCTACAATGTCTATTCTTCAGTACTGAAGAAACTAGCTAGAAGATAAGTAAGTAAATGAAAACCTATCACAGTAACAGAAAAACACATTCAAAATGTGTGTGCTGGATGATTTTTGTATACAGACCGTAGTCCCAAAGGATCAATAAAAGTATTCCATCTGTGACTTTTCGACACAGTTGTGGCAGGCCTTTTTCAAGCAGTTGCTTGAAAAGCTATGAGTGTCTTTTTTCCCCCGTCTTGGAAATTGAAGTGTATTATCTTATTAACATAGCTGTCATTGTCATCAACATTAGCTAACATTAACAACCAAATGGTACTGTCATTTAATTGGACTCTATGAAATTCACAAAGTTAGGCACCCTTGCTATTTAGGAGCAATTGTAGCAGGAAGACAGTATGAACCAAGAACTAAACAAATTGCCATTTACACAAATTATACCATTTATATAATTGTGTAGCCAGCATTAGGAAGTCTTTGCTATGCATTGACCTCTTTCCCCTGTCCATAGCCCATACAGAGCAAATTATGTATGCGGAAGGATTATAGAGTGCTAGAATAACAGCTGTCTCTGTTATTGGAGCTGGGAAATCCTCTGAGGTTTTTTGTTTTGTTTTGTTTTATTTTTGTTTTTGTTTTAACACAGGGTTTATTAGAAGAACCAAATTTTGAGTTGAACTTAAAGAATGATGTGGTAATGTATTAGAAGTTAGAAAAAGAAGTGTATAGCGAGATTAAGCGAGATTATCCTTATGAATGTTATTTATACGGTGTGAGTTTAGGAGGCTATTCAAAAATGCTATAACATGTTCAGAACACATTCCTTTTTATTTAGACCCACTTTTGTCATTCTTTCTTTTGGGATGGTTAATATTAGCGCTTAATGTTACAAAACTATCAGGCACACCCAAGGTAATGTGAGTGCCTTTGTTTCTAATAGAAGGCATATTGGGTCCCAGCAGTGTTCTGTGTATCTGAATAACAGAAGAACTACAATAAAATCAAGAAAAAGAACAACAGGAAAAGAGAACTAAAGCCAAATCTCTTCTACTTTATAATTTTACCTGAAATTGTTCTTAGGAGAATACAGAGTAGATGAGAGATTTATTATAGGAAAATCCCCTGTTCTATATCCTAATTTTCTATTTGTTGAGTTATGAAATCAAAAATCACACAGTATTTTTTTCTTCTTATCTAAACTTTTTTTGACTCAAATTTTAATCTGCACATTATAAGTATGGAATCCCATTGACTCTTTGGCTACCACATACTTTCATTACATTAGTAGCAAGCCTAGGGAGCAAACAGGGCTTTGTGGTGAGTTGGGTTGTTGACAGCCATGTGCGATCGCCCCCACCCATACACCCATACTGTACATCATAGCTGCTGGAAAAATCAAGAAAGTGACAGAAATATCAAGAGAGAACATGTCAGAGAGAGAACATGTCTTTTTAAGTCAATTATAAAGTTCTGCACACACAACGTGTAAAGCATTATCAAAAAGAAGAGTTGAAGGCTCAGAAATTCTTGCCTTGTATCCTAGAATTTATTTGCCGGCAGATCCTACTATAGATCATTTTGATCTAGGGTGTTTCCCTACTAGCCTAATCTGATAAAGATACTGAATTGCTATACAACCACTGAAGTCAGGAAGACTTAGAAATTCAAGGATAAGGAGTTTAAAGAGTTCTTTAAAACGTAATAGTTAAGTCATTCATTTAATTACTAATTAAGCTAAGCTCTTTACTCTGAATGGAAGAATCGCCTCTTCCTAAGAGTAAGGATTGGAAATCAAAGAAAAATTCTCAAATGAAGGACAGATATCTGAAGTGGGCACCCAAAGGAAATGAACCTTTTTTCTTCTCTTATTTCTTGGGATTTTATACGGTGGACCCTTGAACAATATGAAGGTTAGGGGTGCTGACCTTTAGTCAGTTGAAACTCCGCATATGACTGTTGACTCCCCAAAAAAAACTTAATTACTAATAGCCTACTGTTGACCGGAAGCTTTACTGATAACGTACACTTGATTAGCACATATTTTGTATGTCATATGTATTATATACTGTATTATTACAATAAAATAAACTAGAGAAAAGAAGTTATTAAAATCATAAGGAAGAGGAAATACATTTGCAGAACAGTACTGTATTTATAAGAAAAACCCATAATTTGTGCCGTTTAAAACTGTGTTAAAGGTCAACTATAAATCACATAAGCTAAAATATTTTATTGCAAAATTTTTTTAAAAGTTGAATTATAGGGAACTTTAAAGTTAATAATTACTGGTAATATAATTTTCTATAAATGTTACAGGATAAACCATATAAGCAATTTAAAGTCTTACAGTTTTTCCTTTTGATCAATTTGATCCAGCCAGAGTTTATGCCTATATAAGCCTTCCAAAAATTATCTAAGGTAGCTGATCATCTACTGTTCAAAAAAAGAAAAAAAAAAATGAAACATTATCTGCAAAGTGAATAAATATTTTTCATTTTCTAATATTTTGGAAATCTATGCAGATGATGTTATATATAGTTAAATAAAACATATTCAGTTAAAATAATTACAAGTTCAAAATGGCTTTTCTTTTCATGTATTTCTCAATTAAAAGATAATGTGGAGGATGCCTGGGTGTCTCAGTCAGTTAAGCCTCTCCATTCAGCTCAGGTCATGGTCCCAGGGTTCTTGGATTGAGTCCCACGTCAGTCTCTCTGCTCATTAGGGAGCCTGCTTCTCCCTCTACCTGCCGCTCCCTTGGCTTGTCTTCTTTCTCTCTCTCTCTGATAAATAAATAAATAAATAAATAAATAAATAAATAATAAAATCTTTAAAAAAAATAAAAGATAATGTGGAAGAATGGTAATTTTGATAGTAAAAGGGAGCCCCAGTCTTGAGAACATTGAAAACCATTGCTCTAGATACTAAAATATGATTTAATCAGAAATAAAGATATGTCCAAAGGGGGTTCATAAGGTAGACCATGCAGCACTTAACTAGTTTCTCATAGATATCTCTGTCACTTCCTAGAAGATTACTTTGTCCAAATTAACACTACATAAATGTTTATTTTAAGAATCGTGTAGGTTAATAAAGCATAAAAGTTTTTAAATATTACCATAGATTTTGTGAAATGTTCCAAGCATGCCCTTGATAATTTGTGACTGCTTTCCTATTATGTTCTGTAATGTTAGCCCACAGTGGATACTGTTAGCATTGGTATCCCATAATTGCAGTGGCTGAAATCTTACACTTGGTTTTTGTAAGGTGCTTCCTCATTCAATGGATGCTTACATATATTCATAGAAGGAACTTATCTGAAGGAAATTACACTATAATTCTTTTCTACAACCAGAACGTCAATGTTGCCTATGGATTAAATGGCCTCAAATTTTGTTTACTATTCCCCAATTTCATCCTTTCATGTGTGTGTATGTGAGATATAATTACATATAATAATAAATGCATATTATTTGTTATGATAAATATGCATAATAGAATAAACATCTTATATATGTGTGTGTATATATATATATATAATGATCAGTTCTTTAATTGACCTCTTTCTACTCTGCTTTTCTTCATATTTACACTTTTTTTTTTAAGATTTTTACTTATTTATTTGACAGAGAGAGAGATCACAAGTAGGCAGAGAGGCAGGCAGAGAGAGAGGGAAGCAGGCTCCCCGCTGAGCAGAGAGCCTGATGCGGGGCTTGATCCCAGGACCTGAGATCATGACCTGAGCCGAAAGCAGAGGCTTAACCCACTGAGCCACCCAGGTGCCCCCATATTTACACTTTTTAAGAGAAATGACCACTACGTAGTAACCTCACTTTCTTACCATTATTTTAATTTCTATCCTCATTGTAAAAGAGCATAAAGGTACGGTCACAGTATGATACACTTTAAGCTGGAAACCAGAAGGCAAGCTAAAGAAATTGCAGTTCTTGGTAAGCAGTCTTGGACCATTGTAGTCCTGGGTGTTATGCTCAGTCTTGTCTGACCACAGCTGTTCTTGGCAGCTTTGACTGCAGGCAATTTACCAAAATATTATTATTTGTGTTCTGCTCGCCTCCTTTGGGCCTTTTTTTGAAATACCATTGACGCCAACTCCGGCTCTCTTTCCTGGCTTTTATCTCACTTTCCTTCCAGCAGGCACAATTTTCCTCGAGTATTCTTCCATTTGATATGCTAAGAATGGAAGACACAAAGACATAAAACATGGCCAGGCCCTTACGGAACTCCCAGTTTCACTGATGGGAAAAGAAGATGCAAACAGTTTTCGGCAGAGCAGAAAATGAGTCGGTAAAAACAAGGGAAAATCTGTGAAACAGCACAGAAACAGAGTGTGTTACTATTTAAGAGGGCTATGGACCGAGAAAGTCTTACAGATGAGGGGATGTTTGAAACTTTTTGGGTTCTTTAATGGCAAATCATATCATTTCTGTGTTAAAGTGAATTTAGAGTGACGGTCTCATCATTGCCCCTCTCTGTCTTTTCTTGGTCTTAATACAGTTTATATCACTGAAAAAAAAATCAATCTATTTTAAAAAATCTCTCCACATTTTGTCTTCTTACCTATGTGTGTGTGTCTCACAGACACCTCACACACACTTGGTCTTGTGTCCCCTACTTTGGCCTCATTTGTTCCTTGCCTTCCCACTTGACATTGAATGTTTCTACAGACGAGAATGCTTGGTTTGTCCTTCAGAGCCTTTGGCTTTACTACTTAGAGAATTTTCTTCGGCTCATTTAACATGTCCCCCTATTCTTACAACTCTCAAAGCCAGGCAGAACTTCCCTCTTTGTGCTGGTCTTTTGATTCTACTTTGAAATGTCTCCTTCCGAATTCAACTCTTGCTATATTTCTGCTGGATCGTCCACATTAAAAAATGATTTCTGAAGTTATGGTGGCAGTCGGAAAAGAGAAGTTCTCGAACTGAATTTAAAAAATTCTTCTTCCTTGCATTAAATATTTTAAATTCTAGCAGCCCTTTTCCCTTCTTTCATATGTGTATTTTTCCACTGTGTTACTATCCAGCAAAGCCTCCCTAATTCTCATTTGGATTTATAGATCTCTTGACAGGTTAGGTCTGAGTCTGTACTTTTTTGTAAGAGTAAAAATAAGTACTTTAAAGAAATAATGTATTAAAGAGAGGCATATATTTAAATCACTTTTTCGTTGGTATCTGTGTATTAGTTTGGCTGCTGTAACAAAATAATAGTAGTTTGAACTACATTGTAGAATATAGCTTATGCTCAAGCTTATTATGTAGCTTAACAAAATGGAGGCTTTACTTCTCTCTAAACATAAGGGTCTACTCACAAACAGCCCACTGCCATATGGCAGCTCCCTGGTTTTAGGAACGCAGGTTACTTCTGTCCTCTTGATCTATCATGCTTAATGCAGTTTCCGTGTTATGTTTAAGATTGCTATTTGTTCCCCCACCACCATTGTTCACATTCCGGCCAGTGAAGAGAGAGTAAGGGAAAAAAAGGGGGGGAAGACACTTCTTTAAAAACAAGATCCAGAAGTTGCACACACTATTTTTTACTCATACATATTGGTCAGAATCTAGTCAATTCACGACCCCACTTAAGTGCCAGGGAAGCTGGGTAACTAGCTTTAAATGGTATGACTAGAGAAGAGGTCAAGATGTTGGGGAAAAGAACTACTGGTCTATGCCAATGTACACTCGTACATTCTACTTTCCTTTCCAACTCAAACCTCCGGTCTTTAAATCCAGTGGTACTTCGCTTTTCTGAAGAGTCTTTGTGCCTTTTGATACAATAGGCTTTTGTGCTATATTTACATTTATTGGTTCTTTGATGTCCCTGTGCAGCAGTCTTCAGCCCTCTAATATTTTGAGGATGTGCGGTCACGAATGGGCTCTTTCCCTTCCTCCTGAATTCCCACTTTTGAGACTTGGATTCTACTTCTCTGTGGCTGTTGTCTAAGCTTATGGTCCCTTGCCATTACTTTTTCTAATGCTCTTCTCTTTCCTTTTCGAGGACCCTCAAGCTGGGTGACTCTTGCATGTCTCCTTCTCTCCACAAAGACAGCTGTCTCCTTGTCTGGCTTCCTCTGGCTCCTCTTGTCCTAACATCATGGGAGGTCTGTCACCTTCATTTTTCCATTCTTCTCCAGATTTTCCTCTTGCCACCCCCGGTCCCTACATACACTACCAAGAGTCCCACCTACCCTGTTCACTCAGTCCTGCTCAGTTACCTTGCTGTCTTCTTTCATCCTGGACGATAAAGAAGATTCAGGAAAACTATCCTGGAATTTTGGGGGGAAAGAAGGAAATTAGCCCTTCATTTACATAACTTTGAATTTTTTTTTTTACTTTGAATTTTTGATAAAGGAATTTTATTATTTTTATTTATTTTGAGCTTTTCCATATATATTTGGAAGCTAAAGGGTAAAATAATCTTTATCAAAACACAGGTCCAGGTTTGGATTCTGAATATGTATGCCCTACCCTGGTTCCATAGGGCCTCCTGGGGGAAGGAACAAAGGCTCCAGGGCCTGCTCTATAGAATCACCACAGAGAGCTTCCATCAGGCTGGTCCTTTTTTCTCCCTAAAACCTTCTCCAAAGTCAGTCTTTTTTTTTTTTTTTTTTCCTTTGATGTAAGCTTACAATTTCCTCACTTGCAGGGATTTAAATTACTACAAATGTTCTGTAGTTTCAACCATTTTTTTCCTCCTTGAATTTTTTTCTTTGAGGTGAAATTCACATAAAATCAACATTTTGAAAATGTTTAATATAGAAAAATAATTTTCTATATATATATATTTCAAAGAATATATATATTTCAAAGAATATATTTTTTAAAATTAACCTTGATTTTCTTCATTTAGCATAAAGGATCAAGATACATGTTTCATTATTATTTTTTACCAAAAATGTACACATCTAAGGTATATAATGATTACTACAGTCAAGCCAATCAACACCCATCTCCACACAGTTACCATTTGTGTGTGTGTGTGTGTTGTGTATGTGTGTTGGTGGGGTGGTGAGAGCACCTGAAATCTACTCTCTTAGTAAATTTCCAATTTACAGTACAGTATTATTAGTAGTATTACAGTATTAGAGTCATCATGCTGTACATTAGCTCCCTAGACTTATTCATCCTACATAACTACAACTTTTAAGGGTTCATCCATGTTGAGGTACCATGGTCCCTGCAGGGTCTCTTGCTGGCTAGTTGCTCCCATCCATTGTTAAACTGGTGCCTAATAAATTTCCCCTTCGAGCTTCTTTCTCTTCACAAAAGCTGCCTGGGTTTTCTTCTCTCAAATAAGAAGCCTTCTGTTCGTCCCACAGCCCTCGAGGAAAGCCAAATATATTTTGGAAAGCCAAAGTTCTCACCTTTCCTTCCCCTGCCTCTCCATATTTCCTCCTTTTTCCTAACACCTTATTCCTTTATTTATTCTATCCACTCCAGTGGTGTCACCTACCATTCACTAGGATTCTCTTAGGTGCCAGATGTTATACTTGTTAATCTCCACAACCCGGTGGGGGAGATATGCTCATGTTACAAAAAGGAAACAGGCATAGAGAGGTTACAAAGTCTCAAGAAGGTGGGAAACTAAATAGTGGCTGAGCCAGGATGGAAATCCCATTGTGACCCTGGAGCCAACACTATGTCACCCTGCCCTTCGGACATATTTGTCACGTCATGTTTTCAGAGAGGTCATGCAGAATAATTGAAACAATGTGATTGTCCAAAAGGTCCAATTTCAAATCCTGATCCCACCATTTGGGTTGCATCCTAGGCAAATCACTACACATCTGAGTGCGTTTCCTCACCTGCAAAATGGGGCCAGTGATCCATTCTTTTCTCCAATAAATATTTACTGAGCACCTCTTTTGTGTCAGCCACTGTTCTGGGCATTTAGAGGATGGCAATGAATAAGACTGATGCTTCTGTTCTCAAAGAAACAAGATGTTAGTGGGGAGACATAGAGTTAAGTGCACATATCGTGTGGTTGTAAGTGCTCTAAAGAAAAATAAGACAGGGAAAAAAAGGTAAGGAAAGCCTTTTCCAAGAAGGTGAAACTTAGGCAGGGATGCAAAGTAAGTAAGGGGGGAGCCACATGGAATTGGGGATAAAAATACTCTAGGCAAAAGGAAAAGTGCAAAAACCTAAGGGCTGAATTTAATAGTAACTAACTCAAAAGCTTGTTGACAATTAAGTTAATCTTTACAGTATATATATAAATTGGTATATTTCAGGTGCATTAATATCTTCTTTCTCCCTTCAAAGTATCCATGTATTGCTAATGCTTAATATTTCCTTGTCCAAAGCATATTTGAGCGCTGAACACATTTAAAAACCTACTGTTTTGCCTCATTGCTCTGACGTGCAGGAACTGTCACCAGCCCCCAAACAGGTCAGCCCAGAGGGGCTGCTGCTGCCCCTTGCATTCTGCCACCTTCCATCCTGCTGCACTCTCCTCTTTGTACCGAGTGCCAAATGGCTTCACGCAGTGTGAACTAATCTCTCCTGCAGGTAAAAGTGTTTGCTGCTTCCAGGCTTTTTAACATAGAGTTACTTATATTAGTCTCATGCCAGAGAAAATGCCCACTCCACACCCTCGACTATATCCCATTTCCCCACGAACACAATTAACAGGTTCTTTTTCCCTTCTCTAGCCGCACTTCCTTCCCCAACATGCAGGCCTGTCGCAGGCCTCCATCTTCCTCATGTGATACATGGGTGTTTTTGTGGCTTTATGCTTTCCTGCACTTTAGAGAAGATTATTTCTTCAGAGCTTCCTTTGAACTTCTTCACCTCCTATCTCACTGTTCTCTTCCAGCCCCTGCTGGTTACCCCAGCTCTTCTCTTAATGATTCTTCTTCCAGCCCAGTATTTGACCACCCTGAGATCTTGTGGGAACCATTGAACTGGGTTTGATGTTCCCCCTCGATATTCTCCTCCCACTCCAAGGCTGAGAAGACCTTTATCTGGGACGCAAGCTCACCAATCGCCTCTCTTCAGCGAGCGTAATATTTCTTGATTGCCCCGTTGTGTCCACTGAGCTAGTTTGTTTGGCTTTCCACCACCTGAAATCCTTTGCCGGTTTCCCTGCAAGCCCTTTTGCACTAGCTGCCTTTTCCATTATGGCCACAGGTAGCTCTCCTGAGTTCTGTTCTCTTTCACTCTGGACCCTTGAAGTAGGCATAGCCTAGATTTACTGAGAAGTGATTTGTGCCGGTCTGTTTGAAATAGCTCTCTCTATCTCTTTTAAAAAAGAATGCACTGATATTATCTCTCCTGTGAAACCCCACTTTTCCCTTCGCATTGCAATGTTTATTTGAACCACACACAAACTTATGTTTCTGGTGCCCTCCTCTATTAGTTACAAGCACTTGCTACCTAAAAGAAAACGTTCCAGTAAGTAACACTTTTTTCCTCTTGTCATATGACCTTACTTAGTTTTCACACATTTTGCCCCACCCATGAGTAAATACAATTGAATAAATACCTTTATTTTATCCTCACCACCCAGGGACATGGTCAGGGTATGACACTTTTTCTTCCATGAGTGAAAAACTGTGATCTGAGTGGTTGTACAATTCCACAGCATCCCCCAAGTACACAGCCAATAAACAGCTGCCACTTGGACCCCGCCTTCTGTAGACTCTCCCTCTCCAGGGCCCCATTACACATGCCCCAGCAAATTGTACTGGAGCCGTCAATGCCTTACGATGCTTGCTAAAACCAACTAGCGAACTAACAGATTCTCTTGGAGTGGTTGTTGAATACCTAAAGAGCATGGTATTTCTTAGCCTCAGCCTATTCCATGGAAATTGCCTCAAAATGTTTCCTGCTCCTCCACTCTGGTATCATTTTATTTGGAAGCCTTACCTTTCGATTTCCGGGACGTTACTCCTCTTCTTGTTTAGTTGACTCACGTTTCCATTCAGCCCTGGGGGATATGCTCCAGATATGTCCCTACCCCTAACCACAAATATCGTCTTCTTTCTGGTCTACTTTATTCTCCAGACACCATGTTATGCCCTTTACCCCATTCTACTTCTCTTATCCTCTTGGCTTACCATTGTGCCATCACTTGTCAATTTCTTTTTGTACTTACTAGCTCCTGGTTCCTGCACCTCATTCACACAGATAAGGAAAGTTCCCGGGATTTTCAAAATGCTATGAATTCCGGCAGGCACATGTGCTCTCCCTATCTCCATGAAGCTGCTGAAACACCGCAGATAGGTGACTTGTCCAAGGTCTTTCAGTTACTCGTCAAGTCAGGAGAGAAGGCAGAATCCGAGGCGGAGTGTCATCTTCTCCCTTCAGCATCGCTCATGAAATATTCAACCAAGTGAGAAATGAAGATATCTCTAGTGTTCGTTTCCAATTAGTAAACATTAAACTCCAGGACCATCAAATTAGTTTGTGAAAACCCGAAGCAGTGGCCCAGCATTAATCCTATACGATCACCCTCTTTTCTCCCCTTTAAATGTTCTCGTCTCTATTTATCTTCATTTTGCATTCTACCTTTCATTGATTTCCTCTTTTATCCCTGGATGCCCTGCCTGCAGCATTCAGCAAACCATTCCTTCTCTCAGATCTAGAGGACCCCACACTGATTTCCTGTGGTTCAGTTCTCAACCACTTAAAAGAAAGGTTGCAGCCTTTCCTTTTGTAATCAGGTGAATTTGATTGTTTAAAACAAGCTTGCTTTCAAAGAATCTCAACAGACTCTACAAAAGCTTAATCATCGTTTCTGTACATAGACTAAAATAAGACCTAGGGCACACCACCCAAGGGTGCCTGTTCTTTGATTTTTGAAGAAATAAAAAAGCTCCTTTTTGTCTCCTCTTTTGCCTGAAAAAATAAATTCTAGTATTCTTAGTGAACAATGTATTAATCCTAAAAGCATGCATATGTATTTTGAATTGGTCTTTTCACTTTTCTAAGACATTTATAATTGCAATTCTTATTTCTTCTACACGTAATCTGCTTCCCTTCCTCCAACGGTTTATTCACCCTGCTTTATTGACTTCCCTGCCTTTTCCTTAATGATTTTGAAGTCCGCCATATTTTCTCCTCTCTGTTCCCCCGCCCCTCTGACTCCCGCAGGGCGTTACCTCCAGTGAGCGGTGGATACGTTTTGGGCACCCATGGGAGCCTGTCCCGGAGATATGCCCTTTCAGCTCGACGCCCTCCAGCCTGGGGCTCCAGGGTCTCTCATTGCATCTCCTTCTCTCCCAGACATAGAATAGACCCTTTATGTTTACTCCGTGCACGAATATATCTCTCACTGTTGTAAACTTTAACACCACTTGAGGAAATACTGACCTTGTATAGCTCTCCTTGTGGGAATTTTATCAGACATTCTTTCATTTCTCATATCATAAAATTGCTTATATTTCCACATGTTCCAAGTCAGCCCTTCAATTCTTCGGAGCCGGTGGAGCCAAGGCCCATTGCCCTCATTCACTCAACACATTTATTAAAAGCTTACCCAGGACACGTGAATGCCCCAGGGAGGCTAATTATTTGTTCAACGTTTTCTTAGTAGGGCCAGGGTTTTCAATTATTTGTGTTTTTTTTCATTATGTTCAAAATGAGAGATTTATTACCTGCACTAAATATTATGTAACATTATGACTTAATTGTAATTGCCTTGCTATTGCAATTTTCTGAACCAGATAACGTCTGAGGAGGCATAGAAGAGGGTTTTAAATTGAAATGATAAAGTAAATCACACGTTCCCCGTAAACAGCAGTTACGCCATGCGTCGTGCACTGTGAGAATTTCAGCTGTCAGGGACAGCGACCTGAGGCGGCGGACTCGGGCCGGGGGCAGCCTGCGTGCGGGAACGCGGTGGTTCCGCCTGTCGCTGCAAGTAGGGGCGCACTGGGCCCGCCATGTGCATTTGCAACAGAGATGAGTGATGTCAGTGAAGGCTTTTTATATCCTCACTCCTGGGAGCTGTTAACTTTGGTGGGAACAAGACCAATTTATACGTTGCCAGTTTTCTGGGGAAATCCAGGTTTACTGGCACATATCTTTTATTTATTCCAGTGATATATCCGTAACCCATGACGGATGCCCCGTGTAGAAGCCCTTTACCACTGCCCAGCGAGCCTGCTTCTAAAGGATTAGAGAGATGAAAGAAAAGCAAGATACACTCCCTGCCCCAAAAGACCTCAGGCCAGCAGATGAGGAAACGGATAAATGACACAAATCAGTAATTAGACAACCAGAATATGTCCCTGTGTTTGGATTCTATTTTTATAGCAATAATCTGTTTTATAGCTTTCAGCAAGACTCCAGCCTTCGCAGGCCAAACCCATCCTGTCATCCTGTTTTGTAAGTAAAGTTTTATTAGGATGCAACTACTCTCATTCATTTGCATATTGCACTTATGATCCGTGGCTGCTCTTACACTAGAATGGCAGAGCTGAAGAGCTGCGAGAGACCCAATGGCCCACAAAACCAAAATGCTTACCATCTGGCCCTTTAGAGACAAAGTTGGTTGACCCCTGCAATCAAATATGTGTGAACCTGTTTCAAAGGGCTGAGTTCAAATCTGTTGGCATTTAAAGCATCACCTCAGGACTTGCTTGTAGTCCTTCCACAGTTTCTGTGCTGCGTGGCCAGACCTAGAAACAAAATGAAACACTACGCTCATACGCTAATGATAATAGAAAACCATTAAACAGCTCACGAGTGCTTAAAATACAACCTGGGTATTAATTCTGAATTTAGTAAGGAAATGTTCTTTTTTATATTCTTATCAATGTCACAAACCCGTCATCCTTTTAAGAAAAAAAAAAGTGAAATAAATCAAATGTTGTTGCCTCTCTCTTCCTTAGTAGTCTGTCCCTGCAATGGGATCTTAGAGCCTTACATCTACACTTTTTAAATCTGTATCTAGAAATCAACACATATAAATCGTTTATATTTTACTAACTTTTTCATCAGAATATCTCATTTTGATGCATAAAGAAAAACCTTGGATTAAATTGGATTAAATGAATATTCTTTCATGGGATATTTCCAACAAGTATACTTATGGTCTACCCCACGGTTCACCTACATCTTTATTTTGCTCGTTTTTATCAGAACTTTGCACTCTCAAGATTGGTTGAACAGCAACTAAACTAAGCGGCTTACCGGCTGTCAATTTCCACTTCACACCTGCAAAAGAGAAATCCTTGATCTTATTTGTAGGGTTATGCCAAGAATTAATGAAACAAAACTCAAAAAAGGCTTTGCACTGTGGTAGACATGTGAAAAATATTAGTTTCCTCCCCCTTTTGATATATTCTGTAATATTTGAGCAACTTTATGTCATATTTAACACAAATGTTCCTGTCACCTTAAACATAGGAAAAGGACCACCTGAGTGAACCAGACATTGATTACGGGGTTAAGCTTGTTTAATGTCTCTAAAAGCATTCATCCCAGTCATTACCAGATAATACCATCAAATGATTTAAACTTAGGGATGCCCTACTCCAGAGGACTGATAATTCAATAGTATTGTGCAAAGGAAGGCAGCCAGGATTGTCCTTCATTGTTTCTTTCTATCATTTAAATCACCCACAACTGTGTTGGACTAGGAGCATTAATCTCCCACAGCCAGCAGGTTTTGAGTCTCTATCTTTAAGAAAGAATGTACCGGCCTATCACGAAGCCTCCAACTCTGCCATTAATAATATTTCGATCTTGTTATTTTTCCAGGATTTCCTATGAACCTGCACGGGAAACGTTCAGATACTTTTTTAATTAAAAAAAGAAAGCAATCCCTTCAGAGATTTGCAGCTTCCTCGGTCTTGCTTTATTCAACATTCTAATACCTTTCTTTGTTTTCCACATAATAACTCCAATCCCCCAGCTCACTAGCTTCCTGAGACTCCCCACAGAGTACAGAACAAAATCCAGTCGCCGGATTGCAAGATTTAAACTTAAATCTGAACTAGCCTGTTCACCCATTTCCTCTTGAATACCAGATCTTGTGTCTTATGCCTTTGTTCATTTCCTCAGTGGTGAGAATAGTGCCTGACATATAGTAGGTGCTCAGTAAATATCTGTTAATTGAACTAGTAAGCGAAGTATAAACAGACCGTCCTCTGCAAGTACCCATCAAAGATACAGTGGTGAGGAAGATTGACAAAGGCCCCTTCTTATAAAGCGTATATATTGATGGTCAAGACAGATAATAGACTGATACATAATATCAGGCAGGGATATGGACTCTGACGAAAAATAGAAGACAGAAAGGAATGGATGGGTGGAAGGAATGGAGGAAAGGATGGGCAGGTGGCTTTCCCCCATAGGGAGGCTGGCGATGGCCTCCGTGAGTAAAAACATTGATTTCATGGGGGAGTAGCTAGGTCTTGTGCTAGGGGCCAAGGATATAGACGATGCTCTCAACGTCGTGAAGAACTTGCCTGTTAAAGGACAACGATTGCATTCTAGGTTGTGGAAAGAACGCTAACCAGCCTGTGAAGGAAGGCCATTCTAACGCTGTCATGATGGCCTTGCTATTTTATGTGCTTCTGTGTTCTTTATTGTCATCTCGTCCAGAGCCTTGTGCTGCTCATCGTGGTCTGCCCTGGGATGCTTACAGTGCCCATGTGTGCTAGGCCCAGCAGGCTGTTGGATTCAGCCCCCGCACCCTGAGGAGAGCCATCCCAGCACTTAAGCTGGCGCTGCGGGAGGGGCGGCCTGGCCCTCTTGCCTTGGTGTTCTCTGCGGAGGGAGCTGAATGGTCTCCCCCTGTGAATCACTGTACACGCTGAGACGCCCTGTGGCAGCAGTGGGAGAGCTGCCAAAGCAGTGTGGCCGGCGGGGGCCCCTGGGTTGCCCGTGAAGTCATCCTCTTCTGCTTGAAAAGCTTACTGTGATCATAGTGGAGATGAGTGGGCAGAACCTGGGGAAACTCATCCTCTTCTCTCCATGAATATCAAAAACGGACCCCGGCGCCACACAGGACATTTTAATTCATCTTGGTTGGCAAAAGCCTGCCTCTATTTTCCTCCCAGGAAAAGAGGGAATTTTAAGTGGCAATTTCAAATTCCAAAGTCTTCAGAAACTCATTCTCAGAGACGCATTTTGAGACTTGACTCTCAGGAGTAATCAGCTGCTTTAATAAGGGGTCTGGTGTTGGGTGAGGCAGAAAGAAAGAGAGCAAGTGAGAAAGGGCAATGAGTAATTTGTGCTCAGGTAAGAGCATGGCATCATAGAATGTTCGTACACACAGGACAAAGGCTTATTTTAAATCCCTAATCTTATTCGTATATTTTTTACATATGAGACAATACTGTCTTGTTTACACACAGTCTTTTACCTTTACCTAATGGTATGACTAGTCTGGGCTGCTCTAGATTTTGTGTTAGATGATAGTAGTCATCTAGATGCTGTGGTCATGGCCCAGTGCAGCTCACCAGGATTACGAACCAGAATTACGTGATTCTGTAGAACTGAAAATTAATTTCAGAGTCATGGGTAATCATCGCATGATAAAACATGCATCCTTCCTCCATCTCCGTGACTCTACTCTTCCTCACTCATAGCCATTCTCTTTTCCCTCCCGAATTGCTGCCCTGAGAGCTGCAAGTCACTTCCTCCATTATGCAGAGCACTTTTGCTCCCTCTAGCTTCTGCTCCCAAACTCACATATCCAAACACAACATGGGGAGTAGCGGACTTGGGGTAAAAAAAAACCAAAAAACTGGTTTTCATTGTAACTCTGTTTCCTGAATCTATGTAAACACATGACATTGTTTTAATAGTATTCCTATTAACATTAAGAACAACTGTCTTCCGTCGGGTCAAATGAACTTACTTGTTCTTATCAGCTGTGGCCAGTGACAGACTCATATGTAAGCAGATTGACAATTTATGCAGAAGCCACTTAGAAATTGCTGAGGTTATAGATGCTTAATAGATATTTATTCAGTAGTGAATAAGTATGAATCATACATTCATAATTGGATGCATAAATTAGGAGAGTGTAGGTGAAGAGCTCTTTGAAAGAGTGAGTAACATAGGAAGATAATCGGTGTGTTTTTAGAGATCCATGTATGAGGACAATTTTTCTAATTCCATCGATAAGACGTGTCTTGTGATGTTTTCCCAGTAACATTGATGTTTTTATGTTATTCAAATACCTCTCTCCCATTAAGTTCTCATAACTAATAGCATTGATGTGCAAGACAAGCAAGTGACTGCTATCACCATGTATAACCTTGGCTTCACAAGAACCAAATTAGCAAATCAACCAGATACTTCTCATAAATGGGTATATGACTGTAAAATATAAATATGTGATATCTCTATATGTAAGTCACATGCGTATTTAAATTTTAGAAAACAGATTTTATGGATAGCCTCTCACCCATTCCAAAATCCCATCATGCTAATACTGTTACATTTTTTTTCTTAGTTTTTTAAAGATTAGAGTATTAAGCATTAGCTACTCGTTAGCCCAAAATGCTTTGGGGGCTTTTATCCGTGCTGGAACAGAGATTTGGGTGGATTGGGACGGAGGGCAGTTACTGGGCAGTAGGGTTTACCCCCACGGAAGACAACCGGCAGTCCTATTCACAATGCCGCAGGTGTTGTGGCATACTGGGTTCTGACCTAAGCCAATTTTCTAGGGTTGTTTTGTTTTGTTTTGTTTTGTTTTTTTAGATAAAATGTCTGATATGGTGGAGAGAAGTATGGCAGAAAGTCTGGCTTGATGAAAGAAATAGGCAGCTCACAAAGCTGTGATTTTGGGATGATTCGACAAAACAATAGTAGGAACTCATGTATTAGCTTGGAATTAGAGGAACAAGACAAAGTCCTGAGTGGGATGAAAAGGGTAAAAGAGACTAGCGCTCTTACCCTCTTCGAACTGTCTGTTTTTTTTTTTTTTTTTTTCTGTCTGGGTTTTCATATACAGATTTAGCAGAAATGCTACTATCCAGTGGATGTGAGTATGCCCCGAGAAAAAGAACAGGCTAACTGTGTACCTGGCATGGTAGTGGAGATGGAGTTATTAATATATTTCCAGGCTCATTTTCATTGGCTCAAATTAGTATTTACAATTGGTCATGATAGGACAGGCAAGGAATGACATATTCATAGCCATTATGGAGTAGTTTAGGCCCTTGAACACACTTCATGGAATTCTATATATCAGTGCTTGTACCCATGTTTAATGGAATTTTGAAAATGGGAAACATATGGTCGTAAGTGCTAGGGTATAAGATGACTCATTTATAGTCATGCCACTTCATGAATGTATAAAATAATTTTATTGTCTTATGTTCAGAAAGCTATAAAAGTGTTTCGTAAAATACAAAATGTAGAGCTTAACGTCTGAGAATTTTCGACTCTTTGTGATGATAATTGTATTAAAGTTGGAAAATTCAAAACAGTGTAAAGAAGCGGATTTAAAAATACATATATAATCCTATCACTCTGAAACAACCAATATTAACATTTTAGAGTACTGTCCTAATATTTTCTTTGTGTGTTAGATAGTTGCTACATATCATTCAGCAATTTTTTTTCTATTTGTTGTTTTTTCCACTGGACACTATCGCAGGCAATATCTGGTATTTTTGAAAAACATCTGCAAAATCTTCTTAATTTTATTGGCTCTAAAAACATCTCTTCATATAGATAGAACCTCATTTTACTCAACCATTTCTACAGTCTGGATCATTTACATGGTTTTCGATTTGTCCATATTATGCATAACTTTACGATAGGCATGCTTGCGTATAAATAATTTTCTAAAGCTCTGATTATTTCCTTAAGGCTTATTCCTAGATTCAGAATTGTTTTTATTCAAAAAAAATGAAGATCTTTTAAGGTTCTTGGCAAAATTGAGAAATTGCCTTCTGAAAATGTTGTATAGTGGTATAGAAAAGTACTCATCTCTTTGTTCTATTGCCACAATTTAAGATTGTTCTAATTCATTATTATTTACTAAGTAGATAGGAGAAGCTTGAACTTTATTATTGTTTTGATTTTTATTTATTTATTAGTGAGGTTGGACACTTTAT
>CM052883.1:113836364-113978556 GCA_028534135.1 Potos flavus
CACACACACACAGATCAATTATCTGTCAGATACTCAATGCCAAAAATGTACCCAAATGAATGCAAAAGCCTTCCTAAAAATTTTTTTGAAGTACAGAAAGTCGTACAATTAAAATACTGAATAAAACAAAGCCCTAGTCATGTGGGACCAGTCCCTGTCAATAAATAGTTTACACATATTGATCATTTTATTTCAGACACTCTACTGCTTTATATAAATGATTTATGTGAATCCAAATTATATGAATGATTTATTGATTTCTTTATTTTTATTTAACACACACTTATATAGCACTATGCACCAAGCATTGTTTAACACTTTATAAATATTAATTTACAATCCTTGTAACAACACTATGCAGTAGGTATTATTATTAAAACCGTTTTATAACATGAGGTGTAGAAAGAGTAAGTAGCTTGCCCAAGGTCACACAGCAAGTAAATGGCAGACCCAGGATTTGAACTAAGTGCTTTGGCTGCAGAGTTCCTGTTTATAACCTCTACTTCTTCACGATAGCCCTAGGAGATTCCAGACAAGGAAACAGGGGTTAAGCAACTGACCCAAGGTGGCAATGAACCTACTGGTGTGTCTGATTCCAAAGCCCGTGCCTCGGATTTATGGCTCCAGGCCACTAGCGGTCTGGTAATAAAACATCAGAGGTTCACAATGGTTTACTACTAATGCTGCTTCTAACTGCTTCTAAGGCCCAGGCAACTTGCTTTCTCTCTTTCTGTTTTCTTTATAACACAGATTATCATTGCCATATTCTGGATTTTGTGGGTCTTGGGAGGAGGTGTTCATGGAATATAAGAAAGAGTATTAGCCTATTCTCGAAATAAGAAAGGGAGGCAGTGTATTGTCAAGACTAACAGCTTGAGCTATAGACTGACCCTGTTTGCATTCAAATCAGGCTGCTCTGCTACCAGCAATGAAGTTTTGGTCATTTACTTCACCTCTCTGGACCTCACCTTCATTTACAAATTTGATAGAGTTCTACCCATTCAAACCATGATTACATTGATTCGGGTCTTCAATGAATTAATACCTGCAAAGCAATGAGAAAGGTCTTTGGCACATGGTAAACATACAAATAACATTTCACTGATGGATGCAATACCTTCGAAGTATCCAAGTTTGTCTTTTAGACAGTTTAGTGTCTTGTGTACTAGTAGTTTTCCAAATTTTTGTGGTCACACACCTCTATCAGCACCATTGGCATGTATACCAATATCCTTATTTTATGTATAAATTATGGAAATTATATTGCTGTAGTAATGGATTTCATGCCATTTTAAACTAGACCACAGGTCCTTTCATCTTTCCCCAAAACCCACAAGCTGCCCTGGGGCACCCCTGGATTGTTGCCCCTCCCTTCCCCAAAGAATTCTTTGTTTGAAGCTACCTCCAGCCTCCTCCAGTCTTTCTCAAATTCAATGACTTACTAAAGAAAAAGGGATAGCTGTTGAAGGAAAGTAATTATATCCATTGCCATCTGGGAACAGTAGTAGTCCCTCAACTCTCCCAAGATTAGTCACACACTCAAAGAACATCCCCTATTATCCTTACTGAGTCCTTCACCAAAGACCAGAAGTCTGGGGGCCAAGACAGGATTGGCCTTAAATTGATTCTGCTTCTCACTTTTCCTTCTCCAACTCGAAACTTCAAGAGCCCCTTTGGTCTGTGCCATGTCCTCTGACGAGGTCAATGATGAATATTTTGCTGGTGTAAGTCATTAAAAAATTGAACTCAGAGACACTGAAGACTGTATGTGTGTGAGAATAAAGTCAGAAGAACTGGTCAGTGGAGAATGCTGAGAACCAGGTTTTGGAATTTGAGTTTGGTCCAGATGACAAAACGGAAGTCATTGAGAAGTGATGCTCTTTAAAGGTTGAAGAGGTCAAATCCTGCTTTTGTAAAAGCAGTATACTCGTTACTCTGCCGAGTTTTTATTTCCATCCCAAGAAATATAAACTCTTAAAATGTAGAAGGAAAAGAAACCTCCTTATTCTTTCCCTCCTTCCTTATATAGTCCAAACCTGAGATTACATTTGGCTTTGGAAAAACAAAATATATTTCTTGTAACAAATAACCCACATGTCATAAGAGTAGCATAGAAAAGGGTAAACATGGATCCCTTGGGATTGCTATGCACTCAGGAGATACCTAAGAATATATATATATATCTCCCTACATGCCACATAGATGTGATAGTAACATTGTAGCTAATACCACTTCTGGGAGCTGCCAAAATTGTTCTAAAGATCTTTGCACTGATTTTCTCCTTTGGCAAGATATTTACAAAGGGAAGTATGCGTGAGCTATGAAGAGACCTAGGGAAAAAATGCTCTACTTCATAGGAATAAAAATACCTCACTAAGCATTCTTCAAGAAACTCTTTAGTTCATAGACACTTTGCAGGAAAGATAGTTTCTTCGTGTGTTTTGAATATTGCTTTTGCCTACTAAGTGGTAGTTACAATATGCATGCCTGTGAAATAATCATTTCACAAGAATTAGTGTTTAATAAGAGTAGAAGCCTATCAATAAAGCCCACTCATTCATTAAACAGCTAGGTACTGAATATCTACTGTATGCCAGACCCTATTCCAAGTGCTTGGGATATATGAATGAACAAAATAAATAAAAATTCTGTTGGGAAACACTCCTCCATAGGTTTTTGCATTCCTACGTGTCTTTCTGAGGATGTCAAGAAGGCACTGCCCTGACCCCTCTTTCCCAGGGCCATTTCTCGGTGTTGGGTTTGTGGGAAGCAACCCTGAGGGATGAGGTTATGTCTCCTGGGACAAAGAACAGGATTGCTTATTGCACACTAAAAACCAGTGGGTTCTCAAGCTTTTAGGCCTTTGGTACAATGCATACCTACTATGTGTAGCATTTCTCTGGTCCCTCCATATTGCCTCTGTGGACAATTTGGGGGACAAGGAATACCAACAGAAACATGATGCTCATGCTGTTTGCTGTGCTATGAACAGTAAAGTTTGTTTTGGACCCAGGAGTCTTGTATCTTTTGCCCCCATCCATGAAACATCAACAGAATAACTTTTTAGCTTTAGGATAAAAATCAGTCCCGCATATGACAGATTTCTGCCCTCATTCCAATTCTATTCTAGCCCATATTGTTTTGGTTCTGTCTTGCTTTTATATTTTAACAAAAATTTAGAATTCTTCTTGCTTGTTTCTGCTCCTTATCTCAGGAAGTCATCTGGGCCTTTTACTTATGTCTCATAGCCACTCCTACCAAAAAGAGAAAAATTATCTGTCTTACAACATGACTATATATTATAAAATTTCATAGGAAATTAATAAATCTTGAGCAATATGACTTTATTTTTATAGGACAGTCACTGCTCTGAGGCAAAGATGACAATTTAAATACTAAGAGAGAATCATTTTGTAGATCTATCACTGAGGGACTGCTAAAGGCAGGAATTTCGGTCATCTTTTTGCTGGAGGTCAATATTAATTAGTGATATTTTGTCAGCAGGATTTCTCTTTCAAAATCATTTCATAATACTCAGGTAACTCTTCCCCCTACCAACTACTTGCTTTGTAGAGTTGGATTTACAAGCTCATTACTGATGGAATGTTTAGAGGTGTATTATGATGCCAGAGTTGATTTGTTATGTTAGATCTTCTGATATGTAAAATATAGTGTATTTCAAATGGTTTCTAATACAAAAGTTATGTGTACCCTCAAGCAATGAGGGCGATGTGTCCTCTCTCCAGTATGTATTTTTGCACTGAAAAGTACCTCAGGAACATAAAGTGACTAGAAATAAGGAAGGAAGGAAGACGGGTCGACCCCGACTGGAGCTTCAGGGCAAAGCTGTTAAATGACACCTTACCATTTAAAATTAAGGAAAACATATTTAGGAAATGTGAATATGTGCTTAGCCCAGAATCCAGTTAGTTATTCGCTCATCTAATTTAGTTAAGCAAACACTAATCAAGGAAGGCCTAGGTACCCAGCAGTGTGTTGGTGTGTCGTATGCTGAGAGTTCCCCAGGGAGTAAAATATGGTCCTTGTACCCTATGTCTGAAGCTGGTGGTAGAGTAGAAACACTCATATTATCAGTACTAAGGCAGAAATGATCTGGAAATGTGTAGAAAGAGCACTCACCTCATTCTTAGGGGGTCTATGAAAGGCTTTCTGGCATTGACATTTGAGATGAGTCTTAGTTTTATTTTTCTAGTAGATACTGGGTAATAATTCTATGCCAGACATTATGCTGAAGCAATTCATCGTTTTAAAAAATATTAAAACAGACAACAAAGGCAATATTAAAAACCTGAAGCATATGCTTAATCAAAAATATGTACATTTATAGAAAAACATAGTTAAAAGTTTCTCTTTTTGTTTTTGATGTTTACAATCCTCCCCAATCACTCATTGACAGCCAGGAAACAGCACCTGGGTAACCCCAGCTGCTCCCTCCCGCAGCATTCCCAACCTCATCTTTCCTCCCAACTTTGCAGCCCTGCGTCTCTTTTTTAAACTTAAATTTCTGACATGTGGAACCAGTAATACAGCATTGATGAATTTCTTCTGCTTATGTTTCTCAATGATTTGGATTTCTATTTGGGATAAACATAGTAAAGGCTTTTTAGTCTAACATATTAAAAAAAAAAAAAAAAAACTTCCAGATTTCCTCCTTCCTGGCAAAGGTCAAAGTTCAGTGTATAATCTTTGACTCAGTGTTGCTCTCCTGAACGACTGGATCTTAGAAAAGTTTTGTTGCTCTTGTCAAAGTCTGGCTTTGTTTGGGTTTTCGTTATTGTTCGGTGATGTTCTGACCTGGATTATCATGATATATTCGGCTCGATGGGGCTGTATTGTTGGATCGGATGAGATACTGTGTGGGAAAATCATTGAGCAGGTGGAAAGTGCTGTTTAATTCTTCTAACAAGAGAGGCTCCTGGTGGTATTGAGAAAATGTAAAATGCAGCGGAACAGGTTAGAGGAGCCGAAGAACAGCAAATGTCTCCTCTGTCATTGTGTGCAAATTTTAATCAAATGGCCTGCCTCATGCAGCTTTATTCTGCATTGAGATATTCCATGTCCCCCAAATATTTCTCCGATGGTGGTAATGAATTGCATTGCCCTCTCGGTTGTAAGAGTGCGGGTATTCTGCTGAGGAGCCATATGGTTCCCATTTATTTTAATGTGTCTTTGACATCAGGAGAATTGCTGAGACAGCAGAGGAAAGTGCTTACATCTTGGACTGCAGCCAGAGCTACGAATGTTTATGTGTAGTAACGACTACCTTTTTCCCCAATAAGAAACAGTGTGGTCTTAAGATGGTATCCGTGTTGAGATTTTAATAAAATGAGAATATAAGTTTATATATTTTGGAAATGGCTGTTACTCTAGTAGTAGTGAAATGTGTTTCCTAAGCATGACGTTTTAGGGTTTAATTGCACATATGAGAAATTAAGGAAACAAGCTGGAAAGTAGGTGATCCTTATTTTCTCACTGATAATAAAGGGATACTCTTTTTATTTGGTTTAACAGCATCACCAAGGTAGTACTCTGCATATATAATGTTTTCCATCTGTGATTCTTAAGGCTTTTTACAAAGGTAATTATTCCTGATAATATTCCTTGGAGGTATGTGAACATAATTCTGAAAATATTAATGGAGGAACTGAGAAATGGAGATGCTCATGGATGTAATCTGTACAGTGGATCTTAGCAATTATTAGAATTCAGATTTTTAATTGATTACATTATTTAACAATTTATTATTTTCCACATCCCAGGACAGGATAATGTTTTCTCTAACTCATTAGTAGTATGACATGCTTACAATAAAGAAATATCCTTTAAAAATGGGAAGACAAATAAACACCTCCATAACAATGCATGTTCCATATGTTCCACGTGTAAATGTTAACATTGACTGTAGAGATCTTCAAGAGTCCTAGAAAAATGTTACTATTATCTAAAGAAATGTATATAGTGTGAAAAGACAAAAGAATGGATCTGGTCAAAATTCTATAAAAATAAAAAAATAAAATAATTCTATAAAAATAGCTCTTACTAGTAGGTAACAATGTCAGATGCCTAAATGAGTATGTGGATCAGGGGAGAAAACTTCCTGATTTCCAGTCTGCTCTGGGCAAGAGTGAGCAGAACGCGGGGCCTAGATTTAGCAAAACCCTATCCTATTACGTTGTGTTTTCAAATATTTTACTCAAGGATTTGAACTTCTAAATTTTATTTAAGTGATGTCTTACATAAAGACAAAATGGAACCAGAAGGAAGACTGCACATCAAACAACAAAATTCATGATACTAGTCACTGTAAATGTATGGGTAAATTGATAAAAAAGGAAAATTAGAATGAAAATCAGTAGATCATTCAGTTAGTGGTATTATTTCATGTATCGTTTGATCTAAATTTGTTTTAGTTTGGCAGTTCACCATCCCCAATATCAGTCACATTTTCTGGTGATGGCTAGGGCACTCTGCGGTCATAGCACATTTGCAGTTGAACGTCAAATTAATGCAAGAGGGACAAGGGTCAATGCTAAGTCAATTATATATTAAGATTTTCTACATAAAAGAGAACATGATTTCTTTTTAAAATTTTGACCCTTCAATTTTTCAATTTCAATTTTTTTACTTTAATATATAGTATTTATTCTTTCTATCCTAAGACATATAAGAACAAATGATTCCTTCCTTCTCCCTTTTTTTTATTCCCAAGAATCAGGGAGAAAGTGCAGGGGGCATCTTTAATAAAATAGAAATGTGTGCATGGGGGCGTCCGGGTGGCTCAGTGGGTTAAAGCCTCTGCCTTCGGCTCAGGTCATGATCTCAGGGTCCTGGGATCGAGCCCTGCATCAGGCTCTCTGCTCAGCGGGGAGCCTCCTTCCCCGGCTCCCTCTGCCCCTCTGCCTACTTGTGATCTCTCTGTCAAATAAATAAATAAAATCTCTTTAAAACAAAACAAAAAAAAAGAAATGTGTGCATGAAAAATAGTTCTAAAAAGTTATCATTCTTTGTGAGTTAATCATTTTAATTATTTATGACATCAAAGCTGGGAGCTCAAAGTTTATACCTAGACTTAATTTTTGTATGCAGCTTTCTGAATTCACATTAAAATCTTGGGCGGTAAATCTTATTTTTTTTTTCTAAGCTGAGAATTGCAAATAGATGATTATGCTGTTAAAGCACCCCTATACTGTCGAATCCAGCTTGCAGCGTCTGAGCAGCATGGACTGGAGCTGTCTGGAGAGGCTCAGGAGAGAGCTCGTCCCCTCTGTACATTTCTCTCGCTTGCTTGTGCGGATGAAGCCGACAGACTGAATGGATGACGACGTGACGTGCATGTTCATGATCCAAAACAAAGCTTTGGATCCAGCCTCAAGGGTCATCTTTTTATGCTATTTCTATTTTTACTGATTTTTTTTTGTTGTTTAATTGCATGCGCAGTATTTGGACATATCTTGATAGAATACTTACTGCACACAGTCTTAGATGAGAAGGTTTTTGTTTTGTTTTGTTTTTGCAAACTGGTGACTTAAACAAAAGGGTGTCATCTTGAATTTTTTTCACTTAGAAGCTGCAATTCACGTCAGAAGACGTGATTAGTCTTGAGGGCAATCCGTTGTGAATATTTTCAACTTAATATTAGAATGGAAATACATGCAGCTAAATGATTAAAGGACCTAATCTTGCCTAAAAATTATAAAACTATTCCTCCTCTACAGAAGGACTGAAATCAGGATGACTGGTTCTTATGTATGTTTATCATATTTTATATGGTGCAAGTCTGTTTGCCCCTTTATCAGCACACGAGTTGTTTGGTTGGTTGAAGATGGGGGAAGAGTGACATTTAGAGCCTTGGGAGAGAGATGTGCTATAATTTTAAAAGCATTTGGAGCTATCATTCACACTGTAGGGAGCCAAATACAAACTTGGATTTACCATCACGAGCATCTCTGTAAATGGGAGCTATTTTTCCTTGATTTTTGTTTTTGAATGCTATTTCAGAGTAAAAGGGCAGTAATACGAGGGGAGGAGGAAAAACCCTGATTTGGCGTCTATTTGGAGGATTCTAATGTTTTCTTGTATTTATTGATTCTGTCTCAATTCTGATTACTTTTTTGGAAATGCAAAGCACTTCGATTCTAAAATATTGGGTAGACCGCAGTATTGCCTGTCCAGTTGTTTGGGAGATTCTCTTTCTTTTGTTTGTGACTGTGTGTATGCATTTTATACCCTTCATAACTGAGTATAAAATAACATACTGAGTACACAATAATATCACATCGATTTAGCCATAGATAATCGCTTTACATTCCACACTTAAGGTAATTTGGATTTTTTTCGTGGTCGGAGAGAAAATATCCCCAATTAGTCTTTACTTTTGTCTTGCCTCTCATTCACTCATGCCCAAGATAGTTCCTTATTATCAATCTTGTGGAGTTTGTCCCACTTGAATGATTTACTACTGCCCTAATAAATACTTTACTTGAGCAAAATAATGAAAGACGCGACTGGGGCAAGTATGTTCAGGAAACTTGAGGATGTAACTTAAAAGAATAAAAGGGGAAAATTAGAACAAGGAAGGATTGCTTTTAATAGCAAACTAGCTTCATTTTCAAAGAAACTCCTCCTATATTTCTTGGTTGCTGGATCCATTTTCACTCCTGCGGTTAAGATTTGAGACTGTGTGGTTGACAGCTGATCAAGAGGGCCCAACCTGAAAAAAAAAAAAAAAAAGAGGGGCCAACCTGGACAATCATGGCAAGCTGGAGAAGACATGAGAATATGACCACAGGTCATTTGCAGAAGTCACTTATAAAGATTAGGGACATATTTTTTTTTAACCTTAATAACTTTAACCATTGGAAATTGATGTACTATCTGAGCTATGAGGCTAATTTGTATACAAAATATTTCCTGGTGAAACTGGATTCTCTGTTTGTAAGCTGGGCTTCATGACTTCATAACCTATTTGATCTTGATTTGTTCTTCAAAAGGTAAGAAGCAGCATGCACACTTCCATAGCCTCTGATTAATTTGGTGTGTATGTTTAAACTCAAAATATAGACTTACAAATCATCTGGCATTTTCCTTTTGAGCACAGTGCATAGGAGAGAGAAGTTTATTATTGACTTTAGATCCCCACGGTAGAATTAATATTTTCCATAATTTGTGCCTTGTTCAACATCAGACTGGACCACAAAATCTCAACCACCATGTACCAAATTTAGTGCCAAAAAACATAGCTCTGTTCAATGCTTTCTGCTTTTCAGGCTATGCCAGTGCTTTGCTGATAGTTGTTGACACTAAAAAGAACGAGTGCCTTGAGAGGGTTACTGGCTTGCTGCTCAAGCATTATTAGCTCCGGAGTGCTGCACTATGGTGGCATCAATGGTCTAAGATCTGGTCTTCAATTTTACAGGCCTAGAGACAGGATGGTCTCTTGCACGCAGAGAAGGCAATCTCAGATGGAATGACACATACTAACCACATTCAGAAATGACTTACTTATACATCTGAAGCAAATTTGATTATTTTCAGCAAGAGATAAAATTAATGAGTCAACTAGATGGTCTTGTTGATCTGAGAATGTATTCCAATTTGAATGAGCAGGTTGGTTGATGAGTATGGAAGTGAAGCAGAGTCAGATGAATTTTCTTAGAGCTTAATTTGATTGTCTCATCGAAGCATTGGCTTCCCAGGATGGTCTTGGAAACACACGCCCAACTTTGAGTTTTGGCTTCCAATTTTAATCCACTCTGTTCATGAACTCTTTCTATAATTTATGACACAGATTATTTTATTTTATCCACTTATATTCTTATCCTGGCATTGTGAATTAGGCAATTTCTCAATTCTCTTCTCCATTCACTTCTAAAGCATTATTTTAGGAAGGCTATATTCTGCCGATAACTAACATCAGTCACTCTGTGCTCTTTATTCCTTTAGTTTACCAAGACCAATATTATCTCCATAATATGTGATCATTTTACAGTGACACCAGTGTACCCTGATGGGAACCATAATGGTGTTCTCAGGAGCTGCGTCCTGGGTTGTGTTCTCAGGAGCTGCGTCCTGAGCTGCTGTTGCATTTAGACACTTCCATTTCAGAGTGGTAACTATGAATGGGATAAAAGAAATTGGGATGAAAGACACGAAAAAATAAGTATGTAAGAAAACAGACTAATTATTTTTCAAAGAAGTAGTGAAAGACTCCTTCACCCTTTTTCTACTTGCTCTTGACCTCACAAGTGGTAAAGTAAATTCTGAACTCTGTAGAGACACAAAGTAGAGTTCAATCCCTCTGCAAATGGCGCAAATTACTAGGTAGGCATATGAGGGACGTTTCAGATTCCCTAAGGCAGATGTGCTGAGTGAATTTGGCCTGTTTTTCCCAGGCTTGACGAACACAGACTCTTTTTTATGACTTCATTTTGTGATGTTAGTCAAATTGGGGCCTGGAGGCAGGAGATAGCCCATAAAGGCCCATTCTAGTGCTCCAATTCAATCATCAGAAGAGAGACGTGGGTGGCTCCTATATTCAGAAAAGCCACGTTTAAGATTTCTCCCACAAGGCTGATCTTATAGTGTTTCAAAGCTTTCCTTTTAAATATATTCCATAGGCATTTTGGTCATTGTTTTTACAGTGCTATTTATAATATGCAAATTCTAGGACAAGGATAAGCGCAGGTTTGAATTATAAACCCTGGTGGATAGGAACTGACACCAATCCAATCCTCACACACTTTGACCATGTTAGCAATGCCAAGAGCCCAGGGGAAGGGACTCGACAGTCTGCCACTACGGTTATCCTCAAAGCCTTAGAAAATTGTCTCTAAACTCTGTCTTTTTAGGAAAAGGTAATCTGGCTTTTTAGGAAGTGGTAGATTCATATCACAATAGATTCATCCAGAAGATTGAAGAGTTCTTCTAATCTAAAAGTACAGGTACAAATCTAGATAAATGTTAAAAAGAAAATTTGTCTAGACTACCATGAATTATCTAAAAAATAAGTAATAAGGTCATGAGAGATGTTTATAATAATTATTTTAAATGAGTTCATTGAAATCTTTTTTTAATCTGTAAAGTCATGGCCTTGAAAGGCAATGTCTTAAGGACATCATTTTATGATATCAAGAGTGAAAAAGGTTGAAGGTTATCACCCCAAAACTGGAGGCTCTCGCCTGCCGTTCGGTGGTGACGGATGAGGCTGTCAGATAGGGTGGCAAATTACTAGGCAGGTTGTTGAATTTTTCTTTCAACGGTAATCTTTTACATTTTGACAAATTCTTCCCTGTTTTGAGATGATTTAAACATACCGTTATGAAGCAGTTCAGAGCTTTTAAATCAAAGTTGAAAATTGTCTCTGCTGCCAGGAGTACAAGTATGTGCAGTGAACATATACATAAATAAAATGGGAAAATTGTGTACACGTTTGAAAGCCTTTGCTTTCTGGCAATGTCCTCTGGAGAAGTGAAACAGTAGAGAAGAGAAGAAGTTGGGAAATTGAATTTCTTGCCCAAATGGCATATTTCACTTAACTCTGTAAACTTCTGAGTCTGTTCATTCTGTCTGCGTTTCTCATCACTGGAAATGGAAGCTCCATGGGGGCAGGAATATCCATCTGGTTTTTTCACCAATAGATTCAATTATCTGAAAAGTGCCTGGCACATGGTAGACCCTTGGTTTATAGTTATTGAATAAACCAATTCATGCAATGATATGAATCATAGCAGCCTCTCTGTTTTTGGTTGGAATGTTTCATTAGGTGGGAGGGTGGGGTATGAGACAAAGGAACTTGAACCTCTTTGGAAGAAGATTTATTTTTTAATTTTTTTTAAAGATTTTATTTATTTATTTGGCAGAGAGAGAGAGATCACAAGTAGGCAGAGAGGCAGGCAGAGAGAGGGGAAAGCAGGCTCCCTGCTGAGCAGAGAGCCCGATGCGGGGCTCGATCCCAGGACCCTGAGATCATGACCCGAGCCAAAGGCAGAGGCTCAACCCACTTCGCCACCCAGGTGCCCCTGGAAGAAGATTCTTATATAAATTCAAAGTAATACTGTAGTCTCTTTTCTCTCAATGGTTATACAGCCTTCTAAATCAAAATCCTCTTTGAAGGCAACAGCAACTGACATCTACCTGAAGCAGTCTAACACCAAGTCTCAGCCTTGTTCAGCTCTCTTAGGGTGGCTTCAGCTCTCTCTGTGACATGGTGTTTAAGAGCCTGGACCCTGGAATAATGAATCCCAGCTTCACTAGTGGTTTCATGACTTTGACAATGTTATTTAACCTTTGGTGACTTGGTTTCCTCAAATGGAGACATGGGTAATACCAACCCAAGGAGATGTGAGGATAAAATGAGATAATTCATGTAAAATTCTTTGCACGGTATAGCACTTGGGAAGAACTCCATAAATGTTAGCTTATATTACTTGTTGCCGTCCAAGGATTTTTGCTCAATTTATTGTTTCTGTCTAATTTTCTACTTGAACATGCATATTAGTTTAGAAACAAAGTGCCACTAACTCAGTGGCTTAGCACAACAGAAATTTCTTGTTCCATAGTTCATAGTTCTAGTTCCATAGTTCCAACTAGATTGAAAACAACATGTTAGCAGAACCATTCTCTCTCAGAGAGCTGTTAGCTTTCCTGGCATTTCCAGCTTCTGGTAGCCCTAGGCATCCCTTAGCTTTCGGCAGCACACTCCCAATCTCTGTATCCGTCTTCACATAGACTTCTCCCTTTGTCTCTTTACATCATCCCTCTGTGCATGTGTGTTTATATTTTCCCTTTTTATATGGACACCAGTTGTACTGGATTAACACCCACCCTAATGACCTCATCTCAACTTGATCACCTGTATAAAGGCCTCGTTCCCTAATAAGGTTACATCCTGCGGTATTGAAGGTTAGAACTTCAACATATTGGTGGCCGTGGTGGGGAAATGACCGGTAAGAGCATGATTCTATATTTTTCTCCTCAAATCAATGTGCTTTTCCTTCCCCAATGGAGAAGCGTCATATAATATGGCACCATATTGGGGGCTTTTAGGTTTAAGTTTAGCTTTGTCACTAACTACCTGCATTGAAAAAACTCACTCAAATTCTTCAAGTCTGGGCTACTTTATAAAATAGAAGGACTGGGTTAGATGATGTCTAGCATGCCTTCCAACTCCAAAAAGGTCATGTTTATAATGTGTGGCTCTCTTTTCCTCAACTACAGTGTATATCTCAGACTTCCATGATGTTCAATGCATCTTGGTGTCCCTGTAACTAATAATAAAGGTTCTGATATATCTCATGACCATCTTCAATTGTCTCAGTGTATACTTGTATTAAAATTCCATTGTCTGTAATGCTATTTAAGTGTGGTTCTTATCAGATGAAAGCTTTGTTAGATTTAGGTTGTAAAAATGTCTTAAGAGTGCCCCTGAGCCTTTTTTGTGAGTTTTTATTGCTTTTTTGAAATTTTCTAAAATTCATAAATAGACACTTTTCTATGCCAAGTGCCCTCGATATCAAAATAAGATCCAGAATATAAGAGTCTGTAGTGCATCTTTTCTGATTAGAGTATGATACAACTCATGTGAAAACCATAAAACCAAAACTCAAGACGTTAAGGGAAATAAAATTAAATTCTGCCACTGACTCATAGACTACTGGCAACTTTCCTGAATGTTTGCTTAGACTGCCATTATAGAAGACTTAAAAGTCTATTCCACTACGGCTAGAAGAAAATTTAAGAAAGGAAAGAGAAATCTGCGCCAGTTCTCAGATATAACATTTTTAGTGTCTCTTAGCCAAAAAGGGTTGACCATAGATTCAGTATCATCACATGGTACTTTCTAATTCTTCACATCATCTGAAAACTGCTGCCCTGGGTGTTCACTGAATTGTTCCTTTCTCTTTCAGCTTCCTCCATCCTCAAAAGGGAGAAGCGGCTAAGGACAAAGAATGTGCATTTTAGCTGTGTCACCGTGTACTACTTCACCAGGAGGCAAGGCTTCACGAGCGTGCCCAGTCAAGGGGGCAGCACCTTGGGCATGTCCAGCCGCCATAACAGTGTGCGTCAGTACACTCTCGGTGAATTTGCAAGGGAACAAGAGAGGCTCCACCGGGAGATGTTGAGAGAACACCTCAGGGAGGAAAAGCTGAACTCTTTAAAACTAAAGGTAAAAAAAAATATTAAATCTTTTTTTTTTTTTTTTTTTTTTGCAAAACCTCGTATCCTTACCTTGATTTGGTTGAATTAACCATTTTCATATTTGTATTCATAGACCAAATGGGACATTTTACACAACAGACTGCCTGCTAAGGCTTTTTTCTTTTCTTTTAAGCAAAAACGATAAAATGTCTTCACTGAAAGCAAAGTGGAAAACCTGACACCATTTATTTATTCATCCAATAAATATTAGTTATTAAGTACTACCAGGTCATAGACCCTATGCTTGGGCTGAGCCAGCTGGTATCAAAAATAGATGTGGTCCCTTCTTTCCTGGAACTTTCTTAGTAGTAGGAAAGAAAAATATCAATCATGTAGACAAAATCAAATCATAGCTTCATCAAGCGCTGTAAAGGAGAGTTGCAACAAGGGGTTATGAAAGTATGTAACAGAGAATTGGTATGGTTCAGAGGTCAAGGCGGGTTTCCTTAAGGAAGCGACGACTGAACTGAAATCTGAACAGCTAACTAGGCTAAAGGGTTGGCAAGAGGGGCTCAGGCAGCAGGAAGAGCCAGACTACCTTGTACTGGAGGAAGCACAGTGAGCACATAAGGACTAAGGTGGCTGGAGCAGAGACAAAAAGAATAGGTTATTCATGAAGTAGATTATACATGAAGGAGGCAGGATGGGGCTTTGTAGATCATGTTAAGGCATTTTTTTTTTCTCTTCATCTTAAGAACATCAAAAGTCATCCAAGAGTTTTGAGCATGGGGTCAGGGTGGTAGAAAAATATGATCGGGTTCATGCTACGATGTGAGGATAATTTTGGGGTAGGGGCTGCCATGCTGGTGGGGGAGCATTCAAGGTTAGACCAGTTAAGAAGCTATCACAGTAGTCCAGGAGAGAGATGATGGGAAGTTAGATAGACCGACGTTAGGGGAGATGAAGAGAATTGGACAGAGGGAGAAGTTTAGGAAGGAAAATCAATAGTTCCTAATGATAGGCTGGATTTGAAAGGAAAGGAAGGGTATGGTTAAGAATGAGTCCTAAATTTCTGGCTTACAAAACTGAACAGGTTGTGGGTAATAGTGCTTTTCTCTATAAGGAGGATATGGCAAGGAATCCAGGAAGAGGAGCAGGTTAGGGCTGGGACTGGAAGGGAAGGGATAGATAATGAGAATATTTTTGGACATAACTGACTTTGGAGAGGATTTTGAGTTACTAAAGAGATGTCAAGGAGGTGTCCAGGCCACATTATAGATTAAGTGGATAGAAACACAGCTCAGAAAACGTCTTTCATCAACCAAAGACAATCTGTAAATATGTACTGATCCATCAGCCTCTCAGTATATAGGAAATGCTCTGTCATCATTAGCTAATGACAAAGGAAATGTTTTTTTAGGTAGTCCAGGATACTTAACATAAGGAGCCTGTTATTAAATAGCTGAAGCACCGATAAGCACGCCTGTGTTACGTGTAACTTTAGTTCCCAGTATAAAATCAGACAGCAGAGATATGCTGTGTGTTTTAAAGCACCTCGTTTTTGTATATTTTGCAATTTATGTATCTGTCTTTTTCTCAACTATATAAGAAGGCAGTTGCTTAAATTAATCTAGGAACAACCTAGCCTAGAGCATGTCTCGTATTTCCCTTGGTGATATTTTTGGCAAACTTCACTGAAAGTCTCCTAAGACTTTTTTGGTAGCAATCCACTATTATTTTTGTTTTTCATGATTGCTTTGCATATCGCTTGATTTAATAATTCTTAGATTTGCTTCTGAAATCCACTCTCTGCCTTTCTAACCCACTGTAAACCAACTCTATGCCCTACTCCAAGAACAAAGTCATTCTCCAAACTCAAATATTGTCAAAACAATAGTAATGGCTGCCATTCATTAAGTGATTTTTATTTGCCAGACATTCTGTAAACTTTATTCAATTTAATCTTAACAAAGACCCAGTGGGATAGGTAAATTATGAGACCATGTGTGCTGAAGAAAAAGAAGCACAATGATGTTAAACACTGACTCACTCAACAGAAAACTGATTATATTATCCTGTTACTTCCTATTCTAAAATTAATTGATTATCCCCCGTAGGCATTGGGAAAGACAATCTCTGTATCTATAGGGAGTCATACCTTTCTGGGGTTTGGTACTGTGTGCAGTGGTTTTTAACAGCTGGGATACTATAATTCTATCTGAGAACCAAAAGATTTATTGTGGTGAACTTTGAGGCACGTTATACATATGATGAATGTAAGAGCCACACACCTACAGGAACCCTCCATATGAGGCAGTAATATATTCTGATACTATAATTCAGCTACTTTTATGCTTTTTCTTTAATAAGCTGAAGAAGAA
The DNA here is from genome assembly GCA_028534135.1 of Potos flavus. NCBI lineage: Eukaryota > Metazoa > Chordata > Mammalia > Carnivora > Procyonidae > Potos > Potos flavus. The sequence continues at coordinate 113,852,903 of CM052883.1, forward strand.
AAGAAGAAGCAAAAAAAGCATTCTCCTATTGATCCATCTTTTTTTTTTATTGTGCTTAGTGTTGCAAGTTGGAGAGGCAGTCTTCCGAGTGGGTGTCATGGCTTGGTTTGTCATTGATAAGTGAAAACATGCAACTTTCCCTTTTGGTGAAGATATAAACAGAAGACATTTGGATATCATTGCTCCTTTCAAATGAATACCAAGCAAAAAGATAATGGGATTCTAAGGTGATCTGATCTTAGCCACTCTGTACTGAAAATATTTAGAAACTCAGAAACACACAAAACTAATTAAAGAATCATAGCAATGTGGACTAGTTTGCTAAAAACAAATCTGAGAAAACCGAATGAAGAAACAGTTGTATATTTTAATTATAATTCCTCTAGTATATTAACTTTTATGATTTTTAAGATATCATTGACTATATTTGTCTAAGGTTTAGCTATCCAAAAATCTAAAATTAGTTATCCAAAAACATTAGCTATCCAAAAATAATCACTCGGATACTTGAAATTTCACTTTTACTGTAACATTTATCTTGAAATACTAATATCTCTGGAGTAAGTAATAAGTGTAGTTAAATTGATTCCATTATTTTGACTGGGGCAGCAGGAGGGTCGCTGGCACAGAGAGGGGTCAAAAGAGGAAAGCAAGGAGTGTTAAAAACTTCTTCATTTTGGCTTTGACTGGAGGTGGTCCTCTATGAGTGGCAGTGAACTATCTATTGAGTAAGGAGAGAGAAGGTAGCATCTGGCAAGACACTTTCCAAAGCCCTCCCCATGGAGACCAGATACAACACCACAGGAAACTCACTGGACGTGGAACTTAGTAGTTTCCTTTTTCCTTATTTGAGAACAAACAGCCTAGAAGTTTCTCTTTCCACTGCATCTCCAAGTCGTTCCAGGGTGTTTCTCTAGGTTCCAAATAATGAACCTGCGTATGCAACGGCACCCCTTCTGATGGGGCCTTCCTAATGAAAGATTAGTAAACAGAAACATACACTACCCTCTTATTGATGTTCCCTTATGATAAATATTTGGGAAACAAAAAAAGAATAGGAATTTAGTTTCTCACTGTAAAATTGCTTCTTATTAAGTAATCCGTCTCAATCAAATTATGAGTTAGACACATTGGAAAATAATATATACAATTAGATGTGTAGAACAAGTCCAATTCTACTTGGGGGTTCAAGTGTCTTCTTTGTTGGTGGTGTTGGTGTTCCCAACTTTGTCAAAAAACAATCAATAAAGAAAGCTAAATGAATAAAATGCTTGTTCCCAGAAGAAATAACTAGCTTTAGATTTCTGAATTACAGAGAGCAGTCCATTTTCCCTGTCAAGCCCGTTCAAACATGTCATACTCCTCACAGTAATCAAAGCAGTCATCTTAATACTATATTCTTTTCCAAATTAAGTGCTTAGATTTCATCATCTGCACCACATTGTTGAACAATTACGTTAGCCTTTATTCCCATTTCACATATATCTGTGAAATGCATTAGGCAGCCATTTATGTTCCAAAGAGCCTGGGCATTCCAATTGCCTCTGGGTTATATCTTACTGGATTCTACTACCTTGTTCTAGGAAATTTAATTTAGCTTTCACAGTTTTCACTGGCTCTCCTTCTCAACGTTTTTTTTCAACCTTGATTGTTCTTTTTCTTCTTTCTGAGATCAAGGGTCTCTCTCTACTCTAGTACCATTTCCAATTACTTCCCGGAGTTATATAGTTTTCCCAATTTTTCAGTCATGGATGTGTTTCTTAAGCGATGCTTAGTTGTTTGCTCTCTTTCCTCATAAAACAAGAGTTGCCAGATGGTAACTCTTCCTTTAATGATTAACCTTTTAAAAAATTTCTATCTAAATTTTCTTCACCTGAAAACTTATGTTTATGGTCGTGCTTTATTCACTTGGTGACTCACCCATGTGAAATAATTCTCCACCTTCACCTCCAGCCTTGTTCCTTATATCCCTTCAACAGTCTTGTGATTTACTAACCTCTAGGTGACTATCCCAAATGCTCTAGAAGATATAAAGGATTGAGGGTTTGTGAGAGATGGTTGACACAGGCTATTATCTCAGATCTATAGTTTCCAAATTTTTGGATGTGTCCTTTAACTATTTTGTCACACTATAGTTCTTTATTAGATGGGTCAGAGTCTGGTGGTCATGGTATTTTTTTAAGTCCATTTATCCCTACAGAATTTCTCTGTTAGACTCTGGAGAGATTGCTCAGAAACATAGTTAGTGCAAGTGCTTCCGGAAAATATCCCTAAATGGAGTCCTGCTCCAACACCAAATGAAAAACTTTGGTATTTTCCAAATACCTGTCATGGCATCTGCACAACCGATTTTGACAAGCATAGAAAAAACACACCTAACCATAGTGATGGAGACTGAGAGACCAGGCTTCAGCCCTGGGCAAAGGCAATACATTTAAGAATATGTTCTTTCAAAATATTGCTGGTATTTTAATTTAATTTAATTTAATTTTTTTTAAGATTTTATTTATTGATTTATTTGACAGAGAGAGAGAGATCACAAGTAGGCAGAGAGGCAGGCAGAAAGAGAGGGGGAAGCAGGCTCTCCACTGAGCAGAGAGCCCGATGCGGGGCTTGATCCCAGGACCCCAAGATCATGATCCGAGCTGAAGGCAGAGGCTTTAACCCACTGAGCCACCCAAGTGCCCCGGTATGTTAATTTTAATGGAACAATTAAATAAATGTAATCAAATATTTACATTCTTCCTATGCAATATACATTGATCCTCTGGTGTAGGAGAAGTTGATTGAACTGATTCTCCTGATTAAACTATGGAGTGCCTCCAGTATTGTGCTAGAGCCAACTCATAAAAGTTGCTCACTAAGGTGTATTGTGCGTATATCTTCCCAATAGTAGCTTGAAGTAAAGCCATGATGAAACTATTTACACCATGGAACTTGACAAACAGCATATTAGAACTTCTTTTTTTTTTTTTTTTCAGAGACATCATTGTTAAATATCTACCGGCACACTGTTGGATTCATTTGGCTTAACAGCCACCACTAAAAGAAGCAATGTTGGTCTAAACCAGAGGGAGGATAACAGGACGTATGAAAGTTTATATGTCTTATATATTGATATTATCATCCTTTCTGGTGACTTTGGTGGTGGTACGTAAGCCACAGATACATTATAAATTCAGGTTGTTAAAATTCTTACAGGTTGACAAAACAAGCAAATCTGTCTGGTTCTTTGAAGATATAATTAAATTGGTTCCAGTTTGCCACCTGCAATTAACAACTAATGAACAGTAGAGTTATACTACAATATTTGAGTGAATAGCAAAAGAATATGAGTATTTTTCTTTATTTTGCCAGAGAATTAGTGACTAGATTGTCTATCCAACTCATAGCACAAAACCATGTCCGGTACAAAGTCACTTACTGCACATCTTTGATGACCCAGACCACATTGCTTTTTGAGAGAGCCAATTCTATTTATCCAGCTCTAATTGTTAGAAAGTTCTTCTTTACATTGACCAGAATGTTGCCATCTAATTCTATCTTTTGACCCTAATTCTGCCCTCTAAGCATACAGAATAAATCCTGCCCTGTTCTCCGAACTCCAAGTGTTTGAAAGCAATGGTGATGGATATGCCAATATTTGACAAGTGGGTTATGTGGGCTCCATGTGTTTCTTTCTATAGAATTAGACATCCTTAGTTTTTCCCATTAATCCTGATTTTTCCCATTAATCCTGATTTAATTTCCCATTAATCCTCCTAAGGCATGGTTTTCTGACACTTTTCACTCCGGTTACATTCCCCTGGATATAGTGTTGTTTGTTAATGTCTCCCTCAAAATATGGTATTTGATCTGGACATTGTACTCCAGATGGGATCTTTCCGGTATATAGGAATGTGTTACATTATCCCCTCCCAAGTTGTGGATGCTCTATCCCTCAGTATACACTAAAGATATAGTAGCTTTTTGGACATCGATCATTTTATTTGTTCATTTTAAGTAAGTAAGTAAAAGTAAGTAAAAGAGCAACAACAAAAAGCAAGCAAACAAACAAAGTCCAGGTAAATCAAGTCAGCATCATCATATACATTAAAACTTTATACATCTCCAGGCAAGAATCCTGTTTAGTGCTGGAGAGGACACACAGTGAGTGATCAATAAAGCCTGTTCTTTAATTTGAATAAACCTGATCTTGTCATCCTCAAATGTGATAAGCCCATCCCTTAGTCTTCATCCAAGATATGACTTAAAAATTATATTTAACAAGACAGGGTCAAGTTCAGGATATCCTCTCAGAGCAGAGACCCTCAAGAGGAAAGGGGGATTCTCCCTTTCATCATCCCACCATGACCTCCAAAGAGATTTGTTGGTGTATGTGCCACACCCTTCTTCCCAGTCTCACCAGTGGTGTGAAAAAACTGAGCATTCCTGTTAGTCTCTATTATTAGAGACATTTTCAACTCCTCAAATAACTAAACATTCATGTATCCAGCCTACTCTTATTAACTAGTTCTCATTTTTCCCTCCTATGTAAAGAGCATGAAAAATTTTGTCTGAGAATCATAGGACTAGATTAGTGGTTTTCTAGTTATGTTCCATGAGGTCAGGGCTCTATACCTTACCTGCTTTTGTCTATTTTATAGTTTGAGGTTCTGCATGGAGCTTAATTTGATAAACGGACATTCTCTCTTTAGTGAACTCAGACATAACTCCAGTAGTCACTGCTCTCTTTCTTCAAATGTACAGAGACCATCTGTTTAAATAATCCTTTCTAGAGTATTACCTAGAATTAGTTTTTCTTTTAAACAATTCACTCCCGTTTTGATCATCTTTTGATTCTTTTCCCCATAGTGCTTCACATATAATAGACTGACCAACCATAGCTTCAAGCTTTTTCATTGCTCGAGAGTATGAATGGTGTGGACCTGGGATTCTTACAGAAAACAGCTGAGTACTATCTCACTGTCTCCCCACCTCTTTTTTATATGTTAATTCCTTACTAACATATCTTTTCTCCCGTTTCTGGTTTGAAGGTTTTCTCCTTGAGAGAGACTGTGGAATCAGAAGAGGAACTAAATAATTCTTCTTTGTTGTCTTTGTCTCTATACTTCCATTTCATTTGTCTATCATTTCCTGCTCCCTGCTGCTTATAAGTTGCATGTATATTTCTTTGCCCTTCCCACACTATATCACATTTATTGAGTGGTTATCTCTCCACCAGGCTGGAAGCTCTTTAGGTGGCAGAACTGTCATACATCTGTAAATTCTGACACTTAGTACAATGGCTGGCAGTATAGTGATTAAGCATTCATTCATTCACTCACTCATTTATTCAAAAATATGTATTAATCAATTACTGTCAGACTGCAGTTAACAAAGGGGTGGGGATACAGTGGTGAACAGACTTGGTCTCTGTTCTCAATGCATGCACATTATGTTGGGGGAAATATACATGAAGCTAATCACCAAAAATATATTATTACAAAATTAGGCAGCATTCTGTGCTAATTAAATGCAGGCCAGGGCACATGAGTTGAAAGTCGGCTGGGAAAGTTCAACAGTGGTAGCTATCACTTGGACCAGCTTCTTCTGCTGCCATCTCCATTAGAAAGCCCGCCACCACATGCTCACAAAATAGATGCCCAGAGAAATGTCATTAATCTTCAGCTTGCTTCCTGTTGTCTTCTGTTCTGAGCTCTACTCCTCTGTGTCTAAATCATATTTTTCATTTCTGAATGAGCTAAGTCTAAGGAAGCTTGTACTGCTCTTTTGTGTGCTACACCATAGCACTGGGATCAGTTCTTGGAATGTGGCTGCAACCATATCCTTTTTTTCCCTTCTGTATAGGGTTCTACCATTCCTCTAAAAATTCTTACTCCAAACTGCTCTCGAGAGCCTGGCTTTAGCTCTGAGGTCAAATAGACCTGAGTTTGATTCTCAGTACAATCACTGGCAAGACTCTGGCAAATTATCTTCTCAAGGATCCAGTTTTCTCAGCTATTAAAAAAATATTTCATAAGATTGTTGTACAAATTAGATGAGATAATTTATATAAAGTATAGAGCCTAGTGACTGGTTTTCAATATATGGCAGCTTGGGTCATTCTCAACATCATTATCATCGCTGAAATAGGCAGTAATCCGTGTTTGTGGAATTGAATTATTTTCACATTCTTATTTCTTTCCACCATCATTTTTACATGTGCTAATAACTTTGTAATAACCAGGAGATTTTGTTATTAAGAATACCTTTTAACTGCTGATAGAGAGTGTTTTTATTTTTGTGGGTTTTTGTCTCATTTTTAGCATTTTAGTCAATCCACATTTTCAGTAGTGTTTCCCTCTCCATAATCACTTTGCAGTGAAATAGTTCCTTCAGGTTCTTAATTCATCCAAAATTTCATCTCATTGGAATTTACGGCACATGACATGGCAAAAAATAAATAAATAAATAAGGCAGGGGATTGAGTGCTGACTTTCAAATTTGAGCCCCTCTTGCCTTGTACCTGACCTAAAGCTGTCTGAGAATCAGTCCACTGCTCCTGACAGTAATGCATCCCATCCTTCAAGTGTAGTTAGCTGGGCAGAGGTTTTACTCTATTGGGCTTATGAACTATTTATTCAGACTTTTTGGTACAAATCAAACAGATTTGCAAAATTAAGATGTTTTTATTCTATGTAAAGAAAGTTATAGTCTTTTCAATTATAGAATGAGTCTGGACAAGTTTATACAGTGACTCAAGAACCAAGTCTTATCTTAATTATCATTCTGGAACAAAGCAAGTAAACATACACACAAACACACACTCTAGAGTCTTTGACTTTGATATCCTTCCAATATAATATAAATAAATGCACACACATGTAGGATAAATCTAAAGATAAAGATCATTTAATCAAAGCATGAGTTAGGTCATTACTTATCACCTCTAAGGTGATTAAGACAGGGGAACAGAGAATCTATGCTCTAGGGCCCTACAATTTATTTACTTTTTGTTCTTTGCTTATGGACCAAGACAGGAAGTGGTCCTGTGCAAATCCAGTCATCCGAATAATTTGTAGGCCATTAAAAACACTATGCTCTGTTCCATCTCAGACCTCTGAAACTATATTCTTGCTGAGTGTGGAATGCCTTCTGCCTCCAGTTGGTCACCTCACTGCTACTCCATCTTAAGACTTAAGCGTCGATGTGGAAGTCTTCCCTTCGCGCCCACCACCAGCGCCCCGCTAGGTGCCCTGTGTTCACTCTCAGCTAGAAAATCCCTATGAACTGGATTAAAATTACTAGATTCCTCATCTCTTTACTCCAATCCATTGAGATCAATGCCTGATCTTGCGCTCTGACATACCTAATGCTTAAATACTAAGTAAGCACAAAGACTATTTGGTATATTTTAATATATAAAAGCAGTGAATATATGTAATATCATGGCAATTAAGAGCGCAAGCTGTGGAGTCAAATATCTAAGTTTGTGACTTGGTGCTCACCCTTATTGCTTGTGACCTTGGACAAGTTATTTAGCACCCTGTGCCTCAGTTTCCTCATCAGTTAAATGAGTATAATAATATCTACCTAATGAGATTTTTGTGATGTTAAATGAGTTCGTGCAGGTAAAGTGCTTAGAGCAACACCGGGCACGCAGAGACAAAAACTGCTCTTATTAATAGTGTTGATCTCATCCCATCTCTCTCTCCTGCCTCCCTTTCATCCTCATCTCCAAGCTCTCTCTCTCTCCTTTTACACACACGTACCCAGAAACAAAAGCAGGTTTGAGGACCAGCATTATTGTAATTAAGCCACATTTTGGCAAGGTTTTTTTAGCTCTTGTTCCCAACATTACTTTGGGGAAAGAGCACTGAACTAGAAATGGTCCGTGTCCCCGACTGTCTTCTAAGGTATCTATCTCAAAAAAGAACATTCCTTTGAATCTGCTCATTACTCTGTATGCATTTTTTAATAAACAGAATAGGCTTTTAGATATATTGTGTTTAATTCCATGTAAGAATTCCAGCACTTACATTCCATGTAAGAGTGCCATCAGAAACTTGGAACCTGGAAGTACAGGGAAAAGCATATTAAATAAGGGGTCAGGGAATTAGGTACTATAACCGCATTTTGGAGAGGTCACAATTAATCTGGGCCTCATTACTGCGTAAAATAAGGAAGCTGCATCTGATGAACGAAAGCCTGAAACTGCAATGAGTCTATTTTGAGATAGAGAAAAGATATTTAAAGGTAACACTCATGTTGACAGAGAGAGAAATGTTATACATGGATCTTATGGAATCTTATCAGCCATGAGAAATCCTGCCATTTGCCACAAACGGACGGACCTTGAGGGCATTATGCTAAGTGGAGTAACTCAGACAGAGAAAGACAAATGCAGTATAATTGCACTGATATGTGGAACCTAAAAAAGCAGAACTCCTAGAAATAGAGACTAGAATAGTGGTTGCCAGGAGCTGGAAAGTAAGGGAAATGAGGAACTGTTGGTCAAAGGCTATAAAATTCCGGTTATAAGATGAATGCGTTCTGGAGAGCTCATGTACAGCAGGGTGATTGTGGCTCACGATACTGTGTTACACACTTGAAAGATGCCAAGAGAGTACATCTGAAATGGTCCCATCACAAAAAAGAAGTGGTAATTACATGATACGATCGCAATATCAGCTAATGCTACAGTGGTAATCATTACGCAATATTTAAGTGTCTTAAATCGACACATACACCTTAAGCTTACACAATGTCATATGCCAATTATGTTTCAATAAAGTTGGGGAGGAAGAGAAAGAAACGTACAAAACGGATATTCTTGTGAAGATGGGTGGGAGAGTAAAGAAGTCAGGAGAAGTAGGTGAGGCAATCTTGGAAGACTCTGGTTTCTTTGCACCAGATCTTGAGAGCGTGATAGACGTGAGTTATGACCCAAATTAGAGAGCTCGCTGACTTTTTTCCCTTATTGCCCTAATAGAGAAGATGCTTTTGAAAATAATCTATGTAATGCATCGATTTTAAAGAGCACTTAAAGTTAGTAGGTTTGGCTTGGGTTTTAAAGGAGCAGATGGGCACAGACCGCAGGAGGGGCTGGAGAGGTAGAGAATATCTCTCAATGGCTACCACGCCAGAAACTGTGAGGATGGGGAGAAAAGGCAACGGGTAGGATGAACTCAAATATTTCCAATCTTCATTAGAAATGGCAGAGATGAGGGGTGCCTGGGTGGCTCAGTCGGTTAAGCGTCCAACTCTTGATTTCAGCACAGGTCTTAATCTCAGCGTCCTGAGATCGAGCCCCACATGGGGCACGAACCTCAGCAGGGAGTCTGCTTGAGATTCTCTCTCTCCCTCCGCCCCTCCCCCTGCTTGCACTGTCCCCCAAATAAAATAAATAAATAAAACTTAAAAAAAAAAGAAATGGCAGAGATGATAGTGGGGAGGTGAAGAGGAAACCTTGCCAGATCACCTCAATGTTAACGTGAGATTTTGAAATCTAGATTAGGGCCCCTGTGGGTTCTTAACAAGAGTGAAAATAGTACATAGCTCTGTGTGAAGAGTTTTTAGATTCTTAATTGAATTTTTTCTTGAAATGAAATTGTTTATTGTAATTTAAATATGCGGGAATAAAAGGCACAGATTGTATTTCTAACAGCACTTATATTTGGAATAAGCATCATCTCTAATTTATTTGAGATAGCTTTTTTTAAATTTTTAGATGCCAATTGGTAATTCATATTCCCCAAACAATTTTCACTGATATGTGAGCAGCGTTTAATTTTTTTTAAAAAAATCAAGCCCTGTTGATATAAAATGGAGGGTTTTTCATTGTTTTGTGATGTTACCTGTTGCTCGAGGAAGCATAAATATAGAACACGGAGATCGAGTAGGAAAGAAATATTAAAACGAACCATGCTCACCAAGTCCTGGCTGTTCTACGTGGGCTATGGAGTCAGACCTTGACACAGCTCACACAGACAGGACAAGAATTAATGAAAACAAATCTAAATGCCCCAAAGGGGACAAGGTGGGAAAGGTAATGCTTCCTATTTGTTAATGCAGCTTTACCTATCACAGAGGATTGAGTATGTGCTAGGTGATTACACACTTGAATTTCCTAGGAAATCAGATCTTCACAGATAGAAAGATGCTTATGCTTCTATTAGCAAATGAGAATTAACAAAAATGATAACAGCAATCAATCAAACTAACATCCTAGTAGTGGACATCACAGAAACGTGGAACCAGCTTAGCCAATACGGCATAAAGAAATGCCAACAAAGGAAATGCATTGCAGATCCCACTGAGAAGCAAAACCCCATGGAGGGGAAAGCCCATTGTTGCAAGAACACAGACTTAAGCTCTGAATTATTAAAAAAATGTAATTTAGTAGCTCTTGAAAATGCAGTTCAGAGGCCCTCTGTAATACATTTTAATATACATTTGCTACTGTATTGTTTCCTCTTCTTGAGAGTAAAGACCAGGCTTCTATTTGTTTTCCAGTGTTTTCCAGTTTGTGGTTTTTGGTCAATAATAAATATTTTTATCTAAATGTTGGACTTTCTCCTATGAAGATCAGAGAATGATGTCTGATGTCTGAGTATTTTAACTGTGTAAAAACTGAACTGTTATTAAGATAAAAAATAGCATGGAGTCACCTGGGTGGCTCCATTGGTTAAGCATCTGCCTTCAACTCAGATCGTGAGCTCGGGGGCCTGGGATCGAGCCCCACATTGGGCTCCCTGCTCAGTGGGAAGTCTGCTTCTCCCTTTGCCTGCTGCTCCCCGCACGTCTCCCACCCCCTCCCCCCGGCTCTCTTTCTCTCTCTCTCTCCCTCTCTATCAAATAAATAAATTTTAAAAAATAGCATGGTAATAATTACAATTAATGAAGTTTATGAAGTAACAACTTTAAAAATTAAAGAATCAAAATCGCTTCTATATTTAGAGTAAGCCCTTATGGAGTTTCTACATTTATTCCTGTGCTGCTTCTCAGGATACATGCCTTGCTCATATATAGAGAAAATGTCTCTAAGTGCTTTTTTATGAAGGAAACATAATATGTGCTGGTATAACAGTGAGAAGTGAACTACTGATTCAGGGTTTACTGATGGATGAAATTAATTTAGAAAAGAAATATAAATAGAAGCAGAATAGTCGTAAGTAGATGAGACATAGCTGTCCACATGAGCTATCACGCAGACGCTATTCCTTTGAGCACAGGTTCACCCGAAGTCCTCTGAGGGCTGAGTTTATTGTTTCCACCACCCGTTGGCGAGAGCCTGCCGGCGCTGCCCTCTGCTCCCCGCCTTTCTGATAGCACACGGACCTGACTGATTACTTCATATCCAGCCCTCATTCTTAGAATGTTCTGTAGGGTAACCATGTTTGTAATCCCAATAGCACCATGCAGCATGATGTTATTTCTTAGTTCATGGTTTTGCCAGCGTCCCCAAAGACAGAGTGGTTATTTCAAGGACATGTTTGCTGATTTAGGTGGCAGTGGCTTCCGCTAAGATGCCGTCGCCTCTGAACAAGGACACATTTTTTCCACCATCAGAGCTGCCCATCACGAACTGAGTCTAACGATAGCTTTCACTGATGGGCATGTGTAACCTTTGGCCTTTCTCACATCACACTGGCTAAAAACTCTAACTCCTTACATTAGGGGGTTAAGAGTTCCAATTAAGTCTTCTGTTACCAGTACATGTAAAAGCCTATCATTTTGGTGCCTTCCTTTTTCTTTCCTGTGACTTCTCCGAAGAGAAAAATAAACGGAAATAATATGACCCACAAACACTCTGGATTATGGGGACATGATGTTTTATAAGAGTTTTCTTCTACCAAGTGTCCAAGTAGGGATTTGAGACCCTGCCGATCCCAAATCTATTTGCTGCTTCGTGTTTCTAGATGACCAAGAACGGCACAGTGGAATCTGAAGAAGCTAGCACTCTTACCGTGGATGACATTTCGGATGACGATATTGATTTAGACAACACAGAGGTAGATGAGTACTTCTTTCTACAACCCCTGCCGACGAAGAAAAGGAGAGCACTGCTGCGGGCCTCGGGGGTGAAAAAGATTGATGTGGAAGAAAAGCATGAACTGCGTGCCATCCGCCTGTCGAGAGAGGACTGTGGCTGCGACTGCCGAGTGTTCTGTGATCCAGAAACGTGTACCTGCAGCCTGGCAGGCATTAAGTGTCAGGTAAGGATCTGGGCTTCAAGGACTCCAAAGAGGAGACCTCATACACCACTCCCCATGTGGCAGAGAAAGAAGTTTCTCCCATACAGGAAGAAGCTTTGCGGCAAGACAAGACCTATGGTTCAAGAAGAGAGAAATATTAAGTCAGGGACATTTCTGGGTGTACATAATATGCTGATACATATAAAATATAACGGGAGAGGCAGCCCTAGCTGTAGCTTAGCCCATCAGAATCACGTCCTCTTGGATTCATGTGTCGTACCAGCTTATTGCGGGTTTTTACAAGCATCAGAGAGATCGTCACATCTCTGACATGGGAGTTTGTGTTTTCTGTTCCAAGTACGGGGTACAAAATGACGACAGGTTAGAGGTGGCACACACGGGTGGGAAAATGACAGGACTGGGACTTAAGAAAATGGAATTCTACTCCTGGCTCTGCTTTCTGCTAGCCGTGTGAAATTGGCAAATCAGGTAAGCTTTCTGGGCTCAGTTTCCTTATCTCAGAAATGAAAGGGCTGGATCGGCAGTTGGCAAACTGTGGTTCATGGGACAAATCTGGCCTGCCACCTGTCCCTGTAAATAATATTTTAGCAAAGCCCAGCCATTTTGCGTCTCTTTGTTTGTCTGTTTTGGTGTCATCCGTGGCCGCTGTCATGATGTTACAGCAGCAATGAGTAGTTGCCAGGGACACTGTAGGGCCAACAAAGCCTAAAATATTTCTTCTCTGGCCCTTTACCCAAAAAAAAAAAAAAAAAAAAAGGAAGAAAGAAAGGAAGAGTTTACCAACCCTTGGACTAGATGATCTCCAAGTCCCCATTCATCTATATGATTTATGCTCCATGATTAGTGAAGTGTTATTTTATGAAGAAACTTGCCTTTTTTGATAAGGACAGCCACTCAAGCAGGCCAAAAAAGAGGGTAGTTCTCATCCATTAAACAGTTGCTTAAAGTGGATTAATAGAAAAGGGATTAATGAGTGAGAAAACAGTTATAGATTCTGGCTCTGCCCCTACTTTTTACTGAAACCAGGATGACGGGGCTGGAGTGTGCCTTTTCCTCTGTGGCACAGGAAAGTCCCTGCGCCTGGATAAGGTGGCAAGCAGAGCCAGTTCTCTCTGGGTGCCTGTGCTCTGGCCTGCATATAGCTGAATTGGTAGCAATTCGCAAATGTCTTACGAGGGCCCTTGGATTGCCAAGAATTCCACCTATTATCACCTGAGTGACGAGTTCAGTCCCATGACACTTGGTGAACCCAAACACTCTGCCGGCAGGGCCCAGTCGCTCTAATTCTGGGGTATGGTGACACGAACATTCCTTTTCCTCGAGAAGCTTGTAGTCTCCTGGAGTGAGGAGGGCCAAGGGGAGAGCCATCACCTAAATGCATGGATCCACCAGCCAGAGTCGTAAATGGGCACAGCTGTCCCAGCCCTGCAGGAAACATACACCAACGGTGGACCAGGAATCCAAACAAATAGAAGGAAAACCAACGTGAATGAACTATTAGGCTGCATGAGACGAAGGGGTGTCAATCTGGCCATGTCAGGCAGAAAGTTCATTTTATTATAAGCCAAGAAGAGGGGCATGGCCAGTATGGAAAATGTCATCTAATTTAGCTTAAACATAGCAGGGAGGGATGGGGGCAGTAAGTTGGTGTCGTTTAAAACTGGGCATGTGAGCCCGCATGCAATGGAAGTGAAGGGAGCCTGGCGCAAGGAGCGACTGTGAAATGATGCGAGCGAAAGTCAGGGGGAGGGGAGAATGGAGAAAGAGGAAAGCGCGGGGAGGGGGTCAGTGAACTAAAACTCCATATTTAGAGCCGGAACTCATTTTTATTTTGAATACAGGTTTTAAACCCGGGTTGACTCCTACGTTTGAAGACTTCACTTCCCCTCTTGGTTTCTTTGCAGTGTGCTTGTCATTTGCTCTGGCGCCAGTGGGATTAAGTCATCCCAGATTCAGAGGGGTTGCGGAGAGGTACTGGAGTTTTCTTTGGTCTGTAAGAGTTCCACGGGCCTAATCTGTGTTCTTCCTTCCAAGGTGGATCGAATGTCTTTCCCTTGCGGCTGCACTAAAGAAGGATGTAGTAACACAGCAGGTAGAATTGAATTTAATCCGATCCGTGTCCGGACTCACTTTTTGCACACAATAATGAAGCTCGAACTGGAGAAAAACCGGGAGCAGCAGATCCCCACGCTGAACGGCTGCCACGGTGAGATAAGCGCTCACAGTAGCTCCATGGGCCCCGTGGCGCACTCCGTGGAGTATTCCATCGCAGACAATTTCGAGATCGAAACGGAGCCCCAGGCGGCGGTGCTGCACCTGCAGTCGGCCGAGGAATTAGATTGCCAAGGAGAGGAGGAGGAGGAGGAGGAGGACGGCAGCAGCTTCTGCAGCGGGGTCACAGATTCCAGCACGCAGAGCCTGGCGCCTAGTGAGTCAGACGAGGAGGAGGAAGAGGAGGAGGAGGAGGAGGAAGAGGAGGAGGAGGACGACGACGACGACGACGAGAAAGGGGACAGCTTCGTGGAAGGTTTGGGTCCCCATGCGGAAGTCGTCCCTCTCCCTTCCGTCCTTTGTTATTCCGACGGCACGACCGTCCACGAGAGCCACGCGAAGAATGCTTCTTTTTATGCCAACTCTTCGACTCTGTATTACCAAATCGATAGCCACATTCCGGGAACGCCTAGCCAGATCTCTGAGAGCTATTCCGAAAGAGATCCTGTGAAAAGCGGTACCCTCTCGCTGGTGCCTTACACCATGACCCCGGAGCAGTTCGTTGACTATGCCCGCCAAGCTGAAGAGGCCTACAGCGCCTCCCACTACCCGGCTGCCAACCCCTCTGTCATCGTCTGCTGCTCCTCTGCGGAAAATGACAGCGGTGTGCCCTGCAATAGCTTATATCCCGAGCACAGGTCCAATCACCCTCAAGTGGAATTTCACTCCTACTTGAAAGGCCCCTCCCAGGAAGGGTTTGTCTCCACGTTGAATGGTGACAGTCGCATTTCAGAGCACCCTGCGGAAAATTCTTTGAGTCTGGCAGAAAAGAGTAGATTGCACGAAGAGTGCATCAAATCACCCGTGGTTGAGACGGTCCCCGTTTAGTAGCTTAAATGCTTCTAGGACCGCCTCTTCTCTCATTTAAAGCACTGTATTTCATTGCATTTCCTGGGCCCCCTGGTGGTTTAAACTGAGGACCAAGAAAACCCTGGACTGTGGTGAATCTTCCAGACTGTATTTTGTTTTCTCCTTTCTAGCTGCGTGACCGTGGCATTGCACAAATACAGTCTCTATGAGGATTTTAAAAGATTTCCGACTGTTTTGATAGAAAAATGCTAATTTTAAAAAAGCCTATCTCACAGTTGCCTACCTGTCAAACTGTGTGAAACCTGTCAAGCTGTGTGGATCAGAGCTCCAAGTTTTGGATTATCGGGCCTGTGCAAGATTGTTAACTAAGACTGGGAAAGAATAAGATTTAGAGTCCTAATTTTCGATAAATCTGAAGATGACGGTGACTTTTTAATGTAAAAGTAATTATTGTAAGAAAAAGATTTAACCGTTCCATGTGTATTTTATTTATGGTAGTTAGAAGTCACGTTTTGATGAAAATGAACAGCAGCATGTTCTTTTGAACTGAAGACGCATAGTTAGTAACACCGAGCATGCCCACATGGATTGCCTCTGGAATCCATTCACGTTTTTATGATCATGACTGATCAGATTTGCAAATACTTTCTTAAGGGTGAAATAGGCCTATTTTTGCTATTTTGGACAAATAAATGAGTCTATATGTGCAGGTCCTTACACAGTTTTCTCTAAAGTTAAGAGTTAGGACAATCCTCTGGTGAGGGTCTAGTCATTGCCCTCCCTCAGTTGACTCCAGAGATGGAGGTAGAAAGAATTGCCTTTCTTTTTTAAACAGCATCATCTTGGTTCTTAGCTTGGACAGCACCTTTAAACTCTACTCCCCTACATCCAAATGCACTTTAGTGCCCCTTCATGGTACCTTGTGAGGGGTGGGGACTGAGAACCCTTTGAGATGAAAAATTAAAAAAAAAAAAAAATTTTTTTTTTAAATCTGTAACTAGTATAAGGTTCATATAATTACTATAGAGGAATCATCCAATGATACTTTATGAAGGAAAAATGACCTATTTTCCTTCGCCACTCTGAAGACCTAACTCGGTAAAAGCAGAGGAGGCAGAGGAAACCTCGAAGAGACACATCCTCAGCGACCAGCCTTTTCTACAGCGTGATCAATCCATCTCTACAAAATGAATATATAAGGAGATTTCCTTTTAGTGACTAGCTGATTGAAGGGGGGGCCTCTACCCAAATACTCAACTAGGCCTTACTTTTCTGAAGCGTTTTGATTTCTCTTGCCTGGGACAATTAGCAGAACAGTCCAGAATGCATTGAATACTTTCTAATTACCTCACGTTCTCTTATTAAAGGGGACAGATAGAAATTTAAACATGCACTCCCCACCTTTAGATTATCTGCACTTGGTTCGTCGGAGGACTTCTAAGATCCCGTTTTCCTGTACATTAATTTAGGTACCTAAATAGTGTGTTTGACCTTTTTTCCCCCACCAACGCAATATGACTATGCTAAGTCTGTTTCATAATTCCAACCTTCCATTGTTATATCATTTCACATTTTATGCCTCTTTGAAATGTGGACATGCCTTGCTATTCAGTGACTGCATCGCTAATTTTTATGTCTTTTAGACTTAGGTGTTTAGAAATATGGATAGAAATATATTGTAGATCTCAATTCCTTAACAAATACTATTTTGTTTCATTGAACTTAAAAATGTTTGATCTCGAGAAAGTCCTCCAATGGAAAAGTTTCTACTAAAACTTGATTTGGGGAAAACATGTTTCCTTGGCAGCTCTTCCACTGTGCAGTTGGTTCCTGCCCTCTCTCTACCCCTCCAGGGGACCAAATTTATAACCGTTAGTGTTAACATTAAAGGAGCTTTGGGTTTGTCCTTATGGAAGTAGCGGTAATGAGGGCAGGGATGTGACTCTTGAATGATAAGCCCTTTGGGTTAATCAGATTGGGGTTTTTGCTCAAATCTCTGTAGTATATCTCGTGTTGTCTACAAAGTTACACTTTTTAGTGCTTGATTTCCAAAATTGTTTCCCTTATCAATACAATCTAAAGAGCACAGGCCCAAAGAAAAATGACAAGAGGGTACTGTTCCTTCATTTAGGCACGTGAAAAAAATCACACGTGGCCTGTTTGCTGGACCGTTACAAGCCCTTGAAGTATTTACTCGTGAAGCTGTCAGCATATTCTTGGAACACAGACTGTGGCGGTGGTGGGGCAGCGGGGAGAAGCGACTGTAGCTGGGGCAAAGTTGAAGGGTAGAATGTCAGTCCAGTTTCTGCAAGGATAGATATTTAATTTGGTTCAGCTTTGCATTCGCAAGAAGGTTGACGCCTACTTGTTCGTTTGGCTAGGTCTCTGTTTTGTAGCTTCATTTCCAAAAAATCAGAGCTTTTTTCCCCCTATCTGTCCAATTGAGGCTGAAAGTCACTTCGCACAGAAAGATTAACCTTCCAAGCACGAATTCCATTCCAAATTTTCATATATATGTAACCTAACCCCTAAACATCTCCTACAAACTACATACACAAATTACCTATTAAAACACTCCCATAACACACACACACACACACACACACACACACACACACACACACACGATGTATATCACACACTGGAGAATGACAGATTTTAGGCAATGGCCAAAAATAAATACTGTATCTTTTTCCCACCCTAGAATTTGATTGGGTTTTATGATCAAAAAATAAGGTCTAGAAAAGAGGATAATTTGTAAAGCTATAGTCTGAAAATGTTGGGTCAAAGTTGCAAATAATATTAATGATGGATTCATTTCCTTGTTATTTCCTTTCCCAGAAATGGTGAGAGAGCACAGTGTTCCATCTGACTTTTTTTTTCCCTTAATAGCCCTTCTATTCAACAAAAACTGCCCACATACCAGGAGAGCTCTACAGTTTTTCTAAGCTTTTTAAAATGGGGATCAAGCTGGATGCAGCCAGTTGGGGTTCTTAAGATCTTTATGCCGAAACGCAGTGACACCTGACCTGCAGGTGCTGGGTTGCCCCCATCGTATATCTAACCAAATTATTGTCTTTTTCTGACACACGGCTTTGTAGTCATTCACTGCCCATGGCAGAGTTTCATGCTTTGGTCCCCGTTGTTTTAACAGCAGCCCTATACTTTTTACTGGGATGCAATTCCCAGTTATAATCCAGACCAGATTGATTTGCAAGTCAAGTGGCTGGAGCAGCTTGCATTTCCTTTGTCATTCTAGGCTTCCTTTGGGAGAAAGAAGTCAACGAAAGAGATTTACTTAAGTCCTCCCTGCCCCCATTGTTTAATCACCGATTATTAAGACATACGGAAAACTTGTTCCACTCCTATCTTTTGTTAGCTGAATAATATAGTTACTTTTTAAAAGTCAATCTTCTCTTTGTGGTAAAACTACATTTTTCCCAGTGTCCCAGCCACATGTAAAATGTGAAAATAATATTATTTGAGTCATAAAATCTTCACAATCATCTATGGCCCAGCAATAACGGCCCCCCCCCCGGAGGAAAAAAAAAAAAAACCCACTATGAATTACAGAAACACTGGCCACAAAATAATCAAGAAAAAAAGAGATTATAAGTGATTATGTTCTTTGAATTTTTACTCTCTAACAGATGACATCTCGGCAAAATTCTGGTTTGGTTATCATTAAACAGGGAAATAGACCATGATTTATTTGCTATAAAATGACATATCACTGCTTCTCTGATTAAACTTCTGATATTGTACAAGTTTATAATTCTTTGGTCTTGATATTTAGAATTTACTAAGTATCAACTCTATTAACAAATATTTATAGAACACCTACTCTTTTAGAGGAAGTGCTGTTGGTAATAAAAAGAGGAGGTAAACACTACACATTCTAAGGGATTGTGATGATGAAGGGGAGTGGCATGAAATAATCAAGCCTCACTGTAACTTTTAACTGGTGATTTTATATCATGAATTAGAAAAAGTGACATAAATTCTTGTCTAATTACATGCAAACTGTAACGAAAAGGATACTTCTTTTCCCTAAATTAATGGAATTCACTGGATGCTCTTTTTCTCCTCTCCTCCTATCCAAAATTTCTGAATTAAATCTAGACTTAGCTAGAGGAACTGAATCGAATGAAAAAGAGACTTTCAGCTAATTGCTTCTTCAGTGTTAGATCTATATAAGTGATGCTAAATTTATACTAGCAAACTCCTCCCAGATAGTTTCTAAAGCTGGTTGCCTCATATATAAACCAGGAAACATTTCAGGAAAACTTTGAAACAATGATGTGGAACATAATCCCTCTTACTTCTTTTAATAAACAAACAGCCTAAAAAATCAGCAAAACCATAGTTCCAAGTTCCAAAGGCACTGCCCTGTAGCCTGTAGAAAACAGGTCCTTTGGGCCACCTCACTTTTCGCTGGGGTTACAAAACCACCAAATGAGCGGGTGGAAAATGGACATTCTCAGAAGTCAGATAGAGACTGCTTTTTTAAAAGATGCCAAGAAGCCTTCCATTTCTCCAAACGTGACTTCACCTTCCTCTTTAAAAATGGCATCTGTTCCTTATTCTCTGGCAGAGTTTAGAGTGTCATTACCGTAACCAGTGTGTAAAACACCAACCTTAAGTGGGAAGTACCTTCTTACTCTCAAAGGCAAGACTTGAGTGTAATTTGAAACCAGAACTAGCTGTGTGTCTTTACCACAACCAACATGGAAAGCTTAAAGCCTTAATCCCTCTCCGTTCTAACACAAATTTGCAACTTCTGATTATATTATTCTGAGGTCCGCTAACTCGTGCTCGAGTAACTTAAATGCCGAAGCCACTTGCCACAGCTTCGCACAAAAAGCACAGCTCAACCGATGTTTTCTGTCGCATTAAAGAATTTAATGGACTTAATTTAACTGAATATCCACAATTGAAAAGCCCACTAAAATAAGGAGGTGTCAGGGTGGGGCGAGGATGGAATCTAAGCCGAATAAGTGATGGTGTCTCCCGGGAACCGTAACGTTTCGGCAGAGCTGAACAACTAGAATTTTCACCAGAAGAACTAGATTTACAAGGGGCAGCCCGAAGCCTAGAAGGGGCGGTGACAGTGTCGAAACTCAGAGCCCAGTTGTGTTCCATCTGCTGCCCACCATCCACATCGATTAGGTCCTACTCTCTAAAAATTATCTGATGCTTGCTTTGAAAAATAAAAAAACACCGAGCTCCAACACGCTAAGGAGACTATTTTTAAGATTTAGACACATTTTATATTAAAGTGACTGACAGACTATTGTCAAAAGTGATGAATATGGAAATAAAAGAGCTCTTTAATATTTTACCTGTCAAATCTGCATATTTAATGTGACTTTTTAAAATAGTCACTTCTAAGTTTTACTTCAACGCCTCTCAGCTTTCCAACTAGACCATGAGACCCCCTTCCAACCAACCAGTGCTGGTGGGGTTTTTGTTTATTTTCTTTCCTATCAGAAATTCAAACTCAAAGCTTGGTATGACCTGGGTTTTACCTGGTCAGTGGTTCTGCAGTTGATCTAACTTTGGGCTGTCTGGAGAATAAAGGGAATGCTTTGGGTTTTGATCTCTGACAGTAGTAATTCAGACAGAATGATTAGAAGCAGGAAGGTGAATACAACCAGATTCAAAGCCTAAACCAGCTCATTCTTTATATGCAATTACTGTAGTCTAATTAACAGATAGCCTGGAATTTTAATAAATACAGGTACATGTTACATTCGTGGAAAATGAAGTAATTTCAAAGATTTAAGTCATGTTGTTGACTTTCTTTCACTTGTGATAAATATATCACTCTACAGGGTAATTGTTTCTTAGTTGCTACTTTACACTTGCTTATAATTCAAGAAAAGTCAACTCTAGTGTGTCATTTTATTTCGTCTCATAAGTTGCTGGCAGAACTCAAGTTTCAAGAGAATATGATAGAATTCATTTTGGACAACATTTGCATTTAATGGGCTAATGATGACATTCCTTTCTTGGCTTTACTCATTATTGTGATAATCAAATCCAGTTCGGTAACTCTCATTTTAGTTACATGTATGAGGGCATTTCAATATTTTAAGATAATGTATCTTGATTCGAAGGATTTAGGAAAAGACAAATTTATGGTAGAAATTAGCTTTGCCTTGGTCTAAGTGAATTTATGCGTCCTGGTTGAGTGGTTTTAGTAGCAATTTTGGAATAACTGTTTTGTTAGGTATGCATTTCCTTCTACTTTGGCTTTCTCCTGATATTTTTATCTGGCTTGGGGGTATCCTAAAAGTTATTTATCGATGAGTATTTGGAAGGACATTGATTTAGAAAAGATCTCTTTAAAAATTATCTAAGCTCTTCTCTCACCAGAGAACTTTATCAAGTCTTACTGCCATGCTATGTAAGACCAGAAACCCCACTGTCAGGAATGTGTCCTCCCAATATGGTTTTGCTGTTGTCTCTACATAGGAAGCCTATTCAAAATTAGATAAGAATTCTAAACTTTGTAACTTAATTTATCCAATTTTGTTTTCTTCTCTTTTTTATGTTGGTCAGCAAGATTTTCCCCTTAGCTGTAAAGAAAGCCACCCATATTTAAAACAAATTCGAAGGAATTTGAAATTTTACTTATTTATTCTTTGAAATTTTATTTAAATATAAAAGAAAAGGAAGGGAGAAAATAAAATCAAAATCTGAATTCTCCTGAAGAGGAAAAACCTAATATCTAAGCCTGAGAAATACATTGTCTGAGGTTATTGTTTTTTTAATTAAGTGTTGTTCCTTGGATGCTTTAATGATACCCAAATAATATCTGAACTTGATAGCCTGTAAATTTTAGTAGTTGGCACAGTCATTTCCTTTGTACCATAATTAAATAGGTCCCCTGCCAAAGGTTACACTCTTGAATCTTGATTCATCAGGCGCTAGTCATCCCAAATGGGTATCTTAGACTAGTTTAATCTCTTCACAGATCCTTACAATGGCCAACTGCGTGTGAATAATGAAAAGTTTGAGATTCTTGTGTATTCTTTAAATTTTATAGTCCTGAGACTAGAAGAGATCTCAAGAGGTCATCTGCCTCATCCATCTATCTCCAGGGAGGACTGTCATTCAGGCATGCCCCACAGGAGGGATACTCATCTATTCTTAACATCTCTAGGGAAAGTGGTTTCCTTGGCAACACAATCCAGTTCTCTTAGGTTTTTCTCACAATAAGAAAATATCTTGGCCAGTCTTTGTGGGCTAGGCACCTGGCAACAGCTGTGGTGATTTGGGCCATTGTCCTGGCAGACTTAAAGGACATTGGGTTTCCCCTTACTTTGATGATTATTGTATTTGATGACTCCATAAATCTCCTAAGAAATCAGATTCTTAAAAAATAAAGATGTGAGTACTGAGACCATGTTCAGTAACATAACCTGCTTTCAACGAATATGACGGTAGGTTTTTTCCTTCTTCTTTTTTTTTTTTTTTTTTGTTCGTGTTCACCACTGCTGTAATGTCAGGCGGTAATGTCAAGAAAGGTGACTGTTTCAGATCCCCAGTGACAGACATCAGAGTTAGGATCAAGTGACTTGACTTGCTCAATTTTCTAAGAAGTGACGATGACATAAAGTGAGCATTTTCTACCTTCTTGCTTCTAAATAAGTACCTTCTCGTTAATCTTCCTTTACCCTAAAATGACAAATGAGAATCTCAAGCTTTTCCACTCCTTCTGGGGAAGATGTGACTAGTTTCGGAGAGTCTGCTGTGGAATAAAACGACTCCAGAGAATTTACTCAGCCACCATTTGATCCCAGCCTCTGTCCCCATGTTATTTAAACAATGGCTGCCTGCCTTCTCAGGGATCAGCAGAATGATTTAAAAATTTGTCATCTTGACAAGGCCTGAAATCGAGGGGAGGAGTCTGGGAGGATGGTGATTTTTTTTTCTCCCGATTCCATCACTTGATCCAAGCACCCCCTGCAGCTTTCAGAGCATTTTCTGTTTGCTCAGGGTTGCTTCCAACTGAGTCAGAACTAACCAGAAGATGAGGAGCACTCCCAAAATCAATGTTTCCTTTCTCCATGGGATTTTTTTCAATCTCACATACAGCTGCTTATCTCCCCAACTCGGATGCTCTTGGTGAAATGACAGCCACATGGGTGTGGTTGTTCCCCACAAATAACACTAGGAGAAATAACCCTTTTTGCTTTAAAAAAAAAAAAGCTATAGAATGTTTATGTAAAGAATGTTGAATAATTTGGCCCATGTTTTAATTGACTCTAGACAACTCTATGGAAATAAGTCTGAGGCGTAGTTTGTGAAACATGTTTCAAAAGTGTTTGATGTAAAATAAATGCTAGACATTTACAGTACAGACATAGTTAAAAAATTAAAAACCTGTAGATTACAACTCTGTTCCTAAGAACCTCAGCCTTTATTGTGTCTTAGTAAAGTTGATCTGCTTTCATTTTAGTTTATTGCATTTCTGGTGTAATAGCCTCTTAAGATAGAACTATTAATACATATGTACTGGTTAATGCCTGTTAATGCAGAAAATGGCACTTTGTTATTTCAGTGTGTTTCCCTCAATGTCACAGGGTATATCAATTTGATAGGAAAAGGTCATTTGACATTGGTCAAAAATGCATTTTCCCCATTTAAAATATATGTGTATAATTGGTTGCATAGACAAATGGCACCTTTTGCAGTATCTTTATCTTGATCATAGTCTTGGATGTCAACTGTGTCTCCACTCTCCAGCTGCCATAGAAATTCGGAACATTTGCAAATTCTGGTGAAATCAAGTGAGCTGAATGTAATGGTAGATCAAAGAATCCAAAGGACTTGAGTGTTATCCTTCAGTCTATGTTGAACCATTCGGACATTGGGAATGGTCTTTACACAAGGGAAGTCTTTTGAGAGTGTTTTTTGTTTTGTTTTGGTTTGATTTTTTGTTTTGTTTTGTTTTTTGCTGACAAAAAAAGTAATTTAAAAACCCAGTGAGATAAACTCACCGTTACATTTTTTTGACATTGTGATTGGCTTTATCTCTTAGTTGATTTCCGTTATTACCTCTTACTCAATTCCAACAGTATTTCAATAGACATTTTCTTACTGTTATGTTCAATATAATCACTCAGAAAGAGTTGAAAGGGAAGGAAATCAAACAACAGTTCATACATACAATCGCTTTACACTAAAATGTCATATTGTATGTCACACAGTTTCTAGATTGATTTCTCTTGTGTATAAGTTATAACATCAAAGATGCCAAAGGGTATATAAAATAAGCTACAATAATATTCAACAGAACTTAGCCTGGATCTTATGTTGTAATAATTTATTCATATTAGATGTAGTCTTCTGTATTTATATTTTCAGTATTTATTATGAATGACATGGAAATTCGTGTATTTATTGTGGCTTTTTATTGCAGTGTGTATATATATAAATCACAAATAAGCATTTTTAAGTCTTATCCTTAAGTTTCTTTTATTAGTGGCACTTGTATTATGCTGTACTTTTTATTATATATTGTACAATATCTTGTCCATTTGTTCGCAGCAGAGTAAAACCGGTTTCTAAGTTGTATCTACTGTTGCATTCTTTTGTATTTTGTGTAAATCTTTTGTTCTCACATACTGAGCTGTCACAAAACACACAGGGATACCTCCCTCCCTCTGTGTAACAGACAGAGTCTTGAAACGGTGTGTGAAAAGAACTCCTGTGAATGGCTTATTACATTACCCTCTCAAAGACGTGTTAACTTTATTATGATTGATCCCTGAGTGTAGATGCTGCTAATATTTCCTTCCTCAACTATTCAGCTCCTTCATCAAGTAATGATGTGTGAACAAATATGAGGGCTAGAGAGGAACTCCCTATTCCAATGAAATTTGGGAGGATATTTTGACAAAGACAGACCCAATCTCTTGTAAATGGTATCCTGTAATACACCCGATTAGTAGTATTTTTGTTTTGCTTTGCTTAAAGCAGACTCTGGGTGATTTGGTGTTTAGAATACTTATGTGCACAGGGCGCATATAAATGCTAACCTGTTTGATAATGCTGAATTAAGGTCACCTTTTATTGGAAATAGAACAAAGAGAACACGGATCCTTCCTCATCTCCGATTACATACAAGTCACTGTCCTCGAACAACTTGTTTTCTTACTCTTGGGATACTAGATTCATATTTTTGAAAGTGCAATCATAATATGTGATTGTGTGAACATCCTACAGCCCAAATTTGATCATGTTGCTCACTTACCTAAAATATCTTCTCTGATAGTCCTTCCTCACTGCCATCAAGATAAAATCCAAACTCTCTGGGATGCCCCTCGAGCTCGCCCAAGATCTGGGCACCACAAACATTTCCACCCTTTTTGCTCATCAAGCTCTCTCTTTGCTTTGCATGTCCTCCTTTGCCCACAAGACAGACTGCTTAGACCTCGTCTGCTACTCCATTTTTGACTGCCTCTGCTCAGCATGCCCCTTTCATCCAGAACACACACCCCACAACCCTGTCCTAATGGCACAACTCTAAGGACCGTCTGCTTGTTTTTCAAGAGAAAACTCAAATGTCTCTTCCTTTATGTTGCCTTTCTGATTCTCCTCAAACTGGATTACCCGCTATTCTATACCCAGTCCGGACATTTCTTTTCATATTCCACTGCACTCACTTATGTAGGTATCTACTCCCTCTACAGGATTCCCTGAGAACAGAAAATGTGTCTCTACTCTCCATGTCCTTGGCCTCCAGTTTAGTGCCTGGAACATAGTAGACACGTAAAAATGTTTGCTGATATATGTGCGGTACAGTAATGAAGGGTACATTTACAGGAGTCTAGATGAGGGAAAGATGGCTGGCCGAAAGGGAGGAGAAGAAGTCAGATTCAAGAGGAGTGAGAATTTCAGCTGGTAGGGGACATTCCATATTCCACTTTATGGATCAGCTCGAGGAGAGTCCGAGTCAGGACCAAGTCACCCTCTTCTGTGCAGAGCAGAGGGACTTTGTTAAGAGCAGATGATTCACCTTTGGAACAGATGAGCGATCAGCTGAGAATCGATTCAGATACTGCAAAGCTCTGAGAACTGGTCCAAAGAATCTGACTTGTACCCTTAGGGAAATAGGGAGATCCCAAAGACATCAGGAATCAGAGTAGTTGCAGTATACAGATGGTTTGGCAAGATGAGAATGCCGGAGTAAAAATCTTCTTTGTAGCTATTGCAATCACTATTCTTTCAAAATAATACTAATAATAATAACTGCAGAGAGCCTTCTCTGTTTAGAATACTGTGCTAAAGAATAGGGGGCAGTGTGCACAAGACAGGTAGAGTCCCTCCAGACCAGCCAGGATTGGGGTCTGGGTGATCATGGCAAAGAAAAGGTCAGTTATTTGAAGCTCTACTGAGGTGTGAGAGATTAAAAGTAGCGACAAGAGGGGCACCTGGGCGGCTCAGTGGTTAAGCATCTCCCTTCGGCTCAGGTCATGATCCCAGGGTCCTGGGATCCAGCCCCCTATCGGGCTCCCTGCTTGGCGGGAGGCCTGCTTCTCCTCCCACTCCCCCTGCTTGTATTCCCTCTCTTGCTGTGCCTCTCTCTGTCAAATAAATAAATAAAATCTTAAAAAAAAAAAAAAGTAATGACAAGATTTTTAGTTTAAAATACTGTAGGTGGAGTATGGGAAAGGATTTAAGAGACAGATACATCATTAATAGACAGGAGGTTACAAGAAGAAAGCTATGTTCTTTTTGGATGTTGAATTGATTCTGGAATACTTGATGAAAATAACAAATGATGGAGGGAAACAGGAGTCTAGAACTTAAATAAAGATGTAAGATTGAGGCAAAGGAGTGTTTTGTTAGAGGAGAATACAGGTTTCCCCCACTATCTGAAAGTAGAGCATTCCCATGAAACCTTTCATAAGCTGGAATGGCATAAAGTGAACAAGCGATTACCATTTCATAAAATCGAATATCCTCTTCAGAGTTCTTTTGGTCATCAAAAACAGATACACTAGGTCTTCCACAAAAACCAAGTAGCCTAACGTTAAGGAACTTTCTGAGAGCAGGAAAAACCTGGATAGAGAGAGAAAAAGAGGAGTAGAATGGAGAGGACTGAACATTTCCAGGGCTGGTGGCGCAAGCTGTGTTCTCCAGCAGCAGATGCTGAGATGGAGTTTAGCAAGCTTTTTATGAGGGCTCGATCCTCGTGGAAGCCAACGGGAGAAAGCAGATCAGGAAGAGGGAGAAATCAAGCTTTGATGCAGACCCACCAAAGCCCTAGCCAGGCCACCCCCACTGCGGTGCTCCAGAGTATAAATGGCTCCTCCGACCTTGGTGGGCTGAAGACTGCTAGGCTTTTATAACCAGCCATGACCAGTCTTTGGGTGTAGTCCACGCCGGGGAGGGGGTGCTCTGGGGAAACATGGCACTCTGTAGCACAGGAGCACTCTCAGAAGGGCTTCTTTGAAGAGAAACCCTCGAAGGTGACATAGCTCTGTATTCCACATTCCATCCCTCAGATCCACTTCTTCATTTAAATTTCAGGGAGCAGGACTTCTAGGATTCTGGAAAACTTAGAAGGGTTTGGTGAGTAGAGTAAACTACAGCCCCTGCCACTCTAGCTGGTCATAAACTACAACTGATACTCATCATCTCCCTCTTTCACTATACATTCTCTGCTGCTTCAGCAGCCACCTCTACAAGTCTTGGTGGCTTACGTGGTGGTATGACCCAGACCCCAGAGGCATCTAAGTGGTTTTTCCTTCCTGCTCCCAGAATATAACATCAGCCCCATCTCTTCCTGATAATCAAGGTCAATTACCTCTACTAGGATGGTGACCCTTCTCCCTGCCCCAAAATGCCCAGGCAGCAGCAGGAGCTTAAGTTCTATGGGAATCTTTAGCCCCCTGATAGAAGTATGCCCTGAAAACTAGGATCTTTAATCTGGTGGAGCCTGCAGAGTTGCGGGGTAGGAAGCACAGATCTCCTCAGCGGGTCATGTTAAATGGGTCCACTTCGGCTTTCACCCCATGGAAGAAAGCTGTGCCTTGGTAAAAGCTGAAAAGTACCCATGTTGGCTATCCATCTACTTTGTCTCTAGATAATATGAGTTTCCATCAATTATTTCCATAACTCTCTGTAGGTCAGGGTCCCTAGGCTGCCACTCAAACTTTGCTGCTCATTATAACTGCATCCTCCTTGTTTTAGTGCTTATGTGTCATCACCTGTCCTCTATGGTTTTAGAGTTCTATCATCCCCATTGGCCTACTTCTTTAGGTCAGGAAATGTCCATGCTCCATGTATATCAGCAAGGGAATCCACATTACTAGCCAACTGGTAAGTGCAGCTCCAAAACTCCTTCTTATTAACTGATTTTTTAGACCATTCCCAGTACCAAATGTCATATTGGGTTTTCTAGAAGCAGACTCTAAAATGGAGGTGGACATGTAGGATACTGATTAGGTATCAACACCTGTGGCAGCAAGGAGAAAAAGCAATTGAACAGAGGGATAAGTTGAACCGTGATGCAGGTCTGACAAGGCCTCAGGCCAACTCGTGGGGAGCCCCAGATCCGATATGGCCCACTGGAGTTGTCCCCTAGTGAGCCAAAAATGTCAGATCTTTAGGTCCCCACCATGACCAGTCATCGGATGTGACTACCCCGGTAGGTCATGCTTTTGAGCAAGACATCTCTCTGCAGCTGCGGCCATCCCCAAAAGAGATAAGTTTGCCCTGATATGAATTTGGGTGGTACAGCTCCACGTCCATCACATCAAAAGAAGAAATAAAGACATGTAGCAGTTCAGAGATCAACGTAAAATTTTGAACTTAGATTGAAAAAAAAAAAAAAAAACGAACACATATATTTACCAGTACTATGGTTAGGAGCTCTCTTTGTTGGAATCTCTCAACAAAGTCTCCACTAATGTACTTTCTCATAGATGGTTTCCATGCTCAAGCCCCCTGTGATTACCACCACTCTGTCGGTATGGAACAGCCTCTGCTTCTTTGTCAAGTTTTCACTGGTAAAGCAAAGCAGCAAGCCAATTACTGAGATCATTCAGATGAAAATTTTACTTTTGCCTGAATTAGCCAGAGAATTGAAGCATCAATAGACCTTTTCACTTGACTGATTGAGATAATTGCCTCACTTTTCTGGGGAAGACCTATAGCTGGGAGGCTGTGTTTGGTCACCAAAACATGTTTGTAATATGTATTATTGACTTTTCTTGAAACAACTATGCTTGGCTAGGTGCCACACTCAAATGCTCGCCCTCGTGAAACGATACACAGTAATACCATACCTAGAAAAACTCAACTCTTGGAGTCTTTCATTTTGAGCAAGCCCCCAAACACACCAGCTTAGACCTCCGAAAGGAGTAAAATGGCATCTAGGGGGGTCTGGGAGGAGGCGGCAGAGCAGGAGGTTGGCTCAGTGGCTAAGATGCAGGAAGTGAGAATTAGCTCCAGGTGCATGGGAACAAATGGCCTTTCCTGAAAGGAGTGGGTAGGTGGACTTGAAAGGAACATGTAATTTCCATTGATTATTGGAGGGGTGAGAGGAATTCATAAAGAGACCTGAGTAGGGGCAGACATTAGAGCAACAGCAGGACTCCGATCATAGCCTTTGGCCCGGCTTCTGTGGAATAGAAGCTTTTTCTAGCAGCATGGGGCGAGAGGAAAGAGAGATTCCAAAGAAACGGCACCGCGTCTGAGGTTTCTGCAGCATTGACTATCTGGCGGCCTGCCGTTTCCACCGCACGGTCAGCGATGACCTAGAAAATTCACTGAAGAGCAAGATGCACATTAGAAAACCCCTCACAAACTTGAATTCTAGGAGAATTGGTCGGCATGTGTGTGTAATTACTTTGGGATGGCTCCCCTTGCTGGCCAACTGGCAGAACGTCTTAGATCCTGAACAGGAGTGGAAGGACATACCCCTGAGGCATCCTACTTCTAGATTTTATTTTCTAAGTATCAAGGTAAACGAAGGGAAATCTCAGCCACGGAATTTATAAAACCCAGCGGAATTATTTTCTGATTTCTCTATTTCTTTATCCTCAGTGGATGTTTAAAGGGTTCAGTGTTAGGATTTGTGATTATAAAATAATATGACTGCTTTAAATCTTTAAATTTTTAAAACTTTTATAGCACATCTAAGGGTTCGAGGTGATAGATGAGGTACACAGCGAGCGCACACACACATCAGGATTATTATATCTAAATAAGCCGACTTTTTTTGAGGAGACACAGTAGGGAGGCTGCTATTGTTCAAGGCTGTCTTGAATTTCGTTTAAAAAAATCCTTTGGAATATAGCTTTAATTGTGACAAATCTTAATACTTTAGAAATCTATTTGGCTTTTTTTAATATCCACGTCATTCAGAATCAATTATGTGGAAACACTGATGAACTAATAAAGTTAAACCATTTACTAAAATAATAAAAATAGGGGCGTCTGGGCAGCTCAGCCGGTTAAGCATCTGACTCTTGATTTCGGCTCATGTCTTGATCTCAGGGTTGTGAGTTCAAGCCCCTCAATGGGCTCCATGCTGGGTGTGAAACCTACTTAAATAAAATAAAATAATAAGAATAAAATATATGACTTCCAGATTTTTCCCCAGGATTTCCCCCCAAAATGATATTAAAAATGTCAGATAATTAAGTGTATATCAGCTGATATATACTGATATGTATATCAGTATATTCCCATAGTTTCGTGTCTATTTATTTGAATAGAAGAACTGGTATATTATATTAAAATTTTTAAAGACAAAAAAAATTTTTTTTTAAAGATTTTATTTATTTATTTGACAAAGACACAGCGAGAGAGGGGACACAAGCAGGGTAGTGGGAGAGGGAGAAGCAGGCTTCCCCCCCCCCCCATGTGGGGCTCGATGCCAGGACTCTAGGATCATGACCTGAGCCAAAGGCAGACGCTTAACGACTGAGCCACCCAGGTGCCCCCCAAAAAAATTTTTTTTAAGACAATTTTATATATAGGTATCATCAAATGTTTTTATGTACTTTTGTCATCAAGAAGTCTAATTCAGTCGCTAGCACAGGGCTAATTTTTTGCTTTGATCTAAACCAAGATTAACAAATCTTGCTTGCAAGACAAAAGATACTGGCCTAGGGGGGGAAAAAAAAACAAAAAACTCTTAAACTGATTATTTTATTTAAGCCGATCCTACAACAGATAGGATGCTCTTGAAATTAACACATTCCCACTCTTTCGGTTTTATTTTTATTTACTTTTATTTTAGCATACCCACTGTATTAGTTAAAAGATTCTAACGTATGCTATGTTTAGAAGCAAACAAGCCTCTTAAATCTCAATTGTTTATCTTAAATGGGTGAGGCACTCGGCTCTAAACTGACCTCAGGGTGTATTGAGACTGGGGAAGGCTCCACCCTTTGAATCATTGACGCCTCCGGGAGGGAATGTGGCTAATCACGCACTGCTTCTTCAAGGTTTCTAGCTAGAAGTAACACATAGCACTTCCCCTGCCCTTTCATTGCTCAAAATAAATCATACAGACAGAAAGAGAATTGCATTTTAATTCCTATCATCTTACCTGATTCCCAACAAAGGTACTTGAATTATTAAAAAAGGGGAAGGGTTGGGTAATGCCTCCTACTAGGTGCTTGAAGAACGGAAACTGGTGACCGGCGCCAGTAGCAACCAAGAACATTCACGAAATGAGGAACTTTATCTCAACGCGGAGAAAGGGGACAGTGCTTCTTAGCTGAGAATCAAATACAGCAACAGGATCTAGTACGACTTCAAATGTATACTTTGATTTTCTTTTTTGTTAACAGCAAGAGGCCTAGCATTGTATTTGCTGATTAGGTTTTAACATCTGAATTTCTTTCCAGGTCCTACTTTTTACTGCAATAAATTGCGCGTAAATAGAGCTCTCCGGTGATTTCACAGTGATTAATGAGACCGTGGGTAGGGCCACTCAGGGTGGCTGGGAGGAGTGGGGCAACGGCGTGAGAGAGCCGCTGCTGTCAGGACTCCCACCTCAAGTTTGAGCGTTGCCATGGAGACAGCTGCAGCGGGAACCCCCTGGGAGCCCAGTACGCACACTGGCGGCCGGACCTTTGTATCAGACAGACCCCCCAGCCTTTCAGAATCAGCATAATGAACTCTTTAGCCCGGGTGTTTCTGCCACTAACCTAGGGGACAGTCTATTCTTCCTTGCACTGTCACTCGCCAGATGTCAGTTTAGAAAGACAAACTATTTTCTCTTTCTTCCTGTCCTCTTTCCTCTCAGCTTATTTTCATATCACACCCTGTCGTTTTTTTTCTCACGTTATTGTTATGTCAGTAACAGTTATTAATAGAGCAATTCACAGATTTAGATACAATGGAAAATCCAAAGAAACAAACAGGGCCTGTCACACGGCACTGACCCATAGAACTTTCTGTGATGATGGAAATGTTCCAAATCCGTGCTGGTCAATGCAGCAGCCACTGGTCACAGACGGCTACCCAGCACTTACCGCCTAGACGGTACAATTGAGTAAATTTTTTGATTTCTTTCCTTTAATTCCTTTTAATTTTAATTGAAATAGCGGCATGTTACTTAGGCTAGGACTATCGTAGTGAACAGCACAGTCCTAGAATCGTATTTTGGCCCCGTGAGTTGTGCCGCCTACAGCTGGTCAGGGATGAACCATCCTCAGCAGCTTCCTCTCACGTGAAGTAGCGTGTTTATTATCTGCTCTAGGGCATATTATTGTTATTGCCTCATAAGATATGCCTTGGCCTGTGCTAACCACCTCTTGTAAATTTAATTACGCAGCTAAAGAAAGAGGAGGGGAAGGAGACGTGATGATTTGGGCCATTACAGGTAATAATTATCTAGAAGCAACCCTTAAGCGGTAAGAAGTTACTGTTTCTAAATAATATATTAGCAACCTTACTGTGATTCTGCAAAAGAACCAGATACTAACTAGAAGTCATCAGTTCTAGTCCCAGATTTTATGCTAGTTAACTGTGTTACCTAGAAAAGACACACAGCAGAGGGGTTTTTTGGCCTAAAAATCGTTTTCTGTATGAAAAGGGAGACAATAATATTCACCGTGTGTTTATTACTATGACAGACGGAGGCTTTATTTATGTCTCATTTATTCCTTTCAACAAATTCATAAAGCAGGGATTGTTATGTTCATTCCACAGAGGCGGAAATTGAAGCTTAGGAGGGGTGAGGGGTCAACACTTCCCAGTAGTAATTGGAAGAACCAAAAGTCATTCAACCCTGAGTCTGTCTCCAAAGGCCAAGCTGTG
The DNA here is from genome assembly GCA_028534135.1 of Potos flavus. Classification (NCBI taxonomy): domain Eukaryota; kingdom Metazoa; phylum Chordata; class Mammalia; order Carnivora; family Procyonidae; genus Potos; species Potos flavus. Next base: position 113,886,481 of record CM052883.1, read on the forward strand.
CCTACAGAATCTCATTAGAACAGGTCTAACATCACTCTGAATTCTCATCACTGAAGTGAGGGCCATATATTTAACATATTGAATGAACTTTGCATACATCTAAATGTAGACTTCTTGACTGTACTCCATTTTTAAAAACATAATAATGACTGTAACTCTTAGCAGCTTCTTAACCTGCACCCATCTATGGTGCCCTAATTCGGGGGTTTTGAACCCTGGCTTCACATTAGAATTATTTGGAGAGTTTTTAAAAATTCTAATGCCAGGGATCCTTCTCAAACCAATAAAATCACAATTTTCAGGAGGGGTAGGTCCCAAGGATAATCTGTTTTAAGACCCTCGAGTAAGAGGCACCTGGCTGGATCAGTCGGTTAAGCGTCTGCCTTCGGCTCAGGTCATGATCCCGGGGTCTTGGGACCGAGTCCTACATCGGGCTCCCTGCTCGGTGGAGAGTCTGCTTCTCCCCTTGCCTCTGCCCCCCAACCCCTGCTCATGCTTGTACTCGTGCTCTCTCTCTGTCTGAAATAAATAAATAAAATCCGAAAAAAAAAAAAAAAAAAGACCCTCAAGTGATTCCAGTGTACAGGTGGGGCTGAAAACAGACATAGCAGATGCAGAAGTGGCAGAAACCTGGCTCTTCTCAGCCACCTGCTAGATCTTCACAGACCTGCCTCCAGGAGAAAGCCCTTTGGTATCTTTTTTTTTTTTTAAGAAAGAAAATCTTGTGGTTTATTTTATTTTATTTTATTTTTTTATTCAATTATTTGAGAGAGACAGAGATAGTGAGAAAGAGCACGAGCAGGAAGGAGGGGGAGAAGCAGACACTCCACTAAGCAGGGAGCCTGACGCGGGGATCCCAGCGTCCTGGGATCCTGACCTGAGCCAAAGGCAGATGCTTAACCTTGACTGAGCTGCCCAGGGGCCCCAGCCCTTTAGTGTCTTGGTCAATATGTTTCATTAGTGAACACACGCTGGAGGAAACTCCCAAGTTAAGATGGGAAAGTCTTCTTGCACAAATTCCTTCTGACCACTGACTAACCATGGAGTCAGAGGAATTTTTCATTCGAAGCCTCTAGGCTCAGAAACCTTTGTCACATGCAAAACTGGAAGGAAAGTAGTACAAAGAGCGTAATTATCTGACAGGAGAAGGAAGGACATGCCAGCTTCATTCTGAATTCCATTCCACGTGCACAGGTGCTGTAGTGATGCATGTCTATGTTCCGGTCACTGCAGGATTCAAAAGGCTCCCCAGCTGGCAGGTAACGCCATAGGAATGCGGGTATTCTGAGGCAGGATTCTCCCAGAAAGCAAAGGAGTTTAATAACTAAGGTGGTTCATAGACTAGAAAAGCGGGCTTGCCCATACTCTCACACCTAAACTAATTGCCTTTTGTTTTTCTTTGACCCAAGTTCTAAGCAGAATTTTCTCTTACCAAAAAAAAAAAAAAAAGCAATTGTACATCAAATATTCGGTAGCCCTCAACACAGATAACTCTCACATGATTTTTAAGAGCTCAAAGTTTATGTTAATATACCGTTTTACTAATTTCACTCCTCTACTCATCCTCAAAAATCTGAAGTGATATGCCTTTCTCAACAGCAGTGATTCACAAACTTGGAGGGTCTTGTTTAAGATGCATATTCCTGGACCCCACTCCTGGAGGTCTAGAAAGGGACTCATTCGAAATCTGTGTATTTTAGGGATTCTGGTAAACTCCGATAGGTGCTTGAGGTAGGCTCAATCGTGCTCCTCTAAAGATGTCCCTACTGAAACCATCAGAACCTGTGAATAAATTGGCTTAAATGGCAAATGGATCTTTGCAGATATCACGAGATTTAGGATTTTGAGATGGGAAAGTTCTCTCTGTGGGCCCAGTGTCATCCCAAGGGCCCTAATCAGAGGGAGCAGGAGGGTCAAAGTCAAAAAAAGGCAATGTCGCATTGGGACCAGTGGTGGCAGTGCTATACTCTGACGATGGAGGAAGGAGACATCAGCCAAAGAATATAGATAGTCTCTAGAAGCTGAAAAATGCAAGGAAACAGATTCTCAGATTGTCTTCTGAAGCCTCTAGAAGAAATGCTGCTTTGCCAGCGTTTCTTGATTTTAGACTTCTGACCTCTAGAACTATAAAATAATAAATTTATATTGTTTTAAGCCCCTAAATTTGTGGTCATTTGTTACAGCAGTAATAAGAAACTAATACAGTGATCCAGGAAGTGCAACATTAACCCAAATAAGACACCTGGTACAGAAATCAAGTTCAATGCCTCTTTTTCTATAATGAACAAGAACCTAGAACAGGAAGCGTGAAGGAAATTATCCAACTTCACTTAGACTTGGGGAAAGTCTAGGATAAAAGTGGCTCTTTGTTTGGTTCTACTCTATCCTGGTGTTCAAAGTGTCCTTTTGGATCTAGCCCAGCCTCTCCTGCACGTTCCTCTTCTTCCTCTATCTTTACTTCTATGGACAAAGCAAACTAGTAGATACATTTCTCCCCCCTGAATAAACCACATAATTTGCATTTCACTACCTTAGTATATATACTTCCCTCCTCGAGTCCTTGCATTCTTGGACGATGAGGTTCCTTCAGGGTCAGTCCTGCCTCTCCCTGAGCTATCCTGCATCAGAGGAGCACCAACTTCTGACCTCTTTGGTGTTGGTACGACTGCTCTTTAGAGATCAGAATGAAGAATCCCCAGCGAATCTATTCCTCAGTGTGATGATCTAATTAGCTCTGGGCTTGCCAGTTCTCCCTAAAGTAACAGTGAGGCAGGAATGGATGACTAAAGAACTTGAATCCAAGTCAAGTGCCTCGATTTTTAAGTTCTACATCTTTATGAATTATCTTTAACTTATTTTAACAACTTTTAAATAATAAATTTAAATTACTTTTGTTGTTAGTATAAATAGATACCTTCCTTGTTCAACAATTAAATTCTTGGGGTGCCTGGGGGGCTCAGTTGGTTAAGCATCTGACTTCTGGTTTCAGCTCCGGTCATGATCTCAAGGACGTAAGATCGAGCCCCGTGTTGGGCTCTGCCCTGGGCGCAGAGCCTGCTTGGAATTCTCTTTCTTTTCCTCCCTCTGCCCCTCCACGTTGTCTTCCTCTCTCTAGAAAAACAAAACAAAACAAAAAAAACAAAAACAAAAAAACTTCTCAGTTACTTGATTTATAGATGGCAAACTCGATATTTACATCTCAGTGGAGTAACACAGACTTTTTATTTTTTTTTAATTTTTATTTATTTTAATTTTATTTATTTTTAAGTTTTTTTAAAGATTTCATTCATTCATGACAGAAAGAGAGCTAGAGAGGGAACACAAGCACAGAGGAGCCGGAGAGGGAGAAGCAGGCTCCCTGCCGAGCAGGGAACCAGATATGGGGCTCGATTCCAGGACACTGGGATCATGACCTGAGCTGAAGGCAACCACTTAACTGACTGAGCCACCCAGGTGCCCTCAGACTTTTTAAAACATATTCTCTATTGAGACATAATTCACAAACCATAAAATTCACCACTTTAAAGTTGTTTTTCATGTGTTTACAGAGTTGTGCAACCATCATCACTCATTCCAGGACATTTTCACTACCCCCCTCCAAAATCCTTGAACCATTAATAGACACTCCCTATTCTCCCTGCTTCCCAGCCCTGCCCCAGCCCCCGACAACCTCTAATCAATTTTATCTCTCTATGGACTTGTCTGTTCCATGTAAATTAAATCATTCAATAAGAGGTCTTTGTGGCTGGCTTGTTTTACTAAGCTTAATGTTTTTAAGGTTCGTCCATAAGTGTATCAGAATCTCATTTCTTGTCATGATTGAATAATACACTCCTGTATGGATATACCACATTTTTTCAATCCATTCATCAGTTGATGAATATCTGGGTAGTTCCCACATATTAGGTAATATGAATAATGTTGCTATAAACATTTGTGCACCAGTTTTTTTCGGGTGTGTGAAAATATGTTTTCAATTGTATTTGGTATATACCTAGGAGCAGAATTGTTGGAGCATGTGAAAATCTATACATAAGTTTTTGAGCTCTGATCAAACTGTTTCCCATTGTTTTGGTGACTATGCCATTTTACATTGCCACCAGCAATATATAAAGATTTCAATTTCTCCACATCTTTGTTAACGCTTGTTATTTTCCTTTTTTATTTTAATTATTGCTTTTCTAGTGGGTATGCAGTGGTGTCTCCTTATGGTTTAGATTTGCATTTACCTTATAGATAATGATGCTGAGCCTCTTTTCTTGTGCTTTATTGACCATTTGTATATCTTTAAAGAAATGCCTATTCAAATTTTTGCCTATTGTTTAGTTGGGTTGTCTTTTTTAGTGTAGAGAACACAGTCTCTTAGAGTAATATAAGGGTCCAGAATTTGGAGTACACTCCCAGGCATTAACCAGCATCTTTCTCCTTTTCACAGATTCATTTTTGTATTTCAGGTCATCAGGCCCGCTACAGCATCCCCTCCCTCACAGCAATCAAGCTTAGGACCAAGAAATGAGTGGAGAAACCGCAGCTCCAAAGAAGTTTGGAGGGATGGTTGAATGGCGGCCTCCTTCTTGCCACTCAGATCTCCGAGAGTCTTTGTTTGACCCTCCGAGCCATGCCATTCACTTTCTACTTACATTACTTTGTTTCACATTTTTTGTGAAATATGAAAAAAACTACTTAAGAGCTTTCCAGAGGGATTGTTAGGTTGTCCAGTGTCAGAACCCCTGGATAGCCTCTTTATTCTGTTTTCTGTTTTTAAGAAAATCTGGCAAACCACAAATGTACTCATATTCAATAGTAATTATCAGAAGTAATTCACATTCTAGAAACTAACTCAATGAATGTGGTAAGCTAGCTTAAGGTTAATCAGAAAAAAAAAAGTTAGATGCCTTCATTCTTCCTGCCCTGGTAAATAAGCATAGTGAATATTTCATGCTCTGTTCTTGCATAATTTCAAGCTTGTCATTTCTGTTTATTTTATTGCTACCACAGAGAGAAAAGAGGATCTGAATGTACATTGCTCCCCAGAAAACAGCATTTTAGCAGCACTTACCTGCAGTCACATACATCAAAATTCAAATCCTAGCTCTGCCGCTCACGATCGGTAGAACTTTGGCAAAATGATGAACTTACCTGAGTCCCTCTCCCATCTTCGGGAAAATGGGGATAATAATACAATCTTATAGAAGAGTTTTAGGATTGAAAACAAGATTATATCTAGCATTGCATTTCTTACAATAGGTGATCAGTAAATGTTAGCTGCTTTCCTCTCTTTAAATGTTTGTTTCATCTACAGCTTTGTTATGGTGGGTGGGAGAGAGAGAAATTAGGTAAAAGATTATCAAATGAAAAGACATTAGAGAAAACAAAATAAGGCTCATCATGTATCTGGATACCAGCTAAGGAAGATCCACTCCAGACCTTTAGGCAGGAACTCGATGATCTGTGTGTTAACAAGCTCCTCAAGGATCCTAGTGATTGGCTAAGATAAGAAAACTGGGGTCACGTAGGTGGCACAGTCAGTTAAGCGTCCAGCTCTTGGTTTCAGGTCAGGTTGTGATCTGAGGGTCCTGAGATGGAGCCCCGACTCTGGCTCCTTCTCAGTGGGGAGTCTTCTTGAGATTCTCTTCCTTTCCCACTTCCCCTGCCCCTGTGCCTCTCTCTCTCAAATAATAAATAAACCTTTAAAAACAATAGAAAATTGATGCTATATCTTTTATTCCTTCCCAGAAAAACTAACAAAGCTCAAAGTCGAACATTAAAAATAGCCAGATTGCAGTTTGATGCTAAATAATTTAATAGAAACTTTTGTCAGGACGGTAAGAACGGGCTGCTAATGACCTATTGTATCAAGCAAGGGGAAGTCAATTACTTGCTGGGGACACACTCAATCAAATGCTGTTGCCTATGGGACTTGAAACCTCAAGGCTCTCAATTCCCAGCCAAGATCATTTTCCTCTTCTGTAGCTGTACCTAATTGAGTATGTACAAAACTGAAAGTTGTTTAATTCAAAAGTAAAAATGCATAACACATTTCTTAGTTTACATCTTTGTTCCCAAAGTTAGCTCTAAATTAGTTGCTTAGAACCACATAAATATCTTTCAAGAGCTATAGTAATTGGTGCAAATGGTTAATATACTTTTAGATTTTCGCAGCATATTAAATATCTATTTGAAACAACACAGCAGAAGAACAGTTCAAATAGACTTATCTTAAGTTCTGGAAATAGAAGGCCATGGAGAGAATGCAGCAAACACAAAGAGGTGAGGAAAGGAGAAACAAAGGGAAAGTGCGTTTCCTCTTCTCGTCTGAATGTGGGGTTGACCATAACAACAATGTTTTTTTCTCTTTCATTGATGTTTTTGCACCCCTCCGCCGCTGGTCTGCAGAGTCCTCAGACTCATACCACAAGAAGGCCAACCTTAACCCAGTCAAGGTTCTCCTCTGCTTAGTCAAGGTACACATGCGCTGTACCTCCAGTACATGCAAAAGTCCCAGCTCAGCTCAGCAGGAAAATCTTGATCTCATACATAATCCTTTTATCATCTCCACGGAGCCTACCATGTTTTATGGAGGCTGTCATCCAAGATAGATATAATATATATAATTTATGGAATAACAGGCAACACAAAACAGTGAAGAACAACAACGGTAACAACTGAAGTTAGGCTATCGGCAGGAATGCAAGGGCCTCTAGTTTTAACCCAGTTTTCAAAAAAACTTGAGGGGTACCACTGCTTGTAGTATCGATGCTGTTGGAAATGTGAAATTGTCTATGGAGTCTTAAAAGACTCGAATTGCTTTTGTTCACGGATAGTCCCAATTCTCTTAAATAGGCAGCACTTAAAACAATTTAAGTTACCAAAATCTCAGTAACACTCAGTTTTTCTTCATATATCTATACGATTTATTTAATTATTTGAGAGAAATAGAGTGCGCAAGCGAGAAGGGGGAAGGGCAGAGGGAGGAAATCTTAAGCAGACCCCCCATAAGTGCAGAGCCCATGAGGGGCTCCATCCCAGCACCCCAATATCACAACCCAGAGATCACGGCCTGAGCAAAAACCAAGAGTCAGACGCTTAACCCTTAACCCACTGTGCCACGCAGGTGACCCACCCAGCTTTTCATAATACACCAGGTAAAGAGACAAGGGGATAATCTTCTACTCAAATTCTTTGTGTCACAATGTTTTCATCATGCTAAGAAGAAAAGTAGAGTCAAAATGGGGATTCGCGGTTATTTTTTCATTGTGTTCTCTTTTTAGGACCTTGTAGTAGTTTTCTTTTAACTTTTAATTGTTACATAATTCCATGTATAGAAAAGTTTCAAGAGTGTTACCAAAATTTCCATATTCCTTTTACCCAGATGTTAAATTTTACTGTCTTTGCTCTATCTCTCATACATTCCCCACCCTGCATCCCCCAAAAGTTTGGCTGTAAGTTGCAGAAATATTGCCCCTTCACCACTAAATCCTTCAATGCTTTACAGTGATTTGGACCCATTCTGCTTGCTGGGTGAGTCTCCACACCCTCTGAGGCACACAGACTGGAGGGTTATAATGCCTCTCTCCCAAGACTTTCAGATCAACATTAGACCCAAGCTTCTATTGACTGGAACATCTCCTCAGGAAATTTGGAGCAGCTTCTGGAGTCTCTTGAGAAAAAGAGGGCAGTAACTATTGTTTTTCCTGTCAGGGCCTCTGCTTTCTAACGCTTTTCGACATCCAAAGCTGCGCCAGTATTTAAAAAAGAAAATACTGTTCCCCTCCCACCTTAGCTGCTGACCTAATTCAGCTGAACACACCCTATTAAATATTTACTAAACATTAGTTTACGGAAGCACTATATCGAATGGGTACACAAGGGCAATGCCCACTGGGCATGTTTCCAGTAAATCAAAAAGCACAGTTCTGAATTAGGAACTGATGCTCTGAGAAGAATAAGTGTGTAACAGGCACTTGACTATTTGGAGAAATGTCTACACAATGGCAGGAAATAGAAAAAGATACGTTATAAGGCAGAACCGGAAACATCAAAAGTATAGCATCAGAAAAGCTACATATCTTCCTGTGTTGAAGCGGAAATAATCTTCCTTCATTGATTGTGTGCCTTTCACATTTGCGATAGCTCGTTTTCTTGAGCACCAAGGGCAGAGCTAAGTGTTGCGGGTGCTGACGCTTTTACAATTCAGGGGTTTCTTGTTATGACAATAAACATAAGATTATGAACATAGAGTCCCAAGGTAAATATGTCTATAAAGAGAATTTAAACCTAGACAAATAAGCAACTTTTGAGGGGCTGACAAATAGCACAAAATCAATAAAAGTAACAGACTACATTTGTTAATTAACATGCCTTTATGATACTTCTCCTGCATTTTTTGGTTGCATACTCTTTTCATACGATTTAATAATGTCATTTTCTACATGGAGAATATAAAAATAATTCCCTCTTGGGGCACCTGGGTGGCTCAGTCAGTTAGGTGACCAACTCTTGGTTTTGGCTCAGGTCATGATCTCAGGGTTGGGAGGTGGAGGCCTGCGTAGGGCTCCTTGCTCAGTGGGGAGTCTGCCTGAGATTCTTTCCCCCTCCCACTGTCCCCCCCCCGCACCTCCCCTCCACCCATACTCTTTCTCTCTCAAATAAATAAATAAATAAAATCTTTAAAATAATAATTCCCTCTTACCTCTACCATGATTGGATAAAATTTCTATAAAAAATAAATAAGTTGAGCAACCACTGGGTGGCTCAGTTGGTTAAGTGTCTGCCTTTGGCTCAGGTCATGACCTCAGAGTCCTGGGATCAAGTCCCACACTGGGCTCCTTGCTCAGCAGGGAGCCTCCTTCTCCCTCTCCCTCTGCTGCTCTCCCTGCTTGTGCTCTCTCTCTCTGACAAATTAAATAAATAAAATCTTTAAAAAAATAAAAATAAGTTGACTCATTTATTGCAGCCAATTTTAAACAATGGTTTAAACTTCTCTTTATAATTATGTCCATCATCCTGTGGATGGTGCAGGCAAAATTGTTCCGTAATAAGTAACAGGGTGGGAGTGAGGAACTTATCAGAGCCTTTCCAAATGTGGAACCTTTCGCTAGAGTGAGGGAGGAAGAACAAGAGGAGCTTGGGATGTGGGGGAGGAGGAAAGACAATGAAAAGAGACGAGAGTATAGAAGAGGAAGCAGAAAGCAGAGCTGGGGAGACGAGGCTGAAGTCATTTTTCCTGGACCCTGACTCATAAGGCCTTCCCTAACTTTCTCTCTTCTCCCATCACAAAGTGAATTGCAATGCCGAGGGGCAGGCAGGCTTGCATTGTTGAAAGAAATGGATCTAAAAATAAGTAACAAGCAGACACGAACGGGTGACGACCATGATGAGCACTGTGGTGTCCACTTTCCAGTGAACTATAAAAAGACGTAAGCACAGATGGGGGAGGACGGTTTATCTTTGCTGCGAGGCTTGAAAAATAAAGACCAGAAACATAAATGCCATCAAAATGTTGACTCTTCTCAAACCAGAAGTTTTGGTTTCGTATTCAAAGCCATGCCCGCTTAGAAGAAAAACACATTCATTTGGGTTTTGTGGTTCGGGAAAAGGATTGCTAGAGAAGAGGCGGCGGCCCCAGCGGAGCATTCCGGGACAATCCGTGGCAGGCCTGGGGCGATCACCCGGCCGGCGGCTCCCGCTCCGTAATAGTGCAAATAGCAACAGGACCACAAATAATTCAAAGCCTGAAACATTTTCTTCCCTCCAGTTCAAACTCTCCTGCTTCTATCAGCTGGCTCCAGCCATCCCGCCCCCGCCACAGAACCTTTCCTCACTGACCCGGTGTCGACTCCCTTTGAACGCTATCTAAACACACAATTCCCGTGGCTCCCTTACAACCCCAGTAAATGCACTTGCTCTCTGCTGGCAACGTAATGCAAATCCTTTTATGCTGCATTTGTTCAATGCTCGCTGCTTTGGCTTTTCAGCCGTCGTGTTCGGTGGGCTCTTCTAAAGTATTGTAAGTTCCACATCTAATTCATAAAGCATTTTACTTAGCAAAAGCTCTTCTACAGATAAATGAATATTTATAATTCATGCTCGGTAATAAATTAGAGACGAGGCCATTTTAGAGAAAATAAGGGTCAAATAATAGTCAGCAAAGCAAACCATCCTTGTGAGTGATGGGTATGTCTCCTTCCACACCCTCCTTACTCCCTTACCGTCTTCAAGCCCCTGCTTTTTTCACCTAACCTTTTTTCTTTTAATTATGAAATGCTTCATATACACCTAAGACCATATAAAATATAAATCTTCATTTTCAGGAATAATAATAATAAGATGAACACCTGTGCACCCACCTTAAGAAACGGAATGTGCCTTAGACATTCCTTGCGGGTCCCTTCCCAATCACATCCCTGTCCTTCCACATTCCAAGGTAACCACAATCCCAGCTTTTGTGTTAATCCCTGACTTTTGCATTAATCCGGACTTTTGCTATCCTTTCTCTCTAATGATACATCATTTAGTGTTAAAACAGTAGCAATCACAGGCCCATCTGTGTAAGAAAAAAAAAATCAATATTGCCACTGATAGAAGCGATCTCCTGGCAGAAAATCGGCTGACAAAGGGCTCTCCATCCCGCCCTGGCTTCAGTTTCCCTAGGAGTTCGCGTAAGTCATTAATAGGAAAGCAGAGGGAAACAGACCGGGAAAGTGGGACTGCCAAGGTTAGGGCATCTGGGGGGTGAGTGTGGAGTTGGAGGTCTGGCAGCGATAGGTCAGGACAGAGGGCAGCTCTGTTTTCTCTGCTTCTTCGTTCACCGTGGCCCACTCCCGGCTCTCAAGAGGAGGTGAAAGATCACCCTCTTTTATCCCATCCGAAGAATAAACTCCAGATAACTGGTGGGAAGCGGAAAGGCAGTCAGCCTGGCCACGTCTAAGTTGTCCTTCCAAGTACAGCTCACAGTCATGGCTTCCGCTAAAGCTTCCCTGAAGTCCCACGGTGAATTCTCCCTGCCTTCTCTTGGCTTCGGGCATGTCACATCTCAGGCAGACACTTCCGTGACTGGGTCATTTGCACAGGTCACGAGACCTTTCCACAGTGATGCATGTGAAATAAAGATGTTAAAAAATATTTTTCACCTTGATTTATTCCTAAAACCAAACACATGTGTAAGGGAATACTAAATAAATTAAAATTTGATTTTCTCATCTCTTTCTACTTTTTCTAGCACAGCTGGAAATTGTTTTACTTTCATAATTTAGAGGTGAACAGTAGATGAACAAAATATTAAGAATGCTACTACCTTCGAAGTAAGCTTTTCTAACTATAGCTTTTTATGATGATAAGTATATTTACTCTATTAACTAAGCTATAAAAAATTAGTAAAAAGAAAATATCCAGATTATCAGATATTGCCTATCACCCAGAATTAACTATGTTACATTGCTATATATCCTTCCAGGTTTAATATATCTTTTTTTTTTTTACAAAAAACTTACATCATCCAGAATATGCTGTTTTTTAATCTGATTTTTTTCATTCAGTATACCCTGGGTTTCTTCCCATCTCAATAAATGCTCTTCTAAGGCAGTAATGTTTAATGTCTGTATATGAATCTCTACAGGTATAATAAAATCATAATAAAAGACAAGGGAAAGTGAACACAAAATTCAGAAAAGTGGGTGTTTTTATTGAAAGAGGATTGGATTTGAGAAGATTCTAGCCACAATTTTAAAGACATGAATATCTTTCATTATTTTTATACCATCTATATTATTTGTAAAACTTTTACACAAATAGATTATTTTATAATATAGATACATCCAAATTCATTCAAGCAACCTTCTTCCAGTAAGCATTTATATTTTTCCAATCTTTCACTAAACAAAACTGATGAATATTCTTACACTAAACCATATTACAAATACCTTTATAGTTATCCTAGGACAAATTGTAAGAAATAAAATTGTTGAGTCAAATGGCTTGCAAAATTTTAAGGTCATTAATATATATTGCTGAACTGCCATCCAGAAAGGTTTTGCCAATTTGGATCCTCACCAGGAATGCATGAGTGTCCTCTCTCTGTCCTCACCGATTCTGACCATTATCATAAAAAAAACAAAATCTCTGCCAATTTGATTAGTGAAAACTTGTCTTCTGTATTTTCTCTGATTTGAATTTCTTTAATTACTGTGTAATCAAACACTTGATAAGTTTTGAGTCACTTCTACTTTTTCCTTTATTAATTACTTGTGAATATTTTTTGCTAATTTTTCTGATAGAATATTATTATTTTTATTGATTTCTAAGATTTACTTATATAAAGATGTCAACCTTTTGTCCATCTTATATTGTGTAGGTGGAATAATAGCTTCCCCAAAATGTTCACCTCCTAGTATCCTAGAATCTCTGAATATATTTTGTTATATGTCAACAAAGTAATTAGGGTTGTCGGTGGAATGAAGTTTGCTAGTCAACTGACCTTAAAACAGGGAGATTATCCTGGATCATCCAGTGAACTCATAATGTAATCACAAGGAGTTGCAGAAGTGGAAGAGAGAGACAAAGGCAGGAACAGAGTCAGAGATTTAAAGATGCTACATTGCTGCCTTCGATAAGCCAGAAATAAAGAATGTGGGTGGCCTCTAGAGGCTGGAAAAGGCAAAGAACTAGGTTCTTTCCCAGAGCCTCCAAAAGGAACCCAGACCAGCCAACAGCTTGATTTTGGCCCAGTGAGACCCATTTCAGATTTCTGATCTTTTGAACTGTAAGGTAATAAATCTGTGTTGCTTTAAACCACCAAGTGTCTGGTAATTTGTTACAGCAGCAATAGGAAACGGATACACACGTTGCAAATGTTTTCCTAATTTTTTATACACAGAATCTTTACAAAGCTGTCAAACTGTGTTTTTAAAAATGTATTCTATTCTATTAAATGTAAACTATAATCCTTCTATTCTTAACTACAGTGAAATGATGAAATTTGATAAAAAACACAAGTGGTGTAGTTTGGCCCTCAAATATTTATTTTTTTTCTGTTTTGAGAAGTGTTTATTAAAAAAAAAAGGGATTGTTTCCTCTTGTTTTCCTCTTCTCTTTTTCCTTTCCCTTCTCGTGGAGGTGGCTGGGGGCTGAGGAAGTTAGAAGGACAAGGAGGAAATGGCTTTGCTAGGGGCTGAGGAGATGATGGTGGGAACAGCGGCCAAGAAGGGTCATGGCATAGTCAGGAGGCAGCCCACCTGCAGGGAGATTGAGCTAATAAGTAAATACATTGAAGATAATGAGAGCCAGTTTTCTCATGGTCGTAGAAGGGATTTATAAAAATGGAAATGGGGAAGGCTAAGGTATTGGACTGCAACTGAGAGATATATGGTAATAAATAAAGAAGTGTGTACAAATATATAATTAAACAACATAGATATATAAACACACTTCTGTCTGCCAAGAGGGCAAGAAGTAATAATACCCTACCAGTAATGAACACACTGAGCACCCAGATATTGATTTCTAGATGGCTCCACAAAAAGGAACCAAGTTCCATGGAGAAATGGTCAATTCCAAGGCTGGGACAGAGAAAATACAAAATGAGTCAGAAAGCACAGAAATTCTCAAACAATGATGGGAACATGCTAAAAAGACATCACAGGAGTTAGCTTGAAGAGGCTTCAATGGCCAAATTTGGACAATCAGAGCATCAGAATAAATAATGCTAGTCATCAGATTGCAATCCATTGAATAAAGCAAAAATCCATCAGGCCAGAAGGAAGGAATGAATAAGAAAGGAAAGCTTTTTCTTTTAGTATAATGCCAACAAATGCATGGAGAAGGAATGATGACACTTGTCACAGTGGAGTCATCAGTGGATGCTAAAGCCAGTTGGTAGTAGCTTCATGGAGAATTATACGTTTGCATAGTCTTGGAGTATCTCTTAACAAAGCCCACATGCAAAGGGGAAAATGATGACCTTACGGGTTAGGAATCTGGCAGTTGCCAACTCCAATGGGTTATCAGGGTTAACATCTCCAGTGGTAGGAAGGATCTACACAGGAGGACTCTTGATGTAATACTGTACGGACAACATCATCTCTGTGCTATTCCTTTTTTTTTTTTTTTTTTTAAGATTTTATTTATTTATTTATTTGACAGAGAGAGAGATCACAAGTAGGCAGAGGCAGGCAGAGAGGGGGGGAAGCAGGCTGCCCGGTGAGCAGAGAGCCCGATGCGGGACTCGATCCCAGGACCCTGAGATCATGACCTGAGCGAAGGCAGAGGCTTTAACCCACTGAGCCACCCAGGCGCCCCATTTCTGTGCTATTCCTGATAAGAATGAATGGCCTGAGTCTGGCCATTTGAAAATATCACAAGGCCTTATGTCGATTGAGATTCTTTATACTCTAAAACTGTGAACTACATGAAAGTCAGGGAAAGACCGTGGAGCTGCTCCAGTCTAAAGGAGACTAAAGAAATATGAGAATTAAATGCAGTGGATGATCCTGGATTAGTCCTTAATATGTCTTTCAGAAAATAAAGGAGGAGAAAACAACTTCCCAGTTTCATGAGACTAGCATAAAATAACGCCCAGATAACAAAACCTGACAAAGCCATTATGAGAAAATTCCAAACCGATATCTTTCCTGAACACAGATACAAAATCCCTAACAAAGTATTGGCCAATTTAATCTTTCAAAATAGAACTGATAAACAAGTCCAGCAAGTGTGCAGGATAGAAGGTAAATTCAAAGGCAAATACAGGATACAAGATCAAATGCAAAGGAACTAGAATAGTTCAAAACACTCTTGGAAAAAAATAATAAAGTTGAACAACTTATTCTACAGGATTTCAAAACCTGCCATAGAACTACAATAATCAACACGACGTTGTATTGCCAAGAAAGGCATGTAGACCAATAAAATAGAGTCTAGAAAGAGACACATACACAGTGTCCATTCATTTTCAACAAGGACACCAGTGCAATTCTTTTGGGAAAGAAAGATCGCAAATGGTATTGGAATAACTAGATATCTTTGTGGAAAATTAAATAAGTCTTGACCTCCATGTCACTCCAAAAATTATTGCAAGATAAGAATTATTTCAAGATTCACCCAAAATAAAATCTAGAAGAGTATTTAGAAGACATATAGAAATATAGCTTCACATCTTTGGAGCAGGCAAAGATTTCTCAGTATGTAAAAATCACTATACATAAAATAAAATGTGACAAATTACACTTCATTAAAAATTAGGAGTTCTATACATTAAAATACATCATTAAGAAAATAAACAGTCATACTTCAGACTGGAAGAAAATAGTTACATTTGTCTAACAAGGGCTTGTATTCATAATATATAAAGATCTTCTACAAACCAGTAATAAAGAAATCTACCCAATAAAATACACAGAAACTTAAAGCACTTTACAAAAAAGACATATGACTGTCCAATATGGACATGAAAAGATGTTCATTACTCGTCAGAGAAAGAAGAATAAAAACCACCATAAGATACCATTCTACGCTCACTAGAATGCCTAAAATCAGAGACTGAAAATAACAAACGGTGAGGCTGCAGAACCACTGGGAACCCTCATGGGCTGCTGGTGGAAATATAAACTATTACAACGATTAAAAAAAAACAAAACACATTGGGCAGTATCTTTCAAACACTCGTCAATTCTATAAACCTATTCTTAGGTTTCTGTTTAAGAGAAGTAAAACCATACCTTTACAGAAAGACTTATACTTGAATATTTAGAGCACCTTTATTCAAAGGAGCCCAAAACTTGGAACTCAAATGTCCATCAGTGAAAGATGAACAAATTGTGGTGTATCCATACATGGAATATTACTCAGCAATGAACAGACACACAAAACTTCATGAATGGATCTCAAAAATAGTGTGATGAACAAGAAACGGACACAAAAGGATATATAATGTATGATCCCATTTATATAAAATGGAAAAAATCAAAACGAATTCATGTAGCTAGAAATCAGAAAGTGGTCGTTTCCTGGGTTGAAAGTTTGAGTGGAAGGAGATACAAGGGCACTTTCTGGTGTGACGAAAATATTCCATATCTACTTTTGGGTGGTGGTTACAAGGATGTCTGTAAGCCAAAACTCATGAAACCAAACCCTTAAGATTTGTGCCATTTATTGTCTATTAATTAGATCTTGATAAAAAGTTAATTTTCTAAAACAAACTAAAATTTGTTGCTGTAAGAAAACATGAATATGATATCTAACTCTGTGCAGTACAGAAATTAAAAATACTTTGACCTAATTGAGAGGCAAAAAACAGTGAGAACATTCACAATATGATGGATTAAGTGGAAGCATGTTCACGTATACTCTGTGCATAGCCATTTAAATGTGTTTTACACTTTAAAGCAAAAGATAGTAAGGAAAGAATGCAAATCATGTTATAGTTTACAAATCCTAGGATTTGTACTAAAGTCATTTGCTTTTTTTTTTTTTTTTTTTTTTTTTGAGCTTCCTGGCATCTCAACTCCTTTCCTAAGTCTGTGAAATGTCTGCTCTCTGCTGCAGAGCCCCAAAGACGGCTCCTGGCTTTCGGAGGAGGCTCCCATCCTTGGAAGAGAGGGCGCATGCAGAGGCTCAGTCCGTCTAAATCCAGCTGGAGATTGATTTGGGAGCTGTTGAGAAGAGAAGCTGGCTGTGGGAATTCATTCTGGCAGCGGCAGGGGCAGCAGCTTGGAGGGGGCGCTCACAGCTCCAGCAGCGGGAGGGGCATGCAGTAGCCAGTGTTAGCAGCGGGCAATGCCACCGCCGGAGGAAATGAGGTGCAAACCATTCATCTGGTGTTTGGTGACGGCAGGAGCAGTGTCCTCACCAGATGAGTTCTACCTCTTAGGGGTCACTTCAGAGCTGTGTGCTCTGCTTTCTCCTGCCCATTTTTCTAGCCTTTTCTCCAGTGTTCCAAATGATTCTATAATCTATTCAATACCCTTTCAAAAAATTCCCTTTTCACCGAAATCATCCAGAGTTAATTTTTATTGCTGGCAATAGGACCTTGTTGGAAAAATAATAAAAACACTCTAATATAGAATAACAACAGAAATGATGCTCCTTCCAGTTACCAGAGATTTTACAAATAAGTAGAAGTTATTTGGTGTTTTAAAACAATTTTTTAAGTTACTTTCAATAATTTAACATCCTGAGTTCAATTCATGCTTCCAAAGTATTTTTCACAATTAATGCTATGTTTTAAAAGAGGAGTCATTTTCAAAATATCCACTGGCAAAAAACTAGACTACTCCCACGATAATTTACACAGTGGATGACTGAGATTCTAAAGGAAAACCTTAAACTTAAAAAAAATGTCCACCTACATAAACTCTTTAGGTAAACAGTTTTGTGGATTCACTCTTTCTATGTGAATTAGTACTTCTATATTTTGGTTCTATTATTCTTATACTACTGAATTTTATAAATAAATCTATGACTGTAAAATGCCTTTTGAAGAAATAATACATAAACTCAGAGAATTTTTTCCATTAAGATTTTTTTTTAACTTGGATCTGTCTTCATCAGTCAAAGCAAAATCCCTTTTTTATGTTGTTCTCTCTTTTTTCCCCCCATTTTTCCTGTTCATCTTCCATTCCTATGCTCATAGACTTTCCCCACTGGTACACATTCTGTGTTTAACATAAGCATTCTTGAAAAATACAGAGTTGTTTCATGTACAAGTATACTGAATTACCTAAATTTTAGTGTGACATGAAATACTGTGAGGAAGAGCATCCAAAGAAGACACAGACTCTGAAGCAAGAACAAACTTGACATATGAGACGAATAGAAGAGACAACTGCTGTGTCTGGAGCACAACGAGCCAGAGAAAAAGTGGTCATAGATGAGGCAAGAGAAATAGGCAAGGAGTGGGTCATCTAGGGTCTTGTAGCCTGAAGCCAGGAACACGGTTTTATTCTAAGAACAACCGGAAGATTACAATGGCAAGGGGGCAATGTGTTTTTTATTTAAAGAGCAAACTTTAGTTTCCGTGGGGAAAAAAAAAAATCAGCTAATGGAATGAGAAAAAAGCAGGGATATTAGTTAAGAGACCATCTAGGTCCATGTGAGATATGATGGTTTGGAGAAGAGCAGAACTGGAGACAGAAGTTTGTGGTGCCATAGAAGCCCAAAGAGGAGAGAGTTTCAAAAACTTCAAAAATGAGGTTGAAAGTCAAACATTTGAAATGCGCAGAGCTTAGATATCTGAGGATAGAAAAAGGAATATTGGATTTGGCAACCTGGAAGTTGTTAGTGACAGAAGATAGATTGGAGGTCATTGAAGAATGAATGGAGGATTCTATTTTTGTTTTTATTTTTATTCAGAATGGCAGGTTCAACACTCATTTTTTCCTGGTCCCTTCCAAAATTCCCTGAAGATGATAATAAAGATAAAACGAAAATTCACAAATTCATAGGGAGAAAGAGCAGGGGAGGTTCAATGATAACATTTTGGAGTTTGAAAAACAAGTCAGTTAGTAGTGAATGTCAACAGAATGAAGAAAGGTTAATCCAAAGCTAGTAGTGGAGCAAGCAGGGCAGTAATCAATCCATTTGCAGTGCAAGACCACTAAAAAGATCAAGAACTGGTGGAACCACGTGCCTCTGGAAGTGAGGGAGAAAATGGAGTTGGGAGAGGAGGACTAGTTACCACTCTACCTGTCTGATACCCGAGAGGAAACTGAGACAGTCACTCACTGGAGGGTGTAAAACAAAAGGCTCTCTAGAACAGGGAACATCGAGCACAGTTGAGGATGGGAGTCTTATATTGAAAGCCTCTCCCAATGGCAGTTAGGTTTATATTCTTCAGAAAAGTGATTGGAAGATTCTTCTCTGTGGATTTAACTAGTCATTTTGTTTCCCAGTATAAGGGCCGCATCAGGTCACCCTACAACAGACCACAGTCAACAAGTCCTCCCCACACTACAGAAATTTCCAATAAGCATTCACTACTCCTCTGTTAAGCAGGCAAGAATCACCAGACAAAAAAAAAAAAGAATCACCAGACATTTGAGGAAAGTATCTATTACGAAATGCAGAGAGTAAAACAAATAAGAAAAATACTGCAGGTCAGAGGGAACAGTCCATGCAAATAGATAGATGAAAACTTTAAAATTAAAAAAATCTATCATTAATATTCTTACAAAGATAAAGCAAAAAATTGCATTCATATAGTATAACAAAATCTTATGCAAGAAGCATTCAGAGAATAAGAATGTGCTCATGGGAATTATAAATGACAGAAATTTTAAAACTTAATAGAAGGCTTAGAATAATACATCAGGAATACCTCCTAGAATATAGAACAGGCAAAGACATGGGATAAAGTGAGCAAAGTGCCCTTCCAAATATATTAGAAGATCAATATATTAGAGGTCTGATCTAATAAGATTTCCAGAAAAAAAAACAAAGAATACAAAAAGATGAAATTAAGAAATATTTAGAAAAATTATCAGAATTGAAGGCATGAGTATTTAAGGAGCACAGAAAAATGTAAATCAATGTAACACTTCCTATGAAGTTTTAGAACATTGAGGCAAATAGAAGACCTGTAAATTTTCAAAAATGCATTGGATTTTTCAATATGAGAATTTAGAAGAAAATGGAACAATACTTTCAAAATATCAATTAATAATTTCCAACCAAGAAATCTATACTCTGGCAACCTATTAAATATGAGGGTAGAATAAAGAAATGACCTATAGATTTATAAATGACAACAGCTAGAAAAGGGGGAGGGTAATATATCCACATGGCATGGTCTTTCATGGGGCATTTTTGTAGAAAGGACATACCTGCTTCAAATCCTCAGTTTGAAGCCCAAGAAGAATGTTAGAAAACAAAAAAACAACAGCCCTTAGATAGGAATAAGAAGTATCCCTAGATGTCCAGCTGAAGTTAAGGCAAGACAAAGAATAGAACTTTGGGAGATCAGGTTGTTAACACAAGGGAGTTTTCTGATCAAAGAGCAGCAGTAGAAGCTGGTGTTTCTTTCCAAAATATCATTGTCAATCACTACCAGACTGCAAACTTCTTAAAGATAAGGACCATTTTTGTGTATCATTAGTTCCTGATGCCTACTACAATCACAAAAACACCAAAGATATTTCATAAATATTGTTGAATATTGAACAGTAATAGTGACTACACATGTGCAGAAAAAACTCAGTCAGACTGATAAATAACTGATAATTTGAAAAATGTAGTTGAAATAGAAAACCATAAAAAGACATGTATCAAATACTTTTAACTTAAAACCCACATGTTCATTCCTACACTTGTATGTATATTAATTTCTTCACAAACATTCTATTGAAAGGCCAAGTCCTTTTGAGAGTATGAATCGGTTTATGAGAATTATGCAACTTATTTCCTGCACAAACCACAGTAAAAATGCATTGTCTGAAGATCCTGTTTTGCTTTTTTTTAAGTAAATTGGAAGCAATTTGAATGCAGAATCTTCTGAGATATTTGTTTTCTCTTTTATAGTTCTCATCCACACATAACTTTAACATTTTTTAAAAAATAACTTGACTTCTGTTGTTGTCCCAAAGCATTCAACCTTGTTTTCTCAGAAATAACAACTCCCTGTATTTTTTCATTTATATTTTGATGGCTTACGTAGTATTTAATTAAATTGTCTAACAGTAAGGCCAATTATCTGGCAATATAGGGACTTAAAAGTTTGTCATTATTGGTTGTAACAATAGGCAATTTTACTGTATTGCTTATTTTCTCTTGTGGCTAGTCACACCCGGTTCTAAGTGGGCCCACCCATCAGGTTAACCCTAGCAGGTTTGGCAGCGTAGGTTACCAATCTAGAGTTCTCAGGATTTAATTTTCTGGAATGAAGGCAACATGCCAGATCTTGTGAAGCAATTAGATCATTTGCTATGGTCGCTTGAAATTGAGCAAGAACTCCACAGTTTCACACTGGTGTGTATTCAAATCTCTAAGGTAGATGGCAACCAGACTCCATAAACAGATTCCTTTTAGCATTGTTTCAAAATTCAGACTTAAAAGATACTACCTCTATCCAGAAGGGTAAATCCCTAATGAAATGTGACATTTGAACAATAGTCTGAGGTTCCCAAATCAGGTAAGGACTCTACTTTTGATGCATTTAATACAGCCATAATAAAACCAACTAATCCAAATAGATTTTGAGTTGAATCTTGACATGACAATGCATGCCTAATACACAGAGGGCACTCGAATTTTTTTTTTTAAATATGCTTTTTCATTGCCAAAATCTTTGAGGATTTGTTTTGTGAGATATAATGAACTCTAAGAGCAGTATTTGCTCCTGGATGTTTACTCTAGAGTAACAAATTGAGAAACAGAAATTGTGCATGTGAGTGGGCATCAGTGTATATTTCATAATACATATTAGTATTTATCTATAGTAATGAAAATATCTTTACTTATTAAGGAAATATCAAACATGAATACACTGTCATGTCATGAAATATAAATCATAATGTTACTATGCTATTTCAAAAAAAAATTTAGAGATTTTATTTGAGAGAGAGAGAGAGAGAGAAAGAGAGAGCACAAGTGTTGGGGAGGGACAGAGAGAGAGGGAGAAGCAGATTCCCTGCTGAGCAGGGATCCCGACCTAGGGCTGGATCCCAGGACCCTGAGATCATGACTTGAGCCAAAGGCAGATGCTTAACCAACTGAGCCACCCAGGCACCCCTATGCTATTTCAAAATCATTTGTCTCTCTGCTCCATAAGATCTAAGCTCAAAGACAATATAAGAATCATTCTGCCTACCATAACTGGCACAAGTTAGACATATAATAATTATTAGTTGAATTGAAATAAATGTTGGGACTGTAATAAATTAAAGAATGCAGGGTTTTGTTTTTTTTTTTAAAGATTTCATTTATTTATTTGAGAGAGAGAGAGAGAGGGCACACATGTGAGTTGGGGAGGAGCAGAGGGGAAAGGAGGAGGGGAAAAAGTCTTCAGCAGACTCTGCACGGAGTGCGGAGCCTGACACTGGAGCTCAATGCTGCTCAACCTCACGAACGGAGATCATGACCCCAACATCGTGACCAGAGCAGAAACCGAGAGTCAGTCGCCTGACTAAGCTATCCAGGTGCCCCAAGTTCCCAAGAACGCAGATCTTTTAATGCAAGTTCAAAGTTACAAACAATGAGGTGGTAGGGTCAATAATTTAAAAATATTTTCTTTTGTACAACTGAGGCTCAGCAACATTTAAAATATGAAGCCAATCATACTTTACTTCTTAAATAAGAATACAAGAGATCTCTATATAAAATGGACCAAAAAGAAAAGTGTTAAATCTGTGTAGGCATCACATTTTTTAAAAATTACTCTATCAGATGCTCAAGGAATATCAGATACTAGTACAAAATTTTCAAAATATCTAACACACAGAATCTTCTCCATTCCCCATTTTTTATGCCATCACCATGAAATACTTGAGTATTCCTTAAGAAATATCTGATGGCTCTACAATAGGTACTTAAGTATATAAAATTCATGCTCCCCCCATTTAATAGGAATTATATATCTTATCCAAAAGAGGAAAGAAATTTAAATCAAATAATTACAACAGTGATAAGGATTCATTTTATTGTGTTTTCCATATAGATTTTTTTGATGAAAAAAATTCTTTACAAAGACAATCTAAATTGAATCCATAACAAACAAAATTTAGCTTTTAAATGAGTCTAGTATTCTGCATTTGAAATTCAATTTCACAAACATTCAAGATTAGTGAATTTTGGTAAGGAAAAAGGACTAGGAGAAAGGAAAAAGACACCTTTTCAACAGATAGTACTTTATAGTTTTTTTTTTTTAATTGCTTTAGGAAAACACACAGTATAGTTATTTAAGAAATATCTTTTAAGCAAGATTTAAGTGCTTTAAGTCAAGTGGACTTCAGACTAAAAAGTATTTTAAAATTTGCCAAGATACTGAAGTGTTAAAAATATTCTTATTCATTTATAATTTCATGTTTAAGGAAATCTATGACAGATAAGTTAACAAAAGGCAAAAAAGTTTACCTGCATTTTTATATAATAAATTCTAGATCTATAAAAATTTCCTGGTTTGTACACAAAGGTCAATGCTTGACCTTCATTGATCCATTTCTATGTAGTTAAAAAAATATGGTATCAAATCTTTCTCCCTCCCCCCAAAAAACTAGAAGAAATATTTTAAAGTGTGACTGTGTGAATGTAGCTATGCATATCTCTAATTGTACAAAACACACAAATACCACTTTACTTAGAAAATTATTTTCATCATACTGTAAACATCTCTTCCCCTACATCTGGACATTTCAAAATAGTCTTTGGTATTATTAGTTATTGTGCTTTGAAACGGAAACTTAAAAGATTTCTGTAGCAATGCTACATAGACATTTTAAGACATAAATAAGAAAAATGCACTTGGAATAAGTTACAATTAGCTGCTTTTGCATAATTTTCAAAAACTACAGTGTATGCCTAGTCACAGTTTTATGAGAAAGAATATCTCCTTTTTCAACTCCTTAATTTTAAGGAACACTTAATCATTTTGGCTAAAAATCCATTTTTGGAGTGAATCTGATGGATTGCATGACACCAAGCTCGGATGCTCTCCATTTGCTGAAAGGCACATTTTAAAGAATGGATTATATAGAAGTTGATCCTAGAATAAAAGGAAACACAACAGACATTAAATTTCAAGACTCATGGTTAACCGAGAAATATGAAAACTACATCCTGGTCTCATCGAAGCTAAAGGAGACTCACAACCAAATGTACACAGTTCTTGACTTTTAATCTTTCTCAGATCAACCTTGTCTGATAAAATCTTGCTGGCTTCTGGTGTAAACAATACCATTTATGCCACTACTGTTCAATTCAGAGCAGGTATTACATAAATAAAGAGATGTACAGAGAGTAAAGTCTGAATCAAGTTTTCAAATAAGAACCATTCCATTGATAATATCCATAAGTGACAAACTCTTTAAAAAATTATAAGTTATAAAAATCAGTCTTTTAGTATTTTAGTAGGGTACAAAACAATTTTTAGGTAAGAACTGCTATGTTCCAGCTAAGCTTTAACACATATATTTAAAAACAGGAAAGATCTTTTATGTATTCTCTCAATTCTAAATTCATTAAAAAAAAGCACTAAACCAGGAGAAATGAATCACTTTAGGAGTGAAAAAGATAATGATTTTTTTCTCTCTGCCACGATAAAAAAAAAAGTGACTGTTGCCAGAAGCACTGTAAGAAACTCTAAAAAGACAAACATGAGCAACTATTATTAATAATTCACAAAACTGTTGATCTGTATAAATCATGCTTTCATTAGGCAACTTGTTCCTAAGAGTATTTAATTCATAGAAACATTCTCTCATCACATTGATAGATAGACACAATAACAAAGTTAACAAAGAACAGAGAAATACTGACGGATCACATTAGAATGCTGTTTCATGCATTTTCCCAGATAAGCGACTAGAGCTAATCAACATAATTACAGAAAGGGGTGAGTTAGTTGCACTGAGGTACCTTTTGGATCTCCCATATCTGTTCTCCACTGGCCACTGTCCTGTGACCTTTGTAGGCACACGCTCTCAGCTGAACAAGACCTTGAGCAGCATGAAGGCATAATTCCCTTTGGATGTTATGCCGAATTTCATGTTGAGCCGAGTATTCAAAATACTGTGAACAGAAGAATGTTACTACTGACCTGTATCCTTACCCTGTATCCTCAGCTGCAAAATAGTGGTCCAATAATAATAATTTTAAAAAATCAGCAACTCACTGAATAATGAAGTCCTGTGTACTCAACGAAATAATACAATAAAAATAGATGTTAGAAATATAAGCTGAGCTTTTACGACAGAAGATTCTATAACCCCTTTCCAGCCTCTCACCAGCAGATAGTTACATAAGAAGGTAATGTGTCCCTCCCATGTCAGAAATGGGAAGTTAATCAGGTGGAATGGAGGTTAGCTAGGACATATATGCCACAGAAAAGGACCTGGAGACTTCTAGCAAGCACATTAACTGCCTCTTCTTCCTCTCCGCAAGTGTTCCTTCTCTCTTACTCATCTCGATTAATGGCATTTTCACTTACACTAGGAACAATTAAATGAGGTAATCTCCATGTCTCAGTTTCCCTGCCTGTAAAATGGGTAATATTTAATAAATGGGTAAACTTTAATAGTTTTCCTGCCCCACAGGGTTATGAGGGTAAGAAGGCTAATATACATATGACACTCAGAACAATAACTGGTACGTGGTAAGCTTTTAATTCATCTTAGCTGTTATTACTAGGGTTAATGTTTCTCTCTCCCCATATGTCCAATTAATTAATTAGCCCCTTAGTTCTACTGAATTTCCCTCTCAGATGTCACCATCGCACTTTGCCCTGTACCTCACTTCTCTTACTCCAGCACTCAGAATCTCTACTGTAATACTTCCAGCTACCTGCAATTTCTGCAATTTCACTCTGCTGCTAGTTAGTCTTGCATAACACTGATTTGATGCCCTACCTCCTTTACTCGAGTGAGTCACTACTGTTGCTAAGAGGAAGTTCACACTCCTTAGCTAGTACATGAGAAGTTCACACTCCTTAACTAGTACATGAACTTCCGTTTTCAATCTTATATCAACCACTGCCTGAACTGCACACCATGCTCTTCTCAACACAATTTTACCAATGTAGAACATATGCACCCATAAGTCTAAGACTGCTTTACTGTGCTCTGCCTGAAATATCCTTCTGGATCCTTCTCTGCCTAGCTAATTCCTTTTTTATCCTTGAAAAGCCAATTCAAATGTTACTTTGCTTCTTTAGTGTCCCTGAGCTTGTCCTACTGAAGTAAATTACACCCTTTTCAGGTTTTCTATAGTACATCAGAAATAACTGTTATAGCACTCTATTGGAATTGTGCATGTAGCTAGCTGGCTTCACCATAGACCAAAGTCAGGCAGTGTATCTAGTAATAACATCCATTACAAATCAAATATTCCATAATGTTGACATTCCAAAGATAAAATAAGTGAACATAATGGATTTTCAATAATGAAATAATTAGTCTTAGCACTAATATTTATTGAGTCCTTATTATGTGCTAAGCAGGGGCTTTTCTAAACCCTTTAGGTGTATTAAAGTAGGCACTCCACAAACATTAGCTGAATTAATCTTGAGTTCCCCTGGTCTTGGCCTCATGCTTAATTTAGCTCCTTCCACAAATATATCCATCATTTTTATAACTGATAGTTCTTCAGATGAAGACACCGAATAAAAATGAGTGTAGATCATGCAAACAGCATTTTGGCTATACTTCTTGAAGAAAGATAAATTTTAGGAACTCAAAGATGGTTAGGAAAGTCTGTCCAATATTTTACTTCACACATTATTATTTTTAAAAAATCATTAAAAGGCAAGTTATAAGGAATAGGAAATAGTTGAAGATACTTAGGCAACCAAAAAGAATATGTAATTAGCTACCTGGGAACATTAAAGAGACATAACCTAGAACCAGGACAAATACCCTGGAATAGGAAGCCAAAGAAACAAAGCATAGTGTTACAAAGCCATAATGACTTACACTGCACTGCACCAGTATATTGATCAATATGGCCACATTATCAAAATATTTACTTTTACTTGGCATATACAAATACTGTTACAATAGAGTTTTATGTTATACAAAGATCATTATCTGGTCAAAACAGTAAAAGGGCGCATAAAGAAACAGTCAAGTTGGATGCTATCTCAAAAACGCTTAGCACTCAAGGAACTAAAATTTGCAAAGCAGTTTAAATGCAATGCTTGACTGAAAAAAAATTTAAAGGAAATAAACCAAAATAAAATCAATGGCTATATTACAGTGCTAGAAATCAGAGTCATTTTCTTAAATATAAACTGGGAAAGAGTATCCTCCTGCTCAAAACCCTCAGATGGCTTCTGTCACACTGAGAATTAAATCCAAGTTCCTAGGAGAGGCCTGCAAAGCCTTCTATGTCCAGGCCCCTTATCTATGTCTCTGACCTAATTTCCCACCCTGTCTTCCTGGACCACTCTGCCGCAGCCACACACTGGCTTTCTGACTGCTCCACTGACCTGCCCCTCGCTTCTAGCCTTGCAACCCCTCCGCCAGGACTCTCCCCTCCTGGAACACAGCTCCTCTCCAACTCCTTTAGGCCTCTGCTCCAAGGTCACCTTCTCAAAGAGATCTTCTTGAGCTTCCAAAAACGAACCCCTCTCCCACTCCCCAGGTTCACATTATCCACCTACCCTGCTTCGTTTTAATTTATGCCCCAAATTTCTTTTTTTATCCCCTTCTCCTTCAAGAACACAAGCTCCACAAGGTAGAGATTTTGTCTTTTTCACTACTGTAACAGTGCAAGTGACATTATAGGGTCTAAACAAATATTTACTGAAAGAATATGTGAACTACTTCTCCATTCCCAATGGAAATTTTAAAAGACAGCTATATTGTATTTATAATTTACAAATTATTTTAGAGACAGGACTATAAAAACATCTTTATGGCAATGACAAGAGAAAAACATATAAAACAACATATAAGATATTTTCAACTTTTATGATAAAATAAATGTAATGCTAGAGGAAGACTAAGGAAAATCTGTAAGCATTTATATTTAGTGATAAGATATTTTACAAATGACAAAATACTTCTCATTGTCCAAAAACTTAATTTTAACTAGCATAGTCCAGTGTTATTTCCAAAAGAATGCAATTATTCATATAATTATTTTTCTTCTAATATATAGAAGGAAAATTTTAAATATGTATATATGTATGTATACATACATATATTTATATATACATATTTTAAATTTTACATATTTTAAAGTTTCCTATATATACACACACATACACACATATGTATATAGATATATAGATACATATGCATGTGTGCGTATCTGTGTATGTGTATCTCCATTCCATTTCAGAATTATACTTTAATTATCCAGCAATGGATCCTGCTCACTAACTATGGCTTCTGGGCATCCGTGTCACCTACCCTTTGTAGATTGGTTCATTTGGATGAGTAGGGATTGGAACTAAATTTAGCTGAGGCTAATGAGTAGGAAGAAACATGGAAGAGGATAGACCAGGAAATAAACTGACTCTTTCTTTTTAAAACTGACATCACTAAAGTTCCATCCTATTAAAATAGGACATCATGAGAATTTAATACTGCAAAAATCCTCCACACACATCTTGGACTCTCTACTAAAATACCTGCAATTCACAGGAAAAAAGACATACCAGCTCCTCTCCTTTGTACCCCCCTCTTCATACTCTTCTCATCCTGTTCTCATTCCTACCAGCTACCTCACTAACTCCTATGCACCTTCCAAAAAATGTTTTCAAATGTCCTCTTTCCAAGGAAAATACATGGGCACCCCGTCTAATTCATTCAGATGCCCTCCTTCATACTCTTGAAGCACTCTGAATGCTTTATCCCAGACCCAATTGTGCTGACTGTAATCACTGGCTTTGAAATGTAGATTTCCTGAAGGAGTTAGAATCTAAATTGCTTGAACCCAGCAAAATATCCATCTGGCACTCAGGGGTCACTCAGTGAATTTGCTGAATGAACACATGAGAGAGTCCAATCTTTCCAGGAGTTAACTTGTAAAAGGCAAGTCAAGGAAGCTACATACTAGAAATGATATTTTTGTAAGTTCTATACCCACGGTAGGCCAAATACTGACACATAACATTTGAGCAGATATATCATCAGTGAAGGATAATCAAGAACATGCCCTTATTTAACAACATATTGAAATAATATCATGACCCACAAAGATAACTTCTAACACTGCTCTTTCGGTATTAACACTTAATACAATTTGCTATTGAATGCAGTTAAGTAAATATAGCCTTTATGTATAATTTTGCAAAATCACCTTGCCAGAAGTCCCCCAACACCGATGATCCACACGGAAGATACTGTTTTTAAATTTCAAATGGCTTTATTCTATTATTTTTCTCATTTGCCTTTCTATTGAGTGGATGAGCCACTTCGATTTGTTTTCAGAGCCAGAATGAGAGTCAAAATCAAGTACTCAGCAACTTTAATATTAATTGCCAAACTTAACCTAAAACATTTTAAACACCCTTTTACCCAAATACAAAGCTGATCTGGGACTTCTGACAACCTACTTGTGTTTGTGTCAGTGAGAAGGGAGGACTTTTAGTGCAGAACTCACCTGGTTTCCCCCGAGTCCATGACACGTGTACAAAATTAACGGTTTGCCTCCTTGATTATTTTCTCCAACATCCAGACACAGAGGCTGACCAATGCTTTTAATCTAAAGGAAAATTTTCAAGTTATAAAAAAAATGTAAGCTATGTGGTTGATATATTTTTTTCAATTAATTTCAGGAAGCAGTATTAACAAATAGTACATGTAAAATCTCAAAAGCCATAAACCAGAAAGTATGTCAGCAATTTTCCCTGAACCACGTAAATGTTTGTGGCGAGGCATATACCCAGGAAAAAGGAGCTGGAAAATACTCACATATCCAGATATAACAGGATTAAGGTCTGGCACATATGCTTCTGGATAAATAGTGCTCAGGTACCATGTAAAATTTTTACATTGAAGGCGGTGCTTTATTTCAAATCTTTTTGAAAGATCACCAAATGATTTCTGGAGAAAGATGAGAAGTAAAAAGAAAGCTTAATCAAAATAGCACTGATAAAGGAGTTCAAATGCTATGGTTTGTATTTATATTTGGGTCTTAAAAAAAGAATTCTGGGCCAAAATGCAAGATTCACTTTAACTGAATTCACCACTTATTCAGGCAACAACTACGCCTCTCTGCTTGTTTCTGCCTTGAAAGAGAATCAAGTTACCACTGTGGGTGCTGACATAATACTATTTTATTCTTTCTTTGTGCTACCAAACCTCCCTCATTGGGGCAAAGATCTCTAGAGAAATGGTAGTGGGAGTATCCAAAACGAATTCTAATTTTACACCCAAAAATGATCCGTGAAGCGAGGTGTGAGGAAGCAGGTATATAGAAACAGTTGCCACGGCACCTTGGTGGCTCAGTCAGTTAAGCATGACTCTTGATTTTAACTCAGGTCATGATCTCAGGGTCATGGGATCAAGCTCCACCTTGGGCTCTGCACTGATTGAAGTTGGCAGAGAAAATATTTACCTTAATTGAAATGGTAAGCTTAAGTATTTAAACTACTTATATATTTTAGATATATTCCCCTGTCCCTCTGTCCTTGCCTCCCCTTTCTCAAAAAAAAACACAAAGAAATAAACAAAAGTTGCCAATACAATCTAATTTATATCTCTTCTCTAGTCAAGACTACGAAAGACAACACAGTTGGGCATAATTTTTTTTCTAGTTTTAAGGGTGTTACTTACACCTTAACAATAACAATGTATTAGTAGAAAAAGGCGAGTTTTTAATCAAGTGCATTTTATTTTCGTTTATTTTAAAATACTAAGAAAAAAATTTTTTAAAGAACACTGTTAAACTGAAAAGGTATTGGGTCTATAGGCAAAATTTTAAAGAAAAATTATATTTGGTACCTAAGTATATAAGAAGTTTAAACACTCAAGCTCACCATTTCAATTAAGGTAAATATTTTCTCTGCCAACATTAATGTCTTGAATCCAGGGTTTTTAGCAAAAAGTGTGAAACTCTAAAGGACTTCTGGCTAACTTATGCATTTTATCACAAGATCTGTTTGCCCTGTGGTAAAAACAAGGGTTTACTGGCTCGCTTGCCCCTTTGTGGGTGACAAGGGAGTGTAAGCTGCAGTCAGCACCCACCTGCCTGCCTAGCCACGTACCTGTGTGCAGTACACAGTCTGCCCAATTTGTTCTGGTGGCCTCAGATAAAAAGATAGTGAGCTAATCCAGTAGTGCTCTGATTTTGCATCTTACTAACATGTTGCAGGGAGATAATGGAGACCAAAGAAAAGCTAGAAAGAGGTAACCAGACCTTTTGTTGTAACAGTCAAAATGTTGATACCTTTAATCTTAATATATACCCCCTGCAAATCAGCACTGTTTCTTCCAAAGGGTCAGGAGCCATTCACTGAGGCACACTCCTAAAATGTCTAGTTCATTTACCACAACCAATACTGAACCTGTTGGACCTCAGTGCCAATGTATTAAGCATCACAATTCTGCAGAGCTTTTATCCATGACAGGTCAGTAACAACAGTGCTATACATTTGTCAACACTTACTTCTTTATTTCATAACTACTCTGGGAGACAGGCAAGTATTTCACCTCTCAAGACGAAGAAGCAGAGAGAAGAGGTTGGCTGAGCATACCCCCATGTTGGGCCAACTTCTCAACCATCCTATGAAGTGTCATCCCATTCTACAGTCTCAAAGGGGCTTTGCCAAGGTAACCCCTCCAGCATGCAGTGGAACCAGAACTTGGAAAAAAAAAAAAAAAAGGCTTGGGGTGCTTGGGTGACTCAGTTGGTTAAGTGTCTGCCTTTGGCTCAGGTCATGATCTCAGGGGTCTGGGGATCAAGCCTTGCATTGGGCTCCCTGCTCAGCAGGGAGTCTGCTTTTCCTTCTGCCTCTCCCTCCCCTCTCTGCTCATGGTCTCTCTCGGTCTCTCTCCCTCTCAAATAAATAAATAAAATCTTTAAAAAAAAAAAAAAAAGCCCTGATATTCCTGGTTTATTCTCCTGCCACATTCTGACACTGTCTCCATCCCCAGTTCAAAAAGCCACTTAGCACTTTCTTTGGATGTTAATTGCATCACTTAAAACTAGTTAACAGTGGTTCCACTTAATCTTACTTTTCTTTGAGGAAAATCCTGAACCAAGGCAGTTACAAAAACTAAATATCTTCCATACTTAAAGAGTAACATCAAGTGGAATGCCTAAATTTTTTAAAAAGCAGTTTACTTGATTTTTCCTTAAAAAGAGAGAAAACCTGGCATCAATAAGTTATATATTTTGAGTTTAAAAAACCAACTTCAAAAATAATTTTTTACAATGTTTTGTACTTGAACTGACTCAAATAAGTAAAAGAATATGCAAATTTGGTGTGGATTTTTATTGTAATTTAATTATTTAGCTCTAACTTACTTGTTTAACAATTTTTGCTGCATCTGTGTTTCTCCTATAAAATATTTCCTTGTATTCATCCATCCAGACTTCTGCAAGGCGAACTTGGTTGCGAGCAATCACCTGAGTGCCTTTTGGAAAGGTATGAGGGCTTTTGCTGCGAAAAACATGTCCAACAACAGAGCAAGGCATAATCTCCAACTGCCCACCACATTGCCATACCTGATAATTAATGATATTTGTTTAATTTACAGTATATTTATAAAACCAAGTGTTGCTTTTAAGTTCATCTTTAAAACACTAATAAAAACAAAATATAGAAAAGAAATTTATTATAACCATAAATAGTCTCTGTCCCCTGCCAGTTCAAGTTAAATTCTTAAATATAAAAAACAATTTTATGAAATGGTACAAAAACTAAAGACAACAAAGACATATTTTCAGAAAGTAATTTAACAAAATAGTGATTTCAGATCTTTCATAAAAACAAAGCCCCACATTTTGTTTTTTGCAAACAATTATGCCAGCTCTCTAATATATACCAAAGACCAAAGACTCTTGTATTTGACTTCTATCTTCTTATATCAGTTACATGGCCAGTTCACTTGAAGCAAAGATTCTCTCTTCTATGGCAGGAACTAGCAGTCTTGGAGTAAGTGGACCCAGGCTATATTTACCCCTTGCATATTTAATTTTGTAATTAAGAAAACAATTCCAGATAATACCTAAGTACAATCTTGTGAAGTAGTTGGTCATTATTAAAAAAAACTCTTACCTATTTAGAGATAGTGGGTCAAAAACTTATTTGGGAAATTATTAAATCAATACCTACTCACTTAAATATCTTGGCAATCAGTTCTGCTGTAAATAGTCACTAAGTAAAAAATCTAAAAAGAAGACATGTTTAATAGTCTGTGCTAGTATTAGGGCAAGAGGTCATATTCTCTCTTTTTTTTAAACAAATGAGAAAACTCAGTGGTATTTTTAATTCAACAAATTGTGCCTGAAATCTAACATGTGTTAGGGGTTGGAAATACTTAAATGAATAAAAAACGGCCCCTCCCTTGAGCAGTTCAATTTTGGCTAAGATCACCATTGTCATTCTGTGTTGGAGCCAGAGCTAAAATTTAAATCCTCTAAGTCCTAGTTCAGTTCTTTTCCTACTACATTCCAGCCTAAAAGATGAAAAATGAATGATAGAGTCATTGCAGAAAATGAACTCATGAAATCAAATAAGTATATATGGAGACCGTCCAAAGTTTTTGTTTTGTTTCTCATATTGATTTTTAATATGCATAGGAAAAAAAGAAGCTCATTTAATGCAAAGAGTTAATGTCTTTTTAAAATTATACATAAATGTTTTTCCATTCTGACTCCCTTGATACTCAACCCATTTCCTGAAGCACTAGATTGAATTATATTTATCTTGGCTGGAATTCAGTAGCTACAAGTGCATTAATTGGTGCTATTGGCTGGACACAGGCGTTTAACTGATTCCTCTTGTTACATTGGCAGCAACAAGTAAATATATTAAGTTACATTTTAAGAGAAATATCCTTATTCTAAAATTTCTAGCAATTAAATTTTAGAAAGCACAAAAAGTAAAGACTGCATGCATCTATGATAATCTGTATCAATTAGAACGAAATGTGTATTTTATTGTTTAATATGCACTATATTTATAAACTTACTCTGAAAGACATTTCTATATTTTCACCTCCCCAGATTTCCATTTCTTCATCGTAAGTTCCAATATATTCAAAATATTCTTTTGATATGGAAAAAAGGCCTCCTGCAAAAGTGGGTGTTCTGAAAAATAATCCATTGTCAAACTTCGTTAAAAAAATTAAATAAGAATAAAGAACTTATTTAACGAGCCAACCAAATCAAATTCCCAAACAAATTAAAGAGAGATCACAATTTCAAAGGTTCTACATAGATTAATAAAAATTAAAAGTGCTATCTTCGGAGTCAAGTTTTGCGGGGGAGAAGAGAAGTAGTTTAAATATCCTTTCCCAGGAAAATAAAATTATGAAGTGTCTTCTAACCAAGCCTAAAGATTCTGAAGTAATGATTATGAAGAAGATGAAACGACCTCACATACTTCTACTTCCAACTCGGTAATATCATGCATAAGTATATACATAAATGGCTTTTTTATTCCCTACGTAGAATGTGTTCGTTCTTTTTTTCGTTAGTGTGAATGACCTGAGAGGCAAAAACTGTAAAAAGTAAAGAGTGCATACCTATTTAAATAACTGAACTGCATATAAGACTTTGAAAGCAATCATCTTACTTAATTGGGTAGGTTTCATCTTTCCTTCTTTGCCTCTCGTGATCAGGAAGCGATTCCCAGCCAAATGAAAGACTCCAGTCAAAGTTTCCACGGTTGTGATTACTTCCATAAGGAGAAGGTTTGTTGAATTCAAATGTGTTTAGATCTATGGATGCAATATCCGGACTCACCACGGCTGTGTAATTCTCAGCGATTCTGGCCAACAAAGGTTCTAACCAGCCATAGAAACACTCGCCTGGAAGGAACATAATTCTAATTAAGCCAGTGAAAACACTGAGGGTTTTCTCTTTCTTTTTTTTTTTTTTTTCTGAAGACTGTTTAGAGAAACAAATAATAGTCAACTGTATTTTGAACATTTAACATCGAGGAGATTTCTTAAAGGTTTCTTGTGATGAGATGAGGGTAGAGTGAAAAGGGTAAAGCAAGAGTCAGCATAGTTAGGGAAGTTTATTTATAGGAGATGATCTTTTTTTTTTCTTCTTCTTCTTTACCTTAGTGAGGAAGTAAAATGACACTGGAGTATTTAAGTTTCAGATTCTTCGTTTCCCTCTGAAACGGGCTATGAGTCAAAGGTAACTTTTTGCTGATCCATGCCACCCAACCCCATAAGTGTTCTGATTTACTTAAACTTGTCTCCCTAAGTAAGGTATAGTAATCAAAATCCTTATTTCTCTGACTGAATCTTAGGAGAAAATAAGTCAAGCAGTCAGAATATTTTGATTTTAGCAGTTGGGAGAAGGACCATTCAAACCTGCCCCGGCCCTAATGGAAAGTGGGGGCAAAGGAATGCCATAAAAAAGTCTGGGCCCTGGTTGTGGGCCCAGCTCACTTAACACACAGAATTCAGGAGATTCAGTCCTACCCAGATCTCCCCACCAGGCAGAGTTTGGCAGTTATTAGGAGGACCACTTGGCATCAAGGAGATCCATCAGATACATTTGCCTGAGAGGAGGAATGCCCAATCTGACATAATTGTAATTTTGGACCAGGAGAGGCAATATTGGAGAATGAACCATTTCCTTTTTAAAACACCTCTCTTGGATTACCTTCAGATCTCTCTTCATTTAAGAGCCAGGTATTAAGAGAGTACTGGATTTGATAGCTCTAAAGAGACTCAAGCAAATCCAAAAGCCCTCTGTATAACAATTAGCATATAACCAAAACCTTTTGCCAGGTCAAACATAATCGAAAGGCTAGCCAATTCAATTCAAAACTAAATACTCATACATAGAGTATAACCTACCAAATTTACAGCTGAGGGACTAAGTGACATTTTAGTAACCCCTAACATGTACTTTAAACATGGATTCTAAAAATGCTATATGCTATATACTTTATTTAAAAGCACTGACACAGGAGAACAAAATCATTAAAAATAAAAGGGAAAAAACAGTAGCAATAAAACAAAAATTGATAATATACATTAAAAAATGCCAGAAGAGGTGGCGCCTGGGTGGCTTAGTGGGTTAAAGCCTCTGCCTTCTGCTTAGGTCATGATCTCAGGGTCCTGGGATCGAGCCCCGCATCGGGCTCTCTGCTCAGCTGGGAGCCTGCTTCCCCCTCTCTCTCTGCCTGCCTCTCTGCCTACTTGTGATCTCTCTCTCTGTCAAATAAATAAAAAATCTTTAAAAAAAAAAAAAATGCCAGAAGAAGTTGGAAGGGGGTACCCCTAACGTAGCACAAGAGGAGTGTGCAAATCTTTGAAAAAAGAACTAAAATAGAGAAATTGAAAGTATCAGGACCAGGAGGACAAAGTTTAAAGATAGAATTCATTGCACTTAAAACTTTCATTCATTTTAAACTGTAAGAATCAAGAATAATAAGGAAAAACACGTTTTTTCTGACAGAATGTGCATCTGAAAAAATGCCCAGGCAAGGATAACTTGGTGGGGAAGTTGGTCACTGAAGGATACTGGAGTTGAGGAGCCTAAAACACAGAGGAGGTAAGAATTCCATGTAAGTCAAAGGAGGTTCCTACCCAGAGCTGTAATCTACTTCGGCCGTCATTGCTATAATCACCAGTTGAAAATGATGTTAAAGAAAATACAATTAGTCATTTAAAGAAAAATCTTCCTCACTTTTTAAATTAGAGGGAAGCAGAGGGAAAATATTACAACTATGTCTATACGTATATACTTACAGTGAGCATCTAAAAACGTGAGCGTTTCAGCTGTTGCAACTGTTGCTCCTAGCAACCTTGCCGTGATCAGACCTTTTCTCTCTCTTTGTCTGACTATTTTTACTATTGAAAATTGTTTTATATATTCTTCTAGTTTATCATGTAAGTACTCTGTAAGAAAAACAATATCAGGATTAATTCTTCCTAAGTTTATATTCATATATACCATATGAAAGTTAATAAACCACAGAACAATGATATCTCTACATTTGTCATCTCAACAGTTGCACACATTCTTCCATTAAGATGAAAATTATATCTTTCGCTCTCTAATGAAAAAACAGCCATGTATGCAAATCTTAACTTCTGAACTACTATAACACAAAACGTTATAACACAGATTTATCCTGTACATGCAATAGCAATAAATATATTTGGGGGAAAGCAGAGACTTCAAATGAGTAGACCCCAGGAGTTAAGAAGACTCATTTAGGGGTCTAAGGACATTAGCTAAGGGAGTGAGGGAAACTGAATTTGGCCAAAAACATATTTGACACTTTTTAAAACTGGGATTTAAATTTGGAAATTTAAAGAAAAATGACAAATATCAAAAGGATTCTCTGATACTTAATGATCAAAATAATTTAAAACCAAAACATTGAGCAAAATGGCAAATAGGAAAGTCCAAGGCTTTAACAGTTGGGAATATTTTTACAAAGACTCAGCATAAAATTTTTTGGAAAGCTCTGGAGTCCCCTGACACAAATTTTTTTTCCGGTAAAAATATGACAGAAGAAAGGAGCAAGTAAGTGAGAAATGAAGCCGAAACAGGCTAAATCTTATTAACGGGTATATAATTTAAGATATTCAACATTCCAATTTGGATGAGAGACATGAGAAGCAAGAGTTAAAACAGTAGGTAAAAGAAAAACACATTAATCACTTCAGTCAGGTGTTGCTCATATCTTGAAACAACTTCTTAAGTCTGCTTTTTCACCATTAAATTCATGATTCTTTGTTGAGTATATAATATAGTTCCTCAGGTGGCCTTCTTAGGCCCATACTACAGCCTCAGAAAAATCTGGGAATGCTGAGAACATCAATAAATGTCATAGGGTAGGCGCGCCTGGGTGGCTCAGTCGTTAAGCGTCTGCCTTCGGCTCAGGTCATGATCCCAGAGTCCTGAGATGGAGCCCTGCATTGGGCTCCCTGCTTGGCGGGAAGCCTGCTTCTCCCTCTCCTACTTCCCCTGCTTGTGTTCTGTCTCTCTCTGTCAAATAAATAAATTTTTAAAAATTAAATAAATAAATAAATGTCCTAGGGTCAATGTTTGCTTCTGCGGGATTTCGGAAGCATAAATGACAGATTACTTTATCTGTGATTATGTATGTTTTCTTCCTATTCTCCAGTGGTACAGATAAATGAGTTGCTTATTTAAAGCCTAAACATTCATAAAGGAGGTGAGAGTCCAGGAACAACTTCTGCGTAAAATAAATCTAAACATTGTTACCACAGAGTAAGAGACTAAATTTTTAACCACCTTCTAAGTACCTCAGGATTAATTCTTTGAAAGACAAGCAGGATTGTGATTTGTCTTAAAATGTAAATCACGGATATTCCTGTTTTAACCATAGACTTGACTTGTAAAATAGAAACTTATATAAAAACATTTCAAAGCCCTTAATGGGGACCGATATTTTTTTAATGGAGTCACTACAGATTCCTTCAGTAAACTGTCCCACTGTTTGAATCGTTAAGGCATTTTTTATTTACCCACAACTTCTGAACTTCCTATAAATTTTTATCTGCCCTTAAATTCAATCCCCATCCATACTCATCTTTTTGCGAGGTTAAGAGCACAAAGCTGTGAAATTAGATCTCCTGGGTTTATCCATTTATAGCACCCATTACTTTTAGCTGCATGACTTTAGGTAAGTTATTTTATTTTACCTGTACCTCAGGTTATCTCTAAGATGGGGATAATAACACCCTCACAGGGGATTGCTGAGAGAATAAAATGAAAGACTGATACACAAATAAAGCATTTAAAACAGGGCTGACCACATGGTCTATGTTCTGAAAATGCTGACTATTTTTTGTTTTACTATCATTGGGACTTATCTATCTCTGTCCCTTGTTTATCCACATATTTTGGCTGCTTTTCCCTAAACCAACTGAAATCAGGGATTATCGTTTCTACCTCACACACTCCTTTTCAGTGACTAGGGACACATTTTCCACAGTGGGTACTCATCATTAGACCATTTATTCAGTAAGACAAATTAATTACATTAGTATGCAAAGATATCCCTCACCAAGTAAACTGTTGCAAATTTATTATTAATTGTAATAAAGAATTATAAAAATATCCAGGCCCTTTGACCAAGCAGTCTAACTTACCCGAAGACACAATTCAAATAGAGGAAAATAACATAAGCACAAGGATATTCATTATAGTGTGATATATACTAACACTGTGGAGTGAATGAAGGTGAATGGTTAAGTGAAATGCATCTAGTCCATCATGGTCATCAAAAATAAAGTTATGAAGGTGAAAGAAATGGGCTAATAAGAATATTATATGAAAATGTTAGATTTCAAAATTGATTTCTTGCATGGATATAATTAGATAAACGTATGTTTGTTTAGGCAGTGATCAAGAGAAATAGAAAAATTAAAATGAAATAGGAAGATTATGATTGGATATCACTTTTCTTTATTTTTTTTAAATAGATTTTATTTATTTAAGAGAGAGCGCACGAGAGAGAGCATGAGCTGGGGGAGGGACAGAGGGAGAAACAGCCTCCCTCGCAGGGCAGGGAGCCCGATGCTGGACTGACCCCAGGACCTTGGGATCATTAACTGACCCGAAGGCAGACACTTAACCAGCTGAGCCACCCAGGGCCTCCACTCTTCTTTCTGATTTCCTTTAAGTCTATTAGTTTTATTTGTACAGTTAAATAACAGAAGTTACCTTAAACTGAAGGCTTATCACAAGTAGCCTTATTGTGGCCCTAATTTCTCACTGCTTGAAAAATCAAACAAAATAAAAATCATCGGAGAAGAAAGCTCACAAAACCAAAGCGGGAATTTTTTTTTTTTTTTTAAACGAAAAAACATATGAGGGACATGCAGAACTTTAATCACTTAAAACTCTATGGACTGCAGACCAAGTAGAAAGAATCAGAAAAAATTTAGAACATTTAAGCAGTAAATAAATTAGTTGATTACAATTAAGTGGTGATATAACCTGGGTAAGAGGACTGGAAATTCAAGTCAGAGATTCGTATGTAGTGTTACCCATAAAGAGGGGACTTGAATTAAAAAACTTGCCCATTTGGTGAATAAGTTTCACATCCAGGTCAAAAATCTCTGGTAATAAGCAACCTTATTCCACCTAGATGCTAATGTAACTTCAAAACATCATCTCAGTTTACTCATGATATTTTGAAATTATAGAAATGTTTAGGACCGTATGAAGAAATAATTAAATAAGTCAGGTTAATAATCCTACACTTTATTCACTTAACTATCATTTCTTAAATCTGGATAAATCTTGTTATTGATGACATGTCACTTAATAAGCAATATCTTTTTTTTTCCTTTTTTCATAGAACATAAAATAATGGTTTATCTTAAAATAGATGTTGCTTTGGATTTGATGAA
Source organism: Potos flavus (assembly GCA_028534135.1). NCBI lineage: Eukaryota > Metazoa > Chordata > Mammalia > Carnivora > Procyonidae > Potos > Potos flavus. The sequence goes on from CM052883.1 coordinate 113,926,656, forward strand.
AGAGTATTACTATCCCCATTTTATAGATGAGGAAACAGCTAGTTAGAATTGGGAGTTGGAATTTGACCTTAAAGAATTTGGATCCAAACTCAACTCATTCAGGAATAAATTTTGTGACCATTGAAATAATCTGTATCTGATTGGTATTTAAAATACTTGTAATGTTTGAAAATTTAGCAACTTAGAGTATTTGATTAGCCTTGTGATTCCAATTTAAATGTATAATTTAGTAACTGACAATTGACTTATAATTTTAAGTATAAATGCATTAAAGATTTTGGCTAACTTTGTAAACAATATTGGAATATTTAGCAGTCAAAATAAAACAGAATGTAGTGACTCTTTAATGATTTTTATCTACTCATTTATATTATTAATATATTATTTCTATTAACTCATCTAATCTTCAAAACAACCCCAGGTGGGAAAAAAAAAACAAAACCCAGGAGTTATGCATTACTTATGTATTTCCTCACTTCTAAAGTGCACAATTGGATACTTCTTATAATAAATGGCATCTTTATTTAATTGGCTGTGTTTTTTTATTCAAGTGGTAAACAAACTAATGATGTAGTATACAATAAATTTGATGAAATATGGCATTTTCCCCATTTTACAGAGAAAGAAACTGAGGCATAGAGGGATTAAGTAATTTGGCCAAATTACATAGCTGGTTAGGACCAGAGCTGGGATTCAAGCCAAGGCAGCCTGAATCAAGGCTCAAGTTTGTGTTCTTAATCACTATGCCTTACAATAAAAGTCTGACATTGAGGACTACAAAGTTATGAATCATGGTACTTCATACATTTCTGAACTCTAAAATATTTAAATATGGACACCCTTAGATTCTACTTTCATCCATCATACCTACCACTCAAGGTATTATATTCAAGTTCTGAGATGGCATACAGAGAGTACAATATAATAAAATAGACTTTGGACAATATCACATGGATTTACTTGGGAGACAATCTAATTTGCATGTGCTTTCTTACCATCTACACTAGCATCATCCACCAAAATGATTTCCTTCAGCAGTATGGCGGGGGAAGAATAAAGCACACTGTGGACAGTTCTAAGCAGAGTGGACCAGGCTTCATTATGAAAAACTATTATGACACTGGTGGTAGGCAGGGGAGGACAGCGCTTAAATTTTTGTTCAATACATCTAGAAGTCAAAGAAGTAGAAGAACAATTATGAATTTTATTACTTTATTTCACAGCTATGTCATTACTAATATCATCATTATTTAGCCTTTATCACTATAGAAAGTGGACAATTTTTTCTGTGTAAGTTGATCTTAATGTTATATAAATATAAATAGATCACAACAAATTTTTTTACACAGAGATCATATCCACTGATACAGATTACATATCAAGGATTAAAATATGCTGTTGTAAGTTTTTTCAACAAGATAACTCTAAAACACAATAGTATTTTAAAAAAGTAAAATAACCTACAAGTGAGATAACCTATAAAAATGGCAAATGCTTGTAATTGCTCAAATAAAAACCAAGTTTTTCTCCTTCCTTGTAGAAATCAACCATTTTTCTCATTACTTGCAATTTTTTAAACAGCGCAACTTTATTAAATGAATATATATCTTTGCAGAGATTCTTATTTTCCTAAGTATGTGATATTTTTCAAGTTTTTAAAATCAATTTACTTAATCTATACTTGAACCAAAAAGGAAAAAATGGCTTACCATAAAATCTATTTTTTTATGATGTTCATGTTATGATGTTCATGTTCAGCAAGACTTATTAATTTGCTACCATATGCCATGCTGTGTTAAAGATTTTGCTCCAATAATCTGATCGATCCATTGTTTACTTAAATAAGATCTAGCATTTTAAAATACTAAACTTAAAAATTGTAAATAAAAATCCTAAATCTGTGTTATAAGTCCTGTGATCCTGTTGTCTTATGAAACATTGATGGGCACAAGGAGAGAGATCCTAAGTAGTTTTTGATCAATTAATGGTGTTACCCCATTAGTTAAACATATTAGTTACAAACTGACCTTGAATTTGTTTTTATAATAATGTCTTCCTCAATGAAAATAATCTTCATATGAAGCCATTGGGTGTGGATGGCTCTGTATGGTCTCCAGCCTTTGAGACTGAAGCTGACCACAGTCCCTCACCTACTGAGTTGAGGCGAGGATCAAACCATTTAACATACAATAAACGGCTTCAGGCCACTGTAAACAAACAAAGTGACCTTGGGACACAAAAGATGTGTGGTCTACAGTAAAGATAAATAAAATAACCATCTTTAGGTTTACTTAAAAATCATAAATGGTTGTACAATTTTAGACAACAGAGTATAAAATCCTCCCACACAGTCAAAAGGCACAACAAATAGAACGTGTGAATAATCCGACAGTGCTGTTCAAGCCCAAAGATAAGGAAGTAAATCATTCACTTACGGAGATAAGAGCCTAGCACACTTCAAATGCTCTGTGAGGGTCAATGGAGAAACCAGAGCCCCCAGCATGATACCAGAGGCCTGGGAAAGCTACCCTAAGAGAGATATCCTACAAACTCTCATGAATCACTCTCATAGCCATACCTCAGTATGAATGTGTTTCAGATCCTTTTCTGAGAAGAGATCTTTAGGGTGGAATATTTGTAGTGATAAAAAAAGGAGTTAGATTGAGGATAAAGTATTAACAGAGTGTGTCAACACGGCTGAGTAAGAAAAGGAGAGGAAGGTTATAAGTGAAAGTGATTTTGCTCTCTCGTGCCTTCATGATTTCAAATAAATATGCAAAGTCAGAAGCAAATAACCACATTCATCCTTGCTAACAGATGAAAGCAAATGGTTTATTTTAGATTGAATTTTGGATAAACTCCCAATTAGAAATAAAGTCTAAACACAAACTACCTATTCATAATTACTCTTGACTCACGATTACACAGAAACAAATGACTAAATATAAGCTTATATTTTTTTAAGACATGAAGGTTTACAAACCAACATAAACTAAAAGTAAAAATTATTGAAAACTCCATGCTATTTTCCTTTAAAAAAAACAAAACAAAAAAACCTTATGACTTAATTGTCTTACAGGCATTTTGGGGAGGGAGTTTCGGAATTAAAAAAGAAATTCCCCTACATTTATTTGTCATGTGACTAATTAATATATTAATTGAGAATTACAAAAAGGTTTTGAAATTTTAAATATAAAACCTCACAAAAATTCACATAAATAAAATATCACTTTAATCTTACAAGGCTTTCCCTCAGCTTACGCTAGGATTTATCTGCTTAACTGATAACTATTAATATCAAGTAAAGGTGTCATGTTACATGATTAATGCAAGTGATAATAAAATTTCACAGTATGATTTCATAAACCCCAATTATTCTGAAACAATAAAAAAAAAAGCATGTTAAACTTATGCTTTAGAATTTTTTTCTCATGTCATTTAAAGTAGTGAAATCAAATAACTTGCCAAACTGACCACATATTCCCAGTCAAACCATTTGTAAAAGTTGGGATACAGATGTGTGCTTAAATTATCAATTACATGAACATCTGCCTTTGGGAGACCCTGGATCTCGGAAAAGAGAAGTTCTTCAGAAAATGTGTTCCTTGCTGATGTGGTAGGTTAAATTTAAAGTAAGAAAGTGTTAAATCTTCACCAATTCTTCACAGTTTTAGGTATCCAGCTCCTACCCATAAAAGGTTGTTTTGAGTGCTTAGTTGTTTTTCACTTAAAATGATTTCATTAATGAATATTATTGTAGCTCTTAATGTTGTATTATCGGGGGGAAAAAAACTTATCTTGAGCTGACACTGTCACATCAAAGAATAAAAATTATGCTTCTTAATTTGTGATGTGGACTGCTTTTCATTAAGACCTCGCCCCAAATCAGTCAAATGCAATACTGCATTTTAACTATTAACATAAGAAAGAAACTATTCTGTGCCTTGTTATAAAGGCAGAATATTTTATAGACATTCATTTGTTTCTTCACACATTGATTTAAAATGATGAGCACCTTAACTTTGAATCACACAGATTAGAATAGAGAGAAGTCTACATCTACACAACTTCAATATTGAGGGATTCATAGTTAGAACAGATATTCGTGATCATAAATCTAGAAAAATATGAGTGAAGCCATAGACAACTCTATAAAAGTTGTTCTCTTCAGGTTCACTTCCAAACATAATTCTACCATAACCAGAAAGCAAATACGTGGGCATCACTTGCTTGTAGTTTGTCTGTCTTACACTTTCGACAAATCAACAGGTGGTTTGAAAGTGGAATTTATTTTAGCCTATTTGAATTCAAATAGAGCATTTGAACACCACCTCAAAGATAACAAAATGGTTAACTAAGGAGAGCATAGTAGGATCTGGAGGGAAACCATAGTAAAAATATTGTGTACTGGAGACAACATGTAAACAGAGTGACATAAAAGGCAACATGTAAACAGAGTGACATAAAAGGCAATGTTGGCCTCTCAGAAGCTAAAGGGAGACAATTCTATACATAAGATACTCAACAAAACGCTAGAGGAAAAAAAAATCATAACTGAATGAGCAATTTAACAATATTATTCCTTAAAAGAAAGGTTACAAAAGGTTACAGGGCATTGTGAAATACAATTATAATACTGAAAGTAGCCACAGAGTCTGTGACTTAGTTCATATAATATTCTTATCTAATAGCTCCAAAGTCTTGGCACTTTTTTAAACATTTCTATTTATTCCATAGCAATACACAGAGGAACAGAAACGGCTCCACTGCCTCCCACATTTCCCATACAAATGGCTCCATATTCCCTACTTAATACATTAGAAAACTAAAGCATTTAAGAAAAGAGGATTTCTATGTGGTTCTACAGAAATCAGATCTAAAATTTAGTTTTTCAATTTGTAAGGTAACTTTTCACATCTGCAATGCCTCATCAAGCATAGATATGGATAGCCTCAATAATAAGCAAAAACATAATTAAACAAATTAAACAGCAATTGCTGATATTTTGCCTCAGCGTGGCTAAAAAACAAGCACATTCCTTAGTTAATCCCCCTTCCCTGAAACCCTAATTTTAAAGAGTAAACAACGAATATTCTTCAACATACTCAGGAGGTCGAGTGTCTGGTCCAAGATCTCGGTGTAAAGAAATCCTGTCACTTGCAAAAGCGTTAAAACAGTGTTTTGCTTCTCCACGTTCTTTTTCCTTCTGTTCTTCAGCACTTAAATTGGTTGTCTTGAATGCTTTACCAGAAGCACCAGGTGCATTGGAATCCTGAGGTGGGCGGTCAAGAACCGGTTTCAATTCTGCTGCTGTATAATATCCTTGCAAACAGGGTCTCTCACCAGCATCAATGTTTTGCCTGACAGGTGCTCCTATTTGCATTTTTGGCATTGCATCTTTAATATTGTTTACAGCTTCTAACATTAAATCAAACATCTTGTTTTTGTTTATATTTCTTTCCATCTTTGATTCCTCTTTGGAATATTGAACACTTACTTCTCTTTGCATTAAAATCAAAAATATTATAAAGAAAAAAATTACTGTACCAAGCTTCCAGAACTTTTTATGATAATGTCTTTTAAGATGTAATTTTACTAGTCGTTTTACGTGAGCCATACTGACATTAAAAGCTTGCCACTTGACAAATAACAGTTATAGTTTCCTCTGTTACTTGTATTTTTTTATCATAGATTTGCTGGCAAGAAGATTTCATTAAATGGTAATACCTATAAACAGAAATGATAAATGGCATTAGTAGCTATTCATTCCTATAGGCATGGCTCAATTCATTCATTCAACCAACAACTAAACATAAGCTATAAACAATGTATTCTTACAGTTAACAAAAATACAAAGATATCTTGCCCTCAAGAAAATTACATTTTTGGAAGAACACATTGCTATAATTAGCTATAATCTACCAAGTCTATAAAATATTAGGGATTTCTCTCCAGTAAAAAAAAAAAAATACCTTGTAACTGTGGCTAATATCTATTATATGATAGGCATATCATTATTTTTATAAACAAATTTAGAGTATTTTTAAAAAGGTATCTTAACTCAATGACCAAGGGGCCAAAGGACTTCATTGAATTGATTATAAAGAAAGGGGGAAATCCATAAGAATGCAAAGGTATATAGGTACTGTTAGGCATACATCCAAAATAGTGGCTTTTATTTTATGGAATTTGCCCTCAACTTATGAACCTCTACTCCGAAAGAATCAGTTAAGATTACAAAGCAACTTCAAAAACTCATAAATTGGTATGCTCTCAAACTTGTTCACCTGATAATACTTGTGAATCCTGACAGAACCAATAAAGACTAGAAAATTAAAAGCATCTATCTCATTGTTATTCGTCAGCTATTTTCAACAGCTCACAGAAATACATAATCTAACAGCAAAAAGAAGATGGCACTAAGCTTTACTTGAAATGACTCTAAAGAGGCAACAGAGATTTGCCTTACTTTGTGTTACAAAAGCGGTATCTGGTTTAATAAAATACTGCTTGCAATTGACCTTAAGAACAGAGCAACATGTTTATTAAACTCTTAATAGGGGCCACCAGTAATGAAAGAAAGAAAAAGAAAAAAGAGAATATTGACGACAGCCTGAATCACAGTGAAGGTTGATTTTCTTTATGATGATGTTTTAAAAAAGGTATATGAAAGGGTTTCAGTATATAATTACATACCATGCACCATTATACTCAATCAAATTTGTAGGGGCAAAGGGGAAGAAAAATGACTTTTTCCCTATATCCTAAACATATTTTAAGTCAAATTTAATTTATATAAGTGAAAACTAAAGTTTGACCCTTTATTCAGTTTCTCTTCCAAAGATATTGCTAAATTTAAAATTAAAAAGCCAAATTTTATGATGGATTCTTGGGCCTTTAGTAAGACATTTTAAGCTAAATAAATAAAATAGGCAGAACTTGAATAGTTAGTTCTATATACTGCTTCTATTTGGAAAGATACATGTATGTATGTATGTACAGATTAGACACTTTGGCTTCAAAAGATAATTATAATGTATATTGCTCATAAAAATGAGATTTCAACATTTCTGAGTTTTGGTTGCTTTAGGAACCTCATGTAAGAATTAAAATGACCTGGTAAGCTTTTTACATTACTTGAAGACATAAATAGTTTCGGAACCACACAATTGTTGTTGTGTAATTTCTTATGTAGCTAATGTTGTGCTAGGCTCTGGCTACCAAATTAAAGATAGCTCTTGATTTCAAGGAGCAGAGACTAGTATGAAATATGGCATGTCAACGTGCAGCCACAAAACAGTGTGACGTGTGCTAAGATGGAAGACTATGAAAGCTATATGGGAGGTAAACAGAAATGTTAGGGAAATTTTGCCAAAGATAACACTGATGAGCAGAATCTTGAAAGATAAGTAATTTTTAGGCAGGTGGACAAGAAAGAAGAGAGAGAGAGAGAACGACCGATGCAAAGACTTAAAAGTAAGACAAGACATGGGCAGTCCAACTGGAAGACACAGATAGGAAATAGCAGGAGGGGACACTGGAAAGTCCCTTAAAAACCAGCACACAAAGTGAGTCTGGAATCCACCAATTTTATTCTGAGGGGAAGGAAATGGATGATTTAAAGGAAGACTCATAACGATATTTATGTTTTAGATAAGTCACAGTTTCCTTAGCACCAGTAAAGGCGATAAATACCAAAGAAATGAGAAAGGTAGAAAGGATGGAGAGGACTAATTCAGGAGCCCAGGAAGTAGAATCAAATAGGACTTGGTGAGAGAAAGTGAAGAATGGAAGGTAGATGGCTAAAGCGATGACATTAACAGAGGCAGGGAATAGAGGAAGAAGGATAGACTTGGGGTGGGAATTAGATAATCTGTTCAGTTTGGGAGACAAATTTGAGATGCTGATAGGACTTCCAAGGTGAGTTCTCATGAGCAAAAAGATATATAGGACTGAAAATCAGAGAAAAGCTCTGTGGTAGAGATGAAAATGTGGGAGTCAGTCTTGGGGTACAGACAAGTTCACCCACAGTATATACAGTAAAGAGGCCCGAGAAATAGCTACATTTAAGGGGTGGGAGGAAAAAGGATAAACCAGAAAGAAAGAGCAGGGGGAATATAAAAACAAAATAGAGGACAGTCAAGGGAAAACAGGTTAATAGATAAAGTATCCATGTCAAGTGGATATAGATTTTACAACCTGCAGTTTACCCTTTATAGATGTTAATTCTTTCACAGTTGGTTCATCTTTAAAAGTAAAAGACACTAGACCTAGTCCAATGGGCTTTAGTGCAAAACCAGGAATGAATCTTGGCAGAGAATCCACTAGACTAGTTACAGTCTTGCCTCCAAGATCTAGGGCTTAGGATCTAGGGTGTATTCTGACAGGGCAACAACCTGATCTAAGAGGTTCTAGGAAGATAAGAACAGGCAAACATTGAAGCTTCACAGGATAATTGTCCCCTATGAATTACTACCTGATCACCTTTAACCACAGTTTGATAAATAGATATAAATCAGCCTATGTTCACCCTCTTTCCTGTCCCTGAGTCAACACAAAAAATCCCCTTCCCCAGTGCTGCTAGTGATACTAGATCTCCTGAGCAACCAGATATAAGCTACATCAGGAATTTGACAAGGAATGAGCTGGTCTCCTTAGGATGTTTTAACAACACATAAACCAGGAAAGGGTGCAGGGAAAGTATAAAGTAAAGGGAGATAACAGAACTAGATATTTCTATAACTGTGATGGTTTTCCCAAAACATATGGCAGAAATCATATTTGTGGGTAGGGTGGGGAATGAGAAATAAGGATGGAATTAATGAGGTAATTTGAAGAAAGTTCTTTTTTTAGGAATAAATTATAAACTAGAGAAGTTCTTCATCAATAGGGCAAATAATCCTATCATTGTGTGTGTTTGTCTATCTAAGGAAGTCACTCAATTAGTAAGTCTTAGTTTAGGATGTCTCCAATGAGGGAGTCAACGAAAACTCATGAAGGACACAGAGAGTGTCTCCCTTATTCATGGTTGTTTTTCTAACACTTACCAGAATGTTGGTGACACAGTGAATACCCAGTATAGGTTTGACTGGAAAAGGAAAGAAGGACCAAGATTTCATATATTATTAGAAATAATAAAACAATAATTCATTTTTGTTAAATGTTGATTAGGTCCCTGATACGTTAACATTACACAGGTTCTCATTTAGTCCTCCACCAATCTTGTGAAGTCATTCCCATTTTACTGACAAACACTGAGAGTCAAAACAGATTACGGGGGTTGGCCAATGCCATTCTTTTAAATGGAACAGTAGCATTCTCCCTGCTGTGTCTGAATTTGATCTAAATTACTAAGCTTTTAACTGATCTTATCTGAAAGAAGATCTTTAAGGGTCAAAAACTGATACTCCCTGGGCTCCTGGGTGGCTCAATCAGTGAGGCAGCTGACTTTTGATTTTGGCTCAGGTTTTGATCTTGGGGTCCTGGGATAGAGGCCTGAGTCAGGCTCTGCACTCAGTGGGGAGTATGCTTGAGGATTCTCTCTCTCCCTCTCCCTCTGCCCCAACCCTGCTCTCATGCTCTCTCTCTAAAATAAATAAATAAATCTTAAAAAAAAAAATAATATTCTAAATGTAAGGAGAGAAGAGAAAAACCTAAGGAAAGAACTACAAATAGCTTCATACCAGGTAAGGTTTTCTGGACAAATGAGTTAAAAAGAAAAAAAACCTGTTTTCAGAGCATAGTTTTAGAAATAAAGATTGAGGATGAGACTGTAGATTTTAACAATGGAGGATTCACAAACTGAGACCTTTGAGTACCAGAGTCTACTAAAGTCGGAACAGGATGCTTTCCTCTTTTCAGATGATTTCAGAAGGGAATAGTCTTCTTTTATCAATTGCTGATCACTGGAAGATTCCAAAATAAATCTCCCAGGGATTTTTATATGACTTTTCTGTCCTTTGCTGCTAATGTGCACTATCAGGCTTCCATTAATGAAAATTATACTCAACATTAAGCATCTCTATTAGTGGTCTTCAACTTTGGGTACACATTAGCAGAAAGCTCTTTAAAAAGAGTGCCTTAGGCTTCCCCTCTAGAGAGTTTGATTTAATTGTTTGAGGGGCAGGGCATAGGGCCTGTTTTTGTTGTTACTTTAGGCTCTCCAGATAATTCTAAAGGGCAGCAGGTGCTAAGAATCACTGGTCTAGGTCAGAAGACTGTGGACAAATCAAAACTAGCACCTGGTAAGAAAAGGACTGCATCTATCCAAAGGCAACCACATTATTAATTTCTAATATTCCAAAGACAGGTTTTTCAAAAAAGATTCTTGATATAAAATGAGCAAAAGTTATTTTGACTTAGAGAGATTAGATGAAATCCAAAGCACGAATGACCCAAAGTTTCCTGAAAAGGCTTAGAGATTAATACTGATATAAATGAGGCACTGGGGTTTTATCGCAAATTATGGTGCTATAAAATCATTTTTAAAATATTTTATTCCCATCAGACTCTGAACAATAAAATACATAATACAACACAATAAATGAATTAAAGAAAACCAGGATTCTTAATTCCCATTCCTGGGAATAACATCATGTTCCTAGATGTCACTACTTACCAAATTTGAAGACCTATGTGAAAACAGCCAGTGAAACAAAACAACTTTCTCCTAGAATCAACTTCCAATTAAACTCAGAAGTTTCAGAGATGAAAAAACAAAATCAGCACAACAGCAAATTCAGGATATAGAAATGATTAGCAAATGAAGGTCTTGTTCTTATTGTACTCTTTCTAAACCTTTAAATACACCTATCTAAAATGGTCATTTGCTAATTATAAAACATCAGATTCACAGGAGATAGGAATATCATGAAATCATTTTTTAAAACTAGAAAAAATTAAATTTAAAGACCTAAATTCTAAAGTATAAATGTCTAAAACTAGAAAAAAATAAAATCCAGAGACCTCTGGTCTTAAAGAATATCAATCTATATGCTAGTTTATATGTAGACATTACAAGAGAGCCTTAGTAATAAATAAAATGTCCACAAAATGCTATTTTAAAAGGTTAAAACAATATGCATGAGTCTAACAGTCTATGAGACTGGGTTAAAAATCAATGGATTATTCTCAGGGATAAAAATATATTTCTCTCTGGACAGAACTGAAATACCATAAATTAAAATAATCTAACTACAAAGCTGTGGCAACCAGTTATGTACACTATGGTTTTCAAACTCTACTGTGACAATGAATCACCTGAGGATGTTGTTTAAATGCAGATTCAAATGGGAAAAGATGAAGATAAGATCCATCTTTAGTCTCTGTTGTCCCTTCCAGGTGGAAAAGGACACACTGCAAAAACTTAGTTGTTAGTTTAATTTAAAAATTCCAACTGAAGCAATCTTCTAAAGCAGTGAAAACAGAACACTTTGTAACTGCACGTGAAAGTAACATTTAATAAAATAAGAGGAAAGTGGTTCTTTCCATTTCTTGTTCCTATATTCCTGACAATAAACCTTTACATCCCCAGGGATTTAAGGTCTGGTTCCAGGTGACTTTAACTGGCACAAAGCCTAATTGGTATATGAAACTTGCTTGCTACCACATGAATTAAAGCATGCAATAAAGAGTTAAGGGTAATCACAAAAAGCAAAAAATTACAAAACTCTATACCTACAATGTAGTATAGATTGTAGATTAAGAAAAGTATACCATTGCAAAATTAATACATATTGGATCATTGCCACACATTATCATCTAGATTTCCTAATCAAATTAAAAAAACAAAACGACAAGGGGCGCCTGGATGGCTCAGTGGGTTAAAGCTTCTGCCTTCCACTCAGGTCATGATCTCAGGGTCCTGGGATTGAGCTCCGTGTCAGGTCATGATCTCAGGGTCCTGGGATCGAGCCCCACATCGGGCTCTCTGCTCGGCGGGGAGCCTGCTTCCTCCTCTCTCTCTGCCTGCCTCTCTGCCTACTTGTAATCTCTCTCTGTGTCAAAGAAATAAACAAATAAATCTTTAAAAAACAACAACAACAACAAAACTTGCCCTAATAATAAACCTTATGTGCTTGGGCAGAAATTTTATTAAGTGCCCTCATCTGCTGGTTAGGGAAGGGAGGAGTGGCAGGAAGTCATTTCTGCTTGTATTCATTGGTAAAATCAAATTTCACGGTGACTTGCTATTATGGTTTGTTAGTTTTGATTATGTTTAAGTCCATGTCCACATCCTTGCCTGCAATTCTTCTGAGCAGGAAGTGACTCGTGGATGTATGACAGGTGATAAACACTGATGCAAAGCAAACTGCACTGAGATGGCTACATGCTGCCTCACAGGAGGAGGAGACAGAAATATCCCAAAGATCCCAGCTAAAGACAAAGTAGAGTTGTTCCGGCTGGCTGGAAAATGCTACCAGCAGACAGCTAACTGCATGCAATTGTCATAGAGTAGGATTACTTTCTGAACAGTAGTATCTGCAAGTTATGCGACAAATAGCCTAGTGACAGAGTTGACCTCCAACAACTTAGAGGCATAGGTTTTAATACAGAAAAGCGTGTGGTCAAACATCCAACTTCTCAGCTAAACCTGGTCAGATAAACATCTCCATTAATAATATTATCTTTGAAGGTGAAACGTTATAGACAGTTTCTTGATTTGTGGACCAGCCAATTCTACCTTTATAGCTTGGGGCAAACAAGTAATTATAGAACTATAATACCCTTTGGGGAGAGGGTAGGATGATGGTAAAGGGGAGCTCACATACTCCCCAGCTACTGTGAATGAATCTGCAGCTATGAAAAATATATACTGATAATTTATGGCATAGTGGACAGTAGAGGAATTTTGAGGAGTGATTTGAGTGGTCCCATAGATTACCCACTTACCTAGTACTTCCCGTGGGCACAAGGACTACATTTTAAGAGATTTGTCTGTGTATTTACCTTATAAACCTAACTGATGGCCCATGGATTAGTAAGGAGACAGAAACTACATAGTGATTTGAAAAAGGACAGTTTAATCTATTATTAAGAGAAGACCGGAGTAACAGGAAATTGGTTAGTGAGTGAAAGAGAACTCTAAATAATATAGTAGTAGACATAAGGGACAACCACTACCCACAAGGCTGAGATGAGGGCCCAAGGAAGAACCCTCCCCTCATCAGCACTGAGAACCAGAGACCTCTACAGAGAGAGCACAGTGTTGGCTCCCTGATGGTTGAAAAGTGACAGACGTGTCTCACTAGTGAGACTTGCCCAAAAAATCTGCCCTCTGGAATCCCAGAAGAAGCCATTCATAGGGAGGTGTCAAACCCTGGAACTTGCTATGTGCTGAGGGTAACTGTTGGCTTCTGGGTGCGGATGGCCCCTGGAGTTAAGAAGCTGTCCTCTACAGGAGTCTAGTGCACTTTCATGTCTAGACGGGGCCAATATGGTGCCAGGCTGGTCCCCGGAATAAAATTTGGGCAGCAGGCTCCCTAGAAACCCAGTTTTGTGGGTCCTCCAGTGTGCACATGTGTGGGGATTTCTAAACAGAAAGTGTGGGGATCGGTGACTTAGGCTAGGGAACAGGTCCATGAAGTCTAAGATCCCAGGGTACAACACTACTGCTCAAGGCAAGCTCTGGAGAAAGTGGAGGGGCCAGGGGTGTGCCTACTCTAGAGAAAGATGCACCATGCAATTACCTAATGCTAGAGAAAACTATGTGGAGACTGAGAAGTAATGAAAGAGCCTAACCAGGAAGCCACCCTGAAACCAGGAAGGGAAGCACCTTTTACTTTCAGTGTCCCTCCAGTGCCCTCTATTGATAAGGCTTAACATCAATGCCAGTCAACAAAGGAGAAATATCTACAGGGCCCTCCCTGATCCATTATTAGAGAGAGGAGAAAATAAATTTGGAACTGAGAGACAATAAATTGATAACAGCATAGTCTACCCTTTTGACTACTCAGTTTCCATATGCACACACTTTCTCACACATTTGAACTCCTGTACAATAACTAAACAACTTTATATTCCACCTAATAAGATGGAAGTATCCTCCTTACAAGTGAAGAGGAAACTGCAAAATGAGAGTGCCAACAGCGATTGTATCCATTACTGTGACAATGTGAATTACTTTTCAGATTCTGTCACAATCCCACTTAATAGTCTGTTACCTAAAGACTAAATTATAAACATCTAACAATTTCAGTGTAATAGTTTGTTTAAAAAAAAAGAAAGAAAGAAAATGGGAAGGAGAGAAGAAAATGTTGCCTCCAAATATAAAGGTCTATTAAGTATAGTGACAACTGAATGCCCAGAAATGTTACCGAAGTGCTCCCAAATTTTTGTGGGTCTGATTACCCTCTAGTTTTCATATACTTCACAAAGACATCTAAAGTACTTGCTACTTTCTGTTCATCAGATACAATCAACATAATATTATCAACATAGTAAATCAATGTGATATTTTGTGGATTGTTGGGATAATTGCGATTTCTAGGACAGGAGAACTGACCTGGCCTTGGCTGTGCTAGATAAAAGCAAATTGCCTTTGGTGGTCCTTATAAAAAAAGAGAAAAAGCAATTAACCAAGTTAGTAGCTACATACCAAATGCCAGAGGCTGTGTTGACTATATCAAGTAAAGATACCACATCTGAGACAGCAAGCACATTTGGAATCATCCAATGATTAAGTTTACAATAGTCCATTCACTCTCTAAGATTCATCCAACGTCTGCACAGGCCAAATAAGTGAGTTAAATGAGATGTGATAGATATCTCAAGTCTTATTTCAAAGCTTTGATGGTGGCCCTGATCTCAACGATTCCCTTGCGGAAACAGTATTATTTCTGATTTACTATCTTAGAAGGAGGAGAAGTTCTAAAGTCTTCCACTTAGCTCTCCTATCAGAATGGTCCTCAATCTATGACTTACCAATATAGGGATTCTGCCAGTCATCCAGAATGTCTACTCCAATTATACATTAAAGAAATGGGGAAATAAGCGCAGGGTAGATGTCTGACACCTGGGCCCCCTATGAGTCAAACCTGAGTGAAGACTCTATCTATTACCTAACTACTAACTACTATTAATTCCCCATTATGACTAGAGGGCCACAAATGGTATTTTGGCTCCCTAGGAATTAGTATGAAAGGGCTGAGTATTTTCTTCTCCCCAAAGCATGGCTATAGGTCCCTCTGGAGAAGGCTTTTGAGGAAGACCTGTGTTGTATGCATGAAGCAATTGTGCAGCCTTCCTCAAGACTAGGCCTCAATTTCAATCAAAGGGCTCTGGGCCTGAGATTTGGAAACCGGGTGAGAGGTAACGATGCTCAACTGTGGCAACAAAAGTCAATGTTATTGCCACCAGGCCTAGAGTTTTTTTCTGGTATATACACAAAGTGATACTGTGGTACTGTCTATCTATTTCATTCATCCCACTTGCAAAACAATGCCTTCTGATTATATCTCTGTCCCTAATTTCCGTTATTGTATATATTCCTGCTTTGTCTTTGGTGATTAAATAAATGCCGCTACTTGTCTTCTGCTGCTATGGTATCCCATCATCTCCACTGAAACCAGGGAGCCAATCTTAATGGCCTACAAAGGAGAACAAGCACAGATTTTTTTTTTTTTCCCACTAATGCAGGGACTTCCCTCACTGATGTTTTTCTCAATATCTTAGTAAAGGGAGAGTGTACTGGGCCTTGTCATGAAACATAGTTAAAGGATGGGCATGCAGGTTGCACACAATAAGTTCAGTGAACACTCCTGTTTTGAAGGAGTACCAAAACTCACAAGCAGTAGACAATTTCTATCCACTCATTCTCCCTTTGGAGGCCTCAGAATTTTAAGGGAGAGAAGAATGGGGGAGCAAGTGAGTAAGACTGCTTGCTGCTCAATGGTTGTCACTTAGCACTCACCTTTTTACAAGCTTTCTACTCACCTTCCACCTCTCAGCTTCCATTCCTCTCTAGAAAAAGTGTCAGCAAACTTTCTATAAAGGACTAAATAGTAAATATGTTTTACTTGGTGGACTGTGTGGTCTCTATTACAACTACTCAACTCTATTTTTGTTTTGCAAAAACAGTCATATACAATACACACATGAATGGGCATAGCTAGTTCCAATAAGATTTTGTTTATAAAAACAGGTGGTAGATAGAATTTGGCCCAAAGGCTATAGTTTGCCAACTCCTGGTCTAGAAATCCAAAAAGGCTTCAACCTGAAATTTACATATTTCCCTATACATACCCAGTCTCCATTAACTTCCACATTCCCAGATGTAAAAGAACCAAATAGTCCTTCACAAATCCATAACGTCATTTAAAAAAAACAACAACAACAACAAAAAAAACACAGGCATAAAAGCAATGTCTGCCTTTGAGATTGGGTGATATTTGCACCTATTTTGAAACATACAAGATCTCTCCACTTACCCTGTCACCATCTGAAATTCCTTCATTATCCACCCCTCACGGGGAAAGAATGAAAAGGTCTTATTAAAACATGTTTCAGTTGGAAATAAACCAGTGCCAGACTAAACTTTAATTCTTCTCTCAAAAGTCGACCCCAAACAGGATAATTTTCCTCAGGACCATACACAGACAATTACCACACAGTGAGGCCCATGAGAATGCTGAATGCCAAGCTCCATATTGGGAAGAGAGGGGTATCTAATTCTGTGGGATTTATACTTAATTCTTTAGACAAAGGGGAAAGGCCCTGAGGGATTTTAAGTAAGGTGATGATCTAATCCCACAACTGAAATTTAAAATGGTTATTCTTGAAGCTGTGCTGAATATGGATTTTGGGGGATGAGAGAGGCATGCCAGAAAGGAGACTGAAGGTGGTTAGGAGACTATTAAAAGTAATCCAGGTGAGAGATTGAATAGGAGGGGTGTGGAGTCTTGGGAAGAGATCCGGAAGTTGGGGTTAGCTGACTTCAGCAAATGAATCAATGTGAAGTCTGGGAAGGTTGCTAAATGGTGAAGTACGTAAAGATGGATTCTTGACTCGCGTGTTCTCTGTTCTAGATTATCTGCAGAGGAAGACCTGGAGCTAAAATAACAGGGCGAGAGGCCATGAATGCTAAAAGAGGTAATGATGGAGGGTAATGAGTATGAGAAGGAGATTGAGGTAATGACAGCAACAAGTCTTAACAAGTTCAAAAAGATGGGTCATATCTGAAAAAACAAAGCTCATGGTCAAAAAGCTCAAATAAAACAAAGACAATAATAATTTGCATCAGAGGCCCTCTCTGCACTATAAACGGTCCCCAGAAGGACCCACTCTGCCATCAGGTATTTAGTACCGGTGTTCTTTTACCCTTTCCCCTATCCATCTGACTCCAAATTATCAAACTTCCAAGGTCTCATACTACTTGCCTCCATCAATGTATCAATCAGGTGTAAGGATAACTTCTAGAAATTTATCCCACAGATATGCTAGTATCCAACATCAAAATGCTGGAATAACTGACAACTCTACCAATAGGAGAATAAATTGCAACAAATAAATCATGATAGGTTCATATGATAGAATATTATGCCAGGTTAAAAACAAATGAGGCTACGATGCCTGGTGGCTCAGTCATTAAGCATCTGCCTTCAGCTCAGGTCATGATCCCAGGGTCCTGGGATCAAGCCCCGCATCGGGCTCTCTGCTCAGCAGGAAGCCTGCTTCTCCCTCTCCCACTCCCCCTGGTTGTGTTCCCACTCTCACTGTCTCTATCTCTGTCAAATAAATAAATAAAAAACAAGGCACTTTATATGCTGACATGAGGCTATCTCCACAATAAGTTAAATAAAAAAGATTAATTTGCATTGTTATGTATGCAACTTATATATATATTATATATATATATATATATATATATATATATATATATACACATATGTGCATATATATAAAGAAAGCATTGTTTGCTCACAGGGAGGAAAACCAGGTGTCAGAGGGCAACAGTGAAAGAAGACTTATCATAGACACCTCCTTAATTTTTTAAAATTTTGGACCATGTGAATAGAGTAACTACTTAAAAATAAGCTGGAAAAAAATTGAAGGTAGAATAAAGATTTTCTGACAGATAATATCTCAAATTTCTTAATTCCATTCATCATTTCTCAAGAAGCTACTGGGGAATGTATTCCATCTATATGAGAAAGTAAATAAACAACAAAATCATCCATATCTAAGAAATAGGGACTTCATCAGAAATGTCAGTAAAGAAAAATCCCAAACAAGGGCGCCTGGGTGGCTCAGTTGGTTGGGCGACTCCCTTCAGCTCAGGTCATGATCCTGGAGTCCCGGGATCGAGTCCTGCATCAGGCTCCCAGCCCCACAGGGAGTCTGCTTCTCCCTCTGATCTCCTTCCCTCTCATGCTTTCTCTCATTCTCTCTCTCAAATGGATAAATAAAATCTTTAAAATAAAAAAAGAAAAAAAGAAAAAAAAAAAGAAAAATCCCAAACAACTGCTATGGAACAGGTCTAGAAAGCAATAGTCCAAATTGGAACAAGAGGATAGAGAGCTTCAGAAGAAATCAATAAATTGGTGTGATTATGTGGAAAAATCATACCGAGAAGATGTGGGAGTATATAGAAATATAAATTGATATGTGGAAAAACCAAGCTATCTTTTTCTTAAATAGATTATTAACTCCATGACTAAAAAAATTTTACTCAGATTCACAATACATTTGAGTGACTCAGTAGTAAACAATGTGTACATAAGAATCATAATACTAAAATGGAAACAAAAAATATGAGAATTATATTGGGAGATGGAAGAAGGGAGAGCAACAGGTATGTGTGTAAAAGAGCTAGATATTTATCTACTTTAATGGGAAGTCAGTAGATAATATAAAATATTGATAAATTAAGAAATAGCAGTATATGCATATTATTGCAAAAGGCAAATACTGGAAGAAACACCTAAAAGAGTTTAAAGTTGTTGCCTGGAGGCAGCAGGACCAGGGGAGATGAGAGTTGACTGGATTTTTTTTTTTTTATTCTTAATTTTTTTAGAAGATTTACTTATTTGAGAGAGAGAGTGAGTGAGAGAGCAGGAGGGAAGAGGGGAAGGCAGAGGGAAAGGGAGAAGCAGACTCCCCAATGAGCAGGGAGCCCAAAACTGGGATCCTGGGGATCCCACAGATATGCTAGTAAGCTACTAGAATGATAACCTGTAACTGCACATTAAAGCATCATTTTAATCTCTGCAATAAGTTAAATAAATAAATAAATAAATAAATAAAAGGGTCGACTGGATTTTTGTTGCTGTTGCTGTTGTGAGCCTTTTAATAATTCTTTCTAATTTTATTTACATATAAGTAGGATAGAAGTACAGGATTTGGAATCAGACAATTTGGATTTGAATACCGGCTCTGACATTTCACTGGCCTCGTAGACAGAGGCAAATTACTTAATCTCTCAATTTTCTTGTTTCTAAAATAGGGAGAAAAATAGCATGTACCTCATTGAGTGGCTTTGAAGATTAAATGTTTAATTCATGTAAATTGCTTAAAATATGCCTGGCACACAAGTGCTCAATAGTAATATAGTAAATAAGGGCTAATACTTATTAAGACAACAAATATTAACTTTTGTTACTTAATAAAAAATATAAAGACATTAATGACTAAAATCCAATTTTAAAAACATGAGCCACATATTGAAGTCTGCTCCCTTTGTGAGAAAACTCACAAAGTTAACACTCCCAGGTACTAAGTCAGACTTTATTTCTTGAGACTACAGTCTTCACTTTAATCCACAGTTAGGGGTGGGGGGGGGGGGAAGACTGGTGAAAAATTCTACTTAGTCCTGGAAAGGGGGAACTCAAACTGGAATCTGAAGGATGAGTTTTAGCTAGATAGGCCAAAAGAAGAGAGAAGAGAGTCCCAGGCAGGGACAGTGACACTCGAAGAAAAGACAAAGACAGGAGGTACATGGTAATAAAAAAAGGCGAGCAGAGCCAGAACTGAGAGTAACATGACAGAGGTGTGCACACTACACAGGAGTAAAATCGTGCCAGGCGTTTAGGCTGAGTCAAGGAGTTTGCCTTATCCTAAGGTAATGAAGGGCTTTAAGCAGTTTTGAATGTTTTGAAAAGCTCTCTCTGGATATAGCATGGGGAACCAACCAGGAAGAATTCAGATAATCAATAGGGAGGCTATTTGCAAAAATCCAGGCAAGAGATGATGATAGTGACAGGAATGGAGAAAAGCAGATAGATTTGAAAAGTATTTACCTAAGAGGTAAAACTGACAGAACGCCTTTTTTTTTTTTTTTTTTTTTTTTGGTCTAGTCTGATTATGATTTAAGTAAAAGCTGCCCCCCACAACTCCTCACCAATAGCAATATATTATTGTTTACAATGTTGTAAAACATTCATAAACAAAAACTGTAAGACATTTCAATCACAAAGTTAACTCTTCACTTCTAAATGGTAAAACCCAGGTCTTGGAACAAAACCAAAAGGCACAAAAATAATATAGAATTCAAAGGAATCAGATGGAAATAACAGCAATCTAAATTCAATAGACTAATTAAGTACTTGAAACAAGTTTCCTAACTCCTCAATTTCTGTGGTTGCTGCCCATAAAAAAGCAAATATCCTGCTTGCCTGATGCATCTCCCCTCCCTGTGCCACTTTTACCCTAATATTTTTACTTTACAATAGGCTTAAAGAGAAATATTCCGTGCTTTGCAAATATCTAAAGGTGTGTGTGTGTGTGTGTGTGTGTGTGTATGTGTTTGTGTGTGTGTATAGGCACAGAAGCAGATTATATTAAATCATATATGTAAAGTGCATGATAGAATTATGCATAGGACATCTCCCCCCAGCTCAGGTGTATGTTGAAGTGTCTGTGTGTGTGTGTGTGTGTGGGGGGGGGTTACAATTTCCTGAGGTGAGAACTGAGTCTTAAGAATCAGAGTTCTAGAGGTAAAGATAAAAGGAAGGTATCTCAGCAGGGGGGATTAACAGGAGAAAAGCACACAGAAAAAAATAATGAAATCTGTTGTTGGAATATAAAATTTTGGTTTACAGAAGACAAATAGAGTTAAGCAAGGGTCAGATTCTGTGGGACCATTTTAAGGACCATGAGTTCTATCCTGAGCTATGAGAAGCTATTAAAAGATTTAAGCAGAGGAGAGAGAAATTCAGGTTTACATTTTCAGAGATTATTAGCTGAGGGGTTCTGCTGAGGATGGATTTGGGTTTAACACCATCTGCTAAGATATTAGGTAGCAAGTGGCTGTGGTACCCCAGTTAAGAGTTGATGAGACCCTGAACTAGAGCAGAAGTAGAATCTGTAGGGGAAAGAAGGGCAGAAAACGTTAACAGATTCAGTGATCTGATAGTTGTGGAAGTTAAAAAAAAGAGAGAGGGTAAAAAAATGACCTCTGGATTTCTGCCATGACAGTAGGATAGTGGTACATATCCATAAGCCATTCTCCAAAATCCCTAGAGCCAAATATGTTTTAAAACTCAGAATATTTTGAAAAAATTCAGAGTATTGTGGATGTTAGAAAGGAGATATGGTTTACATACCCAATATAACAGTGTACCCCCAGCAGTGCCTGGGACAGTACCATGTAATCAAATATAGCAGTATATCTGTAACAAGACACCTCCCACCAAGTGGAATAGACGACAAATAGCTTCCTGACAGTGCATTTAGGTTGTGTAGCAAATTGAGTTCAAGTTTTGCTGACAAATGAGCTACCAAAAACATTTCGGTTTTCAGGGATTATTTTTTTTTGGTTTTGGAATTGTGGATAAGAAATGTTAAATGTAGTAACACCTATAAATCAAATATAGGAAGTAAATAGGTTGTTTTTGTTTTTGTCTTTGATGAGATTAAGGTTCTGGTTTACTCAGGTATAATCTCGGATAATTATGACATCTTAAAGATGTCCAGCGGGCAATGGGATAGATGAACAAACTGGTTGGGACAGTTTGAAACTAAAACAATTATAGGGAAAATGTACACTAGGGGAAATATTCTCTATTTGGTGCCAAAAAGATAACCCCAACTCAGAGAATGACTTAAGGAAATTTCATTTGTCAATGATCACTAATAACCTAGAATTCAGAGTCCTACTTGTCTCTGCTTTAACACATAAATTAATGCATTTTGGTCTCTTGCCATTGCTGGCATTGATTTGAATTCAATGTTGCTATTAGCAGTACATTAATTGTGTTAAAATTACTCAAATTATAGAAAATGAATTATTCTGATATTAACTAGATGCATAATTAGGTGACTGAAAATATATCCTTCTCAATCAGATTTTCTAGCCATAAAAGATCTGTCATAATAAATGCATTTCTACATTTTATGAACCAGAGAACTGAATATGTCCTCAAGATGATTTGGGCATTGATCATTTGCAAAATATTAAATATACTAATTCTTTCTTGGAGAAAAATTCCTTCTATCAGGAGTGAAAATTAAAAGCTTCTATGGAAGCCTTAATCATCCCATCAGAGTTTCCAAGTCTATATCCCTACAGGTCACTTACGGACATCATCAAATCTCTCAATCTCCCAATCTAGTCTTTTTAGGGGCTAGGAGTCTGATTCCTAAAATTCGTCTCTTATATCTGTTTCACAGTAACAGAAAAATATATACAAAATGTTAACAGACTACAAACCAACAATAAACTGGCTTATGTTTACTCTAAATTTTTTTAACATTCCATCTAAGCACTATTAACATGCCATAAAATTTAGAACTTAGAACAGAGCTGGACAGAATTATTTTTCTCTCTCAAGCTTTCACTTTATAATTGTTACCATCAAAATACCTTCAGAAAAACGCTTCCAGTTTTCCCTGTCCAAACATACTACACTATGTTGAAGGATCCATTTAAAATACAATTATCGTACAGTGAAGTTTCATGCAGTTCCTATGTTTGAGAGATTTAGTCCAGCATCAGGTCCTAGAGTCTCAAGCCCTAAATGTTTAATGAGGATTAGAGTATAATTTGTATTTTTAAAAATGTACAGTTTGGTTTTCTTTCAAATATATCTGTGTATGTGACGCAGTATGCTAATAGAAAAATCAGGCTTAAAAATCCCAATTCAATAGGATGCCGTTATTTGCATTGTAGGTACCAGTCCATTTGTGGTCATAAAAAAATAAATCCAGTGCACTGAGACCAGTATTTTTTAAAATAATAGAGAAAATCCACATTGTGAAGTTAAATATTGTTTTGTGAGCCTTGTTACACAAACACACACACACACACACACACACACACACACACACACAGAGTGTACCGCATTGAAGCATAGAATACATTTCTTATTTAGGATTGCAGTCCAAAAAGAAGCTTTAAAAATACTAATGCTAAGAAGTGTGCTTGCCAGTCAAAAATCTAGAGTGTTGCCAATGGAGGGATGACCCTGGGTTGCTGTCTCATAAAATATATTTTAAGCCGATACAATAAAACATCAGAAGACTAAATTATGTTGTCCATGTTGACTCAGAAAATTAACTGTGGCTTTGAAATACCAAGGAAGGATTAAACATCTCAATCTACATGGCATCTTCAATACACATGTGATCCACAGTAAGAGAAGAATGACATCCTCACTCATTCTCCCTGGAGTCAGGCATCATCTGGACAAGTAGAAATTAGGGTATATCAGAGCTGGACAAAGAACAATGGACTATTCTGTACTCATAAAGGCCTTACAAACTATATGAAAGACAAAAAGATAAACATCTTACGATAAGTGGGATTAAGGGTGATGAAAAGATAACATGAGCCTTGAGTCAAGTCTCTGGATATAATAATGCCATGTCTACCACTAACTTGCTGGGTGTACTGAAGTTAGAATATCCCTCTCAGCTTTGGTTTATCACAAACTGGATGGACTGACTGAATATCCAAAGCGAGAAGGGGATCCTGATAATATTAGGATAAGAGGAGATTCCTGAATTAAGGCCTCATTATCTTAATTTAGGGAAGTATTTTTTTTCTATTTTACAGATAGTTTAACAGAGGCACACTGTTACTCTAGCTAATGTAAACATGTTACATTTCTCCCTTAAGAGTAAAGATACTGTAATAACATCTGGCTCAATAATCAATGAAGTTTAAATTAATAACCCTAAGCTCGAGGAACAACACCTACCTCTAATTTTTAAATAGTATTTAACATATGTATTTTTCTGAATGGAGATAAGATTAGGAGGGCCGGCCAGGCTCTTTTGACAAAAGCAGAAAGCATGGGTTGAAAATATCATTAATAGGAGCACCTGGGTGGCTCAGTGGGTTAAGCCTCTGCCTTCGGCTCAGGTCATGATCTCAGGGTCCTGGGATCGAGCCCCACATCGGGCTCTCTGCTTGGCGGGGAGCCTGCTTCCCCCTCTCTGCCTGCCTCTCTGCCTACTTGTAATCTCTCTCTCTGTGTCAAATAAATAAATAAATCTTTAAAAAAAAAGAAAATATCATTAATAATTATGTCCTGTTTGTGTGGTTGACTTTTTACCTTTAATTGCACATTTAAAAAAATAATAAATAAAAATAAATAAAACAAGAACGAGAGAGGGAAGCAAACCATAAGGGACTCTTAGCTATGGGAAACAAACTGAGGATTGCTGGAGGGGAAGAGGGGTAGGGGATGGAGTAACTGGGTGATGGGCATTAAGGAGGGCACGTGATGTGATGTGATGAGCACTGGGTGTTATATAAGACTGATGAATCACTGACCTCTACCTCTGAAACTAGTAATACAGTATATGTTAATTAACTTGAATTTAAACAAAAAAATTAATAAAAACGACAACAAACCATAGGATTTGCCTAAGGCATTTTGTTAAATGTGCAATTTAAAATATTTTTAAAAATGAGCAAATATAGCAGTAAACAAATGTAGGCACTGGAATTGCCATTTATTATTAGAAATCTCTATGTAAAAATGCTATAGTTAAAGCGGTATAAAAAGAAAGATGCTTGGTACAAATAACTGTTCAGAATGTTTAAACTAATATGTATGCTAGACTTCAGATATTAAAAGCAAAAGTTAAATTTAAAGAATTCTAATTGTAGGGTATGACTTTAATCTCATGTCTTTTAGCCACAGACTCAAAGAAAATGTATACAGTAAAAGAAACAACATATTTTCTCACAACCAGAAATTCTCAAATGAAAATACAGCAACTTTCTTATTTTTAACAACAGAATTTGAATTTAAATGTCTTCATTATGTAGTATAACTTTTATAGCAAGTTACATTGGCTTAATAACATTTTTCTAAAAATCAGAAAAATTGTTAGCTCTATGGGATTCTAAAAACAGAAATAGTTATTTGATGAGTTTGAAGTGTTTTTGATGAGTTTTGAGAGACAAGGAAATAAAAGTCTAAGGTAAGCACCAATTTCATCCTCAATTCTTAAGCTTCAGAAAAGCCTAATTAGGCAGGGAAAGGAATTTGGGCCTGGCACACCCAGGTTCAGTCGTGGCAGGATCCTGAAACAAAGTTTTTCTGAACCTTTGAGTCATATGCCACAGGCAAACCGGAGCCGCGATATACAGGTCCTTAAGTCAACAGGTCCTTTAACGAGATGGTGTGCGGTTGGTGAGTGGCAGTTGGATTTCTTCCTGCCACGAAGAAAATAACTCTTCTCGATCAAACCGGAAAGTGGGCGCAGCTCTGGCTTAGGGAGTGCACCCGGAAAAGTGTAGAGACCAGAAAAAGGGAGAGAGAGAGAGAGAGAGGGATGTCCGCGTCCCGACCACAGAGCGCTTTCCAAACCACTCGGAAACCATTTAAATGGCTCGGGCGGCCGCGGTTTCCAGCCTAGGACTGTCTGGAGTCCGGCTGGGAAAGTTGCCTGACAAAGCCATGCCCTTTCCCGTCGCGGACTTGTCCCACTCCCCCCGCCCGCCCCGGCACAGGGACGAGAGGAGACCAGCAACCTGTTAGCACGCGTGGAAACGCGGCCGTCTCGCGCCTAGCCCAGCCCCTGAAACCCCCCACTCTGAGACTCTCCCAGGGTCAAGCTGCGGGCCACCAGGACTTCTGCCTGGGTCCGGCTCCTCGGGGGCCTCCCTACAGAGACAGCCAGGGGCGACGGGGCTACCCCTGGAGCGCCACCTGCCCCGGCCTCGGGCGCCCCTTTCGGCGTCTCGGGAGGGGCAACTGAAACACTGCTCTCGAGACCACCTCCAACCGGCCACTGGGACCGTACTCCTCTCCCCACCACGTGAACCACGGAGTCCGTCTTACCGCCCCCTCCGACGCTGCCCAGGGTCTACTGGTCCCCCGCCCCTGGCCCGAGCGCCGGCCGCCCGCTTACCTGGCGGGTGGGCACGGCAGGACGGCGGGAAGCAGCGGCCGGGCGGGCACTGGACTTGGGCCGGGAGCCAGGTGCAGGTGGTGGCGGCGGCGGCGCCTCTGGTTGCTGTCGCTACAGTTGCCGCTCAGTCCAGCTCCTCCTCCGCCGCCGCCGCCTCCTGCCTTCCCGCTGGGCCTCCTGCGTTGCCAGGAGAGGCCGAACCGAGGCTTCGCTTCCTCTTGGAGTCCCCCAGGTGAGCTCCAGCCTGCGACGTCGGCGGGGGCGAGGCCCCCGTCCCGCGCCTGCGCGCCAGCCTCCTGCCCCGCCCAAGCCCTACCTGAGCGCTCCAGGTGAGGACCGAGCGTCGCGCGCGCCGAATGGGGGCGCCCTCCGGGCGAGCGCAGCCGCCGCGCCCCTTCTCTCTCCGCGGACGGTGAGGCTGGTTCTCCAAGCGAGGCGCGCCTCCGCCCGTCTACATTTGAGGAGTCCTGCACTGACCTGGTGGCAGTGGTCACCTTGTAACCAGAACTCAGTCTGGGTCCTTGGGGAACCAGAAGTCTGTATTTCCCTCACACCCTTCTGCCTTTCTCTGCGGTTCGCCAAAATGAAGGGGTGCACTGCCCGGAGACTGGGGGGCCCAGTGCCCCCGAGAACCACCTCATGACGGCTGCAACTGTTGGCTCGTATGGTTTCCTCGAGCAAGGTTCAGCAGCTTCTGTCACCAGTTAGGTTCGTGAGCTCTTTGGTGAGCTTCCTTCCCATGTACGAGTCTTGATTTCATCACTTGACTCGCTTCGGCAAAGCTAGTGGTTTCCGTTTCTGTAAGCGCGCGCTCTGGTAGGGGCGCCTCACGTCCAAAGGAGGAGCCTCCCTCTTCCAGAGAAGAGCCTCTGGTATTTGGCAGAGCCCTGCTAACTTGGGGCACACCACCCTTTCCTGGGTTGCTATCGAAAGGCAAACCAATTCCCAGACGAGAGAGAAAGCAGCCACAATAGAAAGAAACCTGCTGTCCTTGTTTGGAAAGACACCGGCTTCCTGGAGAGGTTTTCCTTCTACTGTAGGTTTGCTTGAAAGATCACCATACATTGGGAGGGTGACAATGCAGACTCTAGGGAGATAGGGGGTTTTGCTACTGTTTTTAAAGACAGAATTTTTTCAACAGTATTTTTTCCTTTTATGATATTTACAACCTTGTTTCAGCCTTCCTTCTGTTATGACAAACACCGACACACCCAAAATTAGAACTTAAAAATGACCTTTATACCTTCCTATAAACTCATTCACTATTTGGTTCTATCTTCAATGTACATAGAAATATAAATAGAAAAATAGCCGAATATGTTTTAGTAGTATGCTTAATTAATGATGGTAGGTTTTTCTATAAGGTTTAGCTGTGGTCTTCCTCCTGTATTTGACAAGTACACTTATGGTTTCTATTTATTGGTGTATTAGTGTTATGTGTGAGCTAAAATTAAAATTTCAAAATACCGTTAGTATACTTTCAATAGGTGTAACTTTAGAACTTGGCCAGTCTGACGTTGGTTTTAGCATCCGCAATATTATTACTTTTTTTTTTTTTTTAAGATTTTATTTATTTATTTGAGAGAGAGAGAGAGAGAGCACAAGTGGAGGGGAAGGGCAGAGGGAGAGGGACAAGCAGACTTGTGCTGACCAGCAAGGATCCATCCCAGGACTCTGAGATTATGACCTAAGCCAAAGGCAGACACTTAACTGACTGAGTCACCCAGGTGCTCCCTTTCACAGTGCTATTTCATACCACACCTATGTATCAGCTTTAAAACTTTGGTTAGTTGTTCATACTGTAGTTATTTTGCAAGCATCAAGGAACCTTTTTTTGTGTTTGTGACATTTTAATATCACTACCTACAAACAATTTTTAAGCTTTCCCTCTATCCCCTGCAAAAAGTTCAGGACCTACTTATGTGTTTAACTATATTAACTTGATAATATTTGTCTGTAGGTCCAGAACTGAAAATACTACCTACCCAAATCCACCTAACCCCTTTTGCCTCTAGATGGAGATTAGAGTCTCAGTCTTTGGGAAATTTGGGAGAAATCCTAAATGTATAACCACAGAGTCTATATCCCATGTCTTGCATCACCCATTTCTGAATGAGGCAGGAACCAAAGATTATCAGTTTTGAGGTCCCACCAGGCAAAGAACAACAATTTTTGCTGACAAGAGCAGAACAGAGCAAATGCATATAGAATAGCAATTTGGAACCCAAGGACTGAGATGCACTGACAGCAAGACAAAGTCAAATAATAACTGGAAAAAGAACCTAGGGCGGACCTACAAAAAGAGCAGGCAAATAGGACCAAAATGCTGCATGAGGGGTGAAAAAAGAACAGAACAAATATAAAAATCAGAAGTTACTAAAAATTGACTGCCAGTTTTATAATAGAGACAAATAATTTAAACAAGAAAAACAGTATTTGGCGGTCTGGTATACCTACCAGCATTTCATTCTGAAAGAAAAGTCTTAAAATTAATAAAAGTTTTTTACTTAACAATAAAATCAAAATGCTGCAGGCCCAGAAGAAAAGTATTATGCCGCAATCTTTCATGCCCTAAATCCAATGAGATAAAGAGTTTTTGGAAGTATCATCCGATTCGAGATTATGAAACAAAGAATTTGTGTTATAAAGGAGAAAGTAGCATTTCTTTATAAAATAAAAATAAAATCCAGGAGTCTTAGTGTAGACATGCTTCTCAGAAACAAGCTTATTTCAATATTGCAAGTTTGGCATATAATGGCAGCTAAAATAGAAAATTGAGATTTCACACAGGAAAAAATAAACATATCTATCTATACACGGGGGGTGGGGGAGAGAGACACACAGAGAGAACTAGCCATAAAACTCTCATTTATATAGATTTAAAATAATATTCACTATTTAATAATACTTGTTAACATTTAAATTAATGCCAAGACCAGTATCTAACACTTACTAAGTACTCAATAAATATTTGTTAAATTAATAAGTTGATTCATTAAATACCATGAAAAAACCATTATGCATAATGTCTTAGGCCAAGTACAAATCCAAAGAATGATTTTACCAAATAGGATGGAGAAATAATCTAAGGCAAGTAAGAGTAATAGACTAAGAATTTGAGGGGCAAGCATCTAATAACAACAGCTATCAGTTATCATGTACTGATATTTCAAAAGGCACTATGCAAAACAACTTACACTCCTACAAGTTACTTTACTTCTGGGCTTAAATTTCCTCTTCCCCAAAATATAATACTGGTACGAGGTGATCACCAAGTTCCTTTACACACTGATTCATGTAAATTCCATGATGAGGTAATGGTCATGCAAAAAACATCCTCTAGATATAGGAATAGCAATTAATGGAAAACAAGGATGAAGGAATGGGAATTACTTAACTAAGATAGAAACTTTAATTCATAAAAGTATAATATATAATGTAACTAGTAAAATTATTCAGATTCACTAAGTCCAACTTTAAATGTTTTTAGTTTGTTAATTGTTTAATTGTTGATTACCCAGGGCTTAGCAACTTTAGCTTGAAACATACTGCCTGCCTGGCTTAGCCTTTAAAAACAATTTTGCCTTATGTGGAAACTGGAGCCTCTAGTCAGATCTCAAAGTCAAATTGAGAGTTTGGCTCAAAGACTAAACAGATTGAAATAATTTCTACTAAAAGAATTGAAAGGCTATTGATTTAAAAGGAGAATATTGTTGGTATCATAGTGAAGAGCCACAAATATGTGGGTATTTTTTTATAACTATTCAGCATAATGCTACATTGTGTTTAAAATATTATGAGTTAAAACAGTAAAAACATGAATAGATTATTTTTAGTATGAACTTTTTTTGGACAGTGTCTTATATGAAGATTTCGTATGAGGGCTTTTCCCTCCCTAAGAATATCAACAGAACAACCATCTGTGACTTTAAAAGAGGTACAGATTTCTGTTAGTTTGCTTGTTGACTTAAAAGACAACAGAACTATGTCTTGTTAATCTTGTACCCTTAATGCTTGGCGCATAGTAGGTGCTCAATAAATATTTGATGAAATGGATTGAGTAGAGGGCAGTGTTTCAAGCTTTTAAGCATTAGCATAAGAGCAAAGAGAAATACCATGCTGAGTCAGGCTTATATTCAATATAGCTAGCTCTAAATTCTGATAGTGGCATCAAAGGATTTCTTCTGGGAAAAGATGGTGATAGTCCTGCATGATGTTGACCTCAGATATGTACTCCAGGTGTCCCTGACTCACTCTTCCCTAAATTGATCTCTCTTTTTCTATAAAATGGATTTTTATATTGTAAGTTAGTTCATATTTATTTTAGAAAAATCAGAAAATACGGATAAACTAAAGGGAACCAGTTGGAAACACCCCAAATTCCTCCCCTGTAGATGAATCAGTGCTAACTACCAGACCCGTTTCTACTGTTTATCTCTCCAAATACTTTTGAAAAACTAGGGAGAGTGGAATGGAAGATATAGAAGGAGACAGAGACATGTTTTTAAAATGAAAACTAGGTCATATTGGGATCTTGTTTTGTAGCCAGTGTTTTCTACTTAACATATCTTTCCATGTCAATGAGTTCATTTTTTTACAGCATTGTTTTTAATTATTGCATGATTTCTTTTTGTATGAATGTATTTAATCAGTCACTTATTGGACAATGAAGATTGTTTTCAAATTTTGCTATTGCAAACAGTGCTGCAAATCTTTAGTGCTCACTACCTTCATCTGTGGAAACATTTATACTGCTTTTCTTCTGACTTTATTAAACCACTTCGTATCAGCCACCCAAGATCCTAAACGATGATATTAGAAGAATCACATCACAAAGACAAATCATAGAAAATATATTAATGATTTAGCACTCCCTATTTGTAAAAATATTAATTCTAGTTACCAAAACTTTATGTAAAACATGCTTATTATAATTAAAACCTTAGCAGAAGGATGTTTGGCTGGTTTAGTTGGAAGAACGTGAGACTCTTGGTCTCAGAGTCATGAGTTCCAGTCCCTCATTGGGTATAAAGATTACTTAAATAAATAAATATTAAAAAAAAAACCTTATAATTTTATAAATAGGAAGGTAGAGTGTGCCTTGATATGGAAAAGTAAGATCTCTTAACCTTCTCCTGATCATAGCACACTCAGCTTCCCACCTCTGAAAATCTATGTGTTTCTCTTCACTTCAAATCCCCTCCAGCCCAGCCCAATGGAAGGCTCTAGTCTCCTATGGAACCTCCTAGACCAGGCCAAATCACCTTGGTATTTCTCAATTCCAGTGCAGTGGCATAAAGTAAACTTCCCTCCTCCCTTGGTCCTTGCCCCCATCCTCATTCCAATATCAAGAAGGAAGAATTGTGGAGAGACACTATCTGAGCATGATATCAATTGTTGCCAAATAAGTTATGATAATTTGTTAAATAACTTAAGTCATAGAAGATAAAAATGTTCTTTTAGCATAATAGCTCTAAGGTATTAGACCAAAAGAAATAGCATCATTGTGACTAAATTCAAGAGAGAAAAATTGACTTTTCATGCATATTAGAAGGGGAATTTTGAAAGAAATTGTATTTTTCAGTTTCTCTGATTTTTTTTAAAGATTTATTTATTTGAAAGAGAGAGAGAGAGAGCAGGGGGAGGGACAGATGGAGAGGGAGAGAATCTCAAGCAGACTCCTGGCTGAGTGTGGAGCCCAATGCCAGGTTCGATCTCATGGTCCTGAGATCATGACCTGAGCTGAAATCAAGAGTTGAAAGCTTAACCAACTAAGCCACCCAGGCACCCCTTAGTGTCCTTGATTTTTAATCTATTAACAGAAAAGTAATTTGCTTCCCAAGATAGTATCTCATCATTATACCTCCTCTACTCCTTTTTTTTTTTAATTAGAGAGAGAGAGAGAGAGAGCATGCACGTGCACATGAGTGAGAGGAGAGGGAGAAAATCTCCAGCAGACTCCCCATTGACTGCGAAGCCTGACTCAGGGCTTGATCCCACTACCCTAGATCATAACCTGAGCTGGAATCAAGATTTGGATGCTTAACCAACTGAGCTACCCAGGCACCCCCCTCCTTCTCTACATTTAATCACAAAATCAGAATGTACCTGTTCTCCACTCCCAACGGTTTCAGCAGACTCTATTTCCACAGTGCATTCCTCACTTCTGCAAAACTTCAGGGACAGGGATTCCTGACACGCAACTGACATTTGGGGCTGCACACAAAAAAATCACTGTTAGGGAAGGAAGTTTGGAGCAGTTTGTGAATAACAGAGAAAGGGGAGTGGAAATGGAGATATTATAGAAAGAGGTTAAATGGCTTAGAAATGACAGAGAAGGAGAAGAGTAGAGGACAAAGGAATCACCCATCCTCGAAAGGACATCATTTTGGGGCACCTGGGTGGCTCCGTCGTTAAGGGTCTGCGTTCGGCTCAGGTCATGATCCCGGGGTCCTGGGATCCAGCCCCGCATGGGGCTCCCTGCTCCACGGGAAGCCTGCTTCTCCCTCTCCCACTCCCCCTGCTTGTGTTCCCTCTCTCACTGTGTCTCTCTGTCACATAAATAAATAAAATCTTAAAAAAAAGAAAGAAAGAAAGAAAGAAAGAAAGAAAGAAAGAAAGAAAGAAAGAAAGAAAGAAAGAAAGAAAGAAAGAAAGAAAGAAAAGAAAGGACATCCTTTCAAGGCTTAAGGAGAATCTTTGCGGACACATCCCCCCAAGGCTTGGTAATGTGGCTTCACTCCTGGGAGTGAATAGGGAGAGGCGATAAACAAGGACTATCATCCAGTTTCTTACCCTTTCCCATTCTCTCCCCCGCAACCACTGCAAACTCTGTTTAGCTTTGGAATGATTAGCTAAACTCTTTGGTAAAGATCTTAGCATTCATCGAGATAGAGTGTGTATTTGATTCATAGTAAGATGATATCCAGGAGGACCTCTGCTAGCCTAAACAGTGTTCTGTGTGAATTAGAAAATGCCATCCATGAGCAGAGAGAGTCCGTGAGTACATGGCTTGGCAAGCAGATGATCCCTTCCCCGAAGCAGATGCAAATCTAGACCAGGGCACCCAGTGAGCTGAATGGAACCCAGGCTGCATGTCAACACTACTTGCCCTTTGGCAGGCTACTTTTATGCAGGGCACAGCATGACAACCTGGTGTCCAATCAGGTGAAATCTGTTTCCTCCTCCTTTGTACCTGGAGCGTCTGTGCCACTTGCATTAATCAATAGAATGTGGTAGAAGTGATGTTATGTAACTTCCAAGGCTATACTTTAAGTGATTTTTTACCCTCTGCTTCTACTCTCTTGGAATGTTGCCATGCTGTGAAGAAGCCTGGAGTAAAAGACCATGTAGAGAGAGGCCCAGCTGTAGCAGATGTTCAAGCTGAGCTCAGACCCCAACCAACCACCGGCTAAATGCAACTTTGTGACTGATCCCAGGCAAATACCAGCAGAAGGACCACCTGGTCAACCCACAAAACCATGAGAAATATTAATTCTTGCTGTTTTAAGCCATTAAGTTAAGGGGGAATTTTTTTTTTAATTTATTTACTATTTCATCTAAACTTGGTGTCTCAACAAGAATAAGAACATAAGCACCGTTTACATTTGTGCACCCTCTGTACTCTCCAGGGAAAGGTTTTGAGATGCAAAAGCTTGAATGACTGCACACAATATGTACTATAAACCGTATATTTTAAAGAATATGTGCTCTGTCTGAATCAGCTTTCTATCTCCACCCGAAGTCTTTATAAAATTTGTGCAGAATGGGGAAAGAGAAGAGAGTCAGGGGGGATTGGAGATAGGGGGCATTGGCAGCATGCCTGAGCAGAAACTCTGGAATGTCACCGTGGAGGAATGCCATATTGCATAACTACCTGGGCCACCATTCACAGAAGAAGATGTGCAGGAATGCACACTCGACCCTAAAAAACAGGCCGTGAGGGGGCTCTGAGTGCAAAAAAAGGAGCTACCCTGGAGAACGGTAAGACCCCAGGGTTTATTTTTTGGCCAATGTCGAAGAATGGTTAAGAACAGAAAACATTTCTAAATGGGGTATTGGACAACCCCAAGGCCTCTTGTGTCCCAGGAAGATTCAAAGAGCTCTCAAAATGTTTCCCAATGCAGGAGAGAATGATTTAGATCTGGATGTCTTTGTAAATTAAATTTTATCAGAAGAGAGGCATGCCTATTCCTTTACCTATCGTCTGTGGCTGCTTTGATGCTACCAAGGCAGATTTGAGTGGTTGTGATAGAAACTGCATGATCTGTAAAGCCCAAGATACTTACTATCTGGGCTTTTATAGAAAAAAAAAATTGCCAATCCTTATTTTAGATGAAGCACAAAGAGCTAGGAAAACCTAAATTTTCTGCAGTAACACGTAACAAAAATGAAATTCTAACCATGACTAAAAGGTGTATTGGGACCAGGAGGTAGTACCAGCAGATGACAGCTTGGATACCTGTGATGGCCTAATGCCAGTTGTCTCACACAAATACATTTTCTGACTCCCATCCCATACCTTGGAACATCCTAGGAAGAACCTATGGAATGCAGTTGTGTTCCTCATGAAACAGGAGAAGTCCCAGACTTATTGTTAGTTATTACCACTGGGTGTTACAGGGATTTGAAAGAGAAATTAAACTTAGGTATAGACATCAAAAAATAATTTTACATTGAGTTTCTTATCTATCTGATTCTGTCTTCAGAAACTAGCACCCACTACAAGGCATTCCATAGTAATAACCACAGAATTGATGCAAAAGAAATCTATGTTGTATGTTCAGCCTCAGTAGGATTTCCTTTGGTCTCTTACCTTACAAAACTGCATGACGGCATTGTCTTTTTGTATAGGAAGTATGTATTCACAACTTATGTCTTATATAAGCTTTCTCTGAGGATGGTGATCCACATTCCTTTTTAGTTCCATTCCTTCCCTTCATTGTTAAGTTTTTTTTTTTCCCTTTCTTTCTTTCTTTCTTTTAAATTCTCTGAGAAAACCATTCTCTGGTTCCCAACCTCAAAAGTAAAAGAGAATGGTTGTTGGGAAACATGTATGAAGTGACTAGGAGGAGACGGTGGGGCAGGCATCCTGAGGTCTGTGGTTTATGTCACAAAAAACACTGGTGAGAGCTTTGGATGAAAAGGAAGTTGCTTATAATCTGTTGAAATATCTTTATGCTCTTGTACTGAGAAAATTTTACTTCCTGCTTTGAGCTGGGATGTGGGGCAGTGAGAATATTTACCGAGTACTCACTTTGTCCCAGAAATTCTCCCTACATTATTTCATTTAGCTTCCACAAAACCCCTGTATAATCTCTCGGGTGAGGAGACCTCGAGAGGAGCTCAATCGCAGATGCATGGCTAATCGAGTTGGACTGGGAAAGCAGGTCTGTCAGACTTAAAACCATGCTCTGTCAAGCCCATCATGTCATGAAAGTTAGAAGATTATTTTGCCCTGAACCCAAGGGTGAATGATTTTGTATCTTCAGCTTGTCTTTAACATGTTCATTGACAAATTCTATTTTCACAGTTTCTATTTCATTTGTAAATGATAACGTATGGAAGAGTTAAGCAATATATGGTTTTTTCCACATATATATATTACAATATCTTCAAATATGTTAAATCCAAAGTTGTTAATTTTGTTTCATATAGAGATTCCTTTATAAGATGCTATGAAAAAATGTCATACCACAAAACAAACACACTGATTTCTACAATTAGAGCACTGAGGATCACAGGAATCTTTAGATAACACAGGAGGATAAAAGAGGGCCCAAAGCTATCTTAATACAGTTTTCCATTTTAACAATAGATACACGAGTTATTCATTTGGGCACTTTAAGTATAACTTTAAGTATAACAAACTTTAAGTATAACAAAGATTCCCCCAAAGTGGTTAAAATTCTGGTATGATTGTATAATAACTGGTAATGTTATATTTAAAATGATAAAATCCTCCAAAGTAATGCTTCATACTATTTAATAGTATTATTTTCTAGTTATAACTAGAAAAATGTAAATAAAATATCTCCAAATTGGCATTTTGACATAAAAATACGAGTCTCTTTTATTCTTAAATAATATACAAATTTCAGGTGAAAGTGAAGCACTTGTGAAGAATTTTGGGCCAATAATTCTTAATTAAATCAATCTCTTGACAGAAGCAAAAATGTGAATTGAGAAGATACGATAAAATTCATTACTATAAAAAATGGAATTGTTAGTTTTGTAATTTAATTGTATTAGAGCCCATACAACACAATAGATAGAGGTATGGAATTGCAGTATGTGGACTATACTCAAGAAATCATTCTAGAGGCATGTAATATAAAGCTATTCAGTGAAAAGGTAGACTAAAGTAAGAATCATCACGCATAAATATGTTTTACAACATCTCAATGAGAGAGTTAAAATAACTCTTCATTTATAAAGATTGCCAAACACGAAAGACCTAAGACAGCCTGTCAATTTGTTTCATGGAATTTGACCTTTGGTAGCATCGCAGGCCATAATGAACTGGACCGACTAGTTTTGCCTTTTTTTTTTTTTAGTAGCAATTAAACCTTATCGTAATCTCACAAAAATCAGGAAATAATGTTCTAGACCACACACAGGTAGATGAGTTACAAAGGACTGAAAATTATATTTTCAAAATATTTTTCTTAAATATAATATTGGTAATAGCTGTGCAGCAGTCTTTGCTTTTTATCGTTTTTACCAAATACTGAGCAGTTTCGAAAGAACATTTATTAAATATATATAATATACAAAGAATGATAATGCAACAAACAACTGTGTACCTATCCCTTAAAGAGAAAGAATATTATTCTAATACCCTCTGTGAGACCGTCTCAGATCCTAGCCTTTCCTAACTTTGAATTTTGTATTAATTGTTCCTTTGCTTTTCTTTAGAGTTTGCCACACGTTTGTATGCCTAGACAAAATACTGGTTAATTGTGTACCTTTTTTCCCCTAGCTCAGTTCCTTTTTTTTTTTTAATTGAAATATGATTAACCCACAGTGTCACATTAGTTTCAGGTGTACAATATAATAATTCAACCATTTTATACCTTACATTGTACTCATCACAGTAAGTGTACTCTGAGTCCCCTTTATCTATTTCATCCATCTCCCTACCCACCACTTTTCATACATTTTTACATTTTTTTGAAAGATTTATTTATTTTAGAGAGAGTGCTGGAGTAGGGGAGGGGCAGAGGGAGAGGGAAAGGATCTGAAGCAGACTCCCCGCTGAGCACTTGCTCCCATGACCCTGAGATCATGACTTGGGCTGAAATCAAGAGTCAGAAGCTTAACCGACTGAGCCACCCAGGCATCCCTAGAACATTTTTTTTTTCCCTAGAACATTTTTACATTTTGTACATTATAGAAATGTATGTATGATATTCTGCTACTTGATTTTTTTGCTCAGTATTTAGATGACATTTATACATGTTTTCTCATGCAGCTGTTACTATTTAATTTCACACTGTATTGGGTTTATCCATTCTGCTCTTGATCAACATTTGAAAAATTTCCAGGTGCATGTGTGAGAGAGAGATTTACAAACAATATTGCTAAGGACATTCTTATACTTGCCTTCTGGTACATATGAAAGAGCTCCTCTTGCATAAATATCTAGGAGTGAAATTGCTAGGTTATAGCATTACCAGATAATGCCCAGTTATTTTCCAGAGTGGTTATATAACACATCCTTATGGTTTTGATGGCATGCTCCTTTACTGAACTATACTATATATGAGTTTATATATACATACAGATATACATATATATACACAGAACTATCATTATATATATTACTCTTTTTAAAATACTATTTTTTTCTGGAAATAATTTTATATGCTAGAAATCTAAATAATAGTATTAGTGCTGCTTTTTCAAAGAGCCAAGAATTGTGAAAGATGTGGTTGATTGGGAATTTCTGTTATTTGTTGCCAGGAAACAAAATATTAACAAAAAAAATGGGAAGAATGTTTTAGTTATGTCTTAACAGATGGAAAAACAAATGTATTTATCTTTCACTTGCCTTCCATCACACTACTGATGTCTTCATTTCTAGGACTGAAATAGGCATTCGCTCCATTCTCAATCTTGGTCTCTGGTCTTCTAAAGAAGTACAAGGGCTGACTGCTGACATTCAAAATAATGTGTTATACAAGAAACCAATTTCAGGGATGGAGGGAAAGCTGCTCTTCTTTAGCTATAACTCCTAAAAATCATCAGAATGGGAGTACTGGAAAAGATTTTAAAGTCTTTTTGTCTCCTCTATAATTTTTTTGTACTTTTTTTTTATTTTCTCTTGTAACAATCCTCCACTTTAAGTTGAAGTGGGTTCATTAACTGTCCAACTGGGTATATTTCAAATATTCTAAAAGTTTAGACTTTACTTAACTAAAATCCTCTGGGTACAATACCACCAGAAGCACATGCTTCTCATTTATATCTAATAAGATTTCTTTAATCAGTGCAGGCCTATAAAAACGAGTTGTTCTTTAGAAGAAACATTTTGTTAAATGTCAAAAAAAGGGGATTTTTTAAAAAACTGCCTTTGTGTAAACAGCCTACTTTTCAAAGCTTCCTAATGCTATAAGAACTCCAAATTATTATTTAAATTAGAATCAAAGAAATGATGATATTATCTTGAAAATTCCTTGATGATACCTTCCCAGCTCATGTGTTCAACTGATTAAGGTACCTGCCCTGATGATCTCTTGCCCTAGGACCAGAAAGCTATAAAATCCTAACTCACGATTAGTGGTGCAGTGGCTTAGATATTTCATGATGTGTTTATTCCAATGGGGTAGAACATTCACTGATAATGTTTTGTAAATGCTAAATGAGTAGCCTGAGTTATTTATAAGAAATCATTGCTACTAAAAAAAAAAAAAGAAAGAAAGAAATCATTGCTACTAAACTCATAAGGAATGATTGGACATTAAATACTATGGTAAGAAATATATCACATGTCTCTGCTAAAAATTAAATGGAGAATCGCAGAAATTTTCTAAGATTTCCAAGCAAAATATATATGGGCCCTAAATTATTTGGTCATTATTAAATTGCTTTGTTGATAGAGGGCTGCCCAGTTCAGAGATGCTTTCTAATCTACAATCCAAAATTACAAAGCAAACGTATCTATCAGTCACTAAAAAATCAAACATTTTAAGCTCAAATAATAATGATATTAAGAGTGAATATTAATGCGAGGTTCCTGAGTGGCGCAGTCGGCTAAGCACGTCTGGCTTTGGTTTCAGTTCGGGTTGTGATCTCAGGGTCCTGAGATCCCAGAGGCAGTCTCTGTGCTCTGCCAGTAGTCTGCTTGGGATTCTTTCTCTCTCCCTCTCCCTTTGCCCCTCCCCACCATTCACACACTCTCTCAAATAAATACATAAATCATCTTTAAGAAAAGAGTGAGTATTAACGAATGGTTATTATGTGTACTAAGCATTTTACCTAACTTATTTCATTTAATTTGCACAAAAACCCTGTGAGGTTGGTAACAGTATTACCATGTTACAGATGAGGAAAGTGAGATTTAGAAGGTTATGTAAATTACTCCAGACTAGAAAGCTCTTGAACAGCCAAGTGAGGATTCAGCCCGTGCAGGCTAACACAGAAACTTGTGTCCTTAATTACACTGTGCAATTCTAAATAATAGTAGGAGTTTTCCATTGGTAACTACCTTCTCACAGCTAAGAACTTTGATGGTCCAAAAACTAGATATATACACTTAAGTGCGAATGAAATGACTACTGTGTACATTGTGCTATGAGGAGTAATACAAGGTGGGGAGTAATACAAGGACTCATTCACGGTCCTTCTCTCCCAAGAAGCTTACCGTGTAGATGGGGCAGGGGGAATAAAATACAAACACATACAAGCAAAATATGACAAGTGCCATATGAGATATACTGTGGTGATGCACGAAGGAAAGATATCCTTTTGGCTGGAGGGATATGAAGAGTCTTTCTTTGTAAAGCAGGTAATATGAATCTTTTGAGGGGAGGGTAAAAGGGAAAATCAGGATTTTGCACAAAGCCTGCCCTGCAGCCAAAAGTCAAGGCATGGTAGGCATGACTTGTTCTATTTCAATCTGGTTGAGCTAGGACAGATTATGTATAAAAAAGATGTAGATGCCAGGGATGAAGAATTTGTGTTTAATTATTAGACAAAGGGGAGCCACTGAAGGTTTTGAAGTGCGGAGTGACACCATTCATTCAAAAAATATTTGTGGTGTGTCAGTGTGTGCCAGGCACTGTGTTAGATGCTGGGTGAAAAAAAGGCCAGTCCATTCCCTGCCCTCATAGCTCTTACAGGCTGATGGCAGAGAAAGAGGCCAATTTTCATCACCAGAGACAAAGTGACGATTGTGCACAGAACAGGGGCAAAAACTCTATAGAAAAGAACTTTGATGCTTTGGTTTCTCTGATTATTTTTTTCCAGAAATAAACATTTTGCTTTAGAATAATTTGAGATTCTATTAAAATTTATTCTAAGATAGTATTAAATAATGACCTTTTCCTATTTAAAAAAAGTACATAATCTGAACTTCACTGATTATGTTTACAGATCTGCAAAACATTTTCTTGATGGTAGATTCATCTCAGTCACTATTAAAATTGCTATTCGATCATTTAAGGCCTATCATTCCATCTCAGAACTCTGCAGAATAAATTCCAAAAAGACAAAGGCTACTTTTTAGAGGTTCATTCCTGGCACAATACAAACTGTGACTAAATCGATACCCATGTTGAGGGGATGTCTTTGGACCTTCTGAATTAGACTCTAATTCCTCTAAATACAACAAATCACAAGGTTCTATTTGAGTTGGAGAATTTTATAGTGACCAAATAAGTATCACAAATAGGGGAAAGCCAGTTTCAAAAGAGGTCCACAGGAAAGGCATGTAAACTAATTGCCCGACTATAATCAATCACCTTTACAAAAAAAATGTTTGTGGTAAGACCTGCTTGTGTTAAAAGTCTTTATAGGCTTAGGAACATAAAACTCAGAGATGTTTGAAAGTGAAAAACTAAAGAAGGTTACTGAATTTATTCTACAATAATAGCGTCTCAATAGAAAATAACAGTTTAAGGTAAGCACATCGAAACAATCTAATCCACATGGAGACACAAACTGATAGGTGGTGGTGAGCAAGGATAAGTTAGGAATAAGAAACCAGATTGCAGCCAAACTTTAAAAAGAATTTAAATATGTTTACTTTCTGATGTTTACTTTCCTTTAAACAGCTCAATACCTGATGTTGACAAATGTGGATACAAATGTGGTAAAATGGTGTGTGTTAATTGCCAACATCACCTAACTAATATTTACTCCAAAATATTTCTTCCAAATAATTTTCTCATCATCAGATATCCATATACATTAAGCATTCTTTGTATATGCTTTAAAATCTCTATATATATTATATTTTTCTTTCTTCTTTCAGGATTAAAACAAAGTTTTATGTTCTCTACTATATCTACCTTAAGAATATTCTAAATATTAAAGATTTTATTTGCTCAAATAAATTGTGTTGTTATGACAGAAAGAGCTCCTCATTGTTTCCATATCAATGATATTTCACTCCAGTGTTTACTTGATGTGAAATTTCACAGCAACAGAAATTCTACTATATATTATGTTTTTTTTCCCAAATACTTTTATTTTTTCAGTGTTACAAGATTCGTTGTTTATGTACCACACCCAGTGCTCCATGCAAAACGTGCCCTCCTCAATACCCACCACCAGGCTCGCCCATCCCCTCCTCCCCTCCAAAACCCTCAGTCTGTTGCTCTGAGTTCACAGTCTCTCATGGTTCTTCGCCCCTCCGATTTCCTCCAATTCACCCCTCCCTTCCCTCTCACAATGTCCTCCATGTTTTTCCTTATACCCAACTTTTGTTTTAACATGGACTGGACTGGAAGAGATTATGTTGAGTGAAATAAGTCAAACGGAGAGAGTCAATTATCATATGGTCTCACGTGTGGAGTATATATTATGTTTTTATATGTTATCTATTAAGAATGTGTTTGACTGCAATTTATGGGAAAAAATCTGACTAGCAGTGACTTAACAAATGGAGGTTTATTTTCTGGAAAACTGGACAGCAACATGCGGAAGAATGAAACTGGACCACTTTCTTACACCATACGCAAAAATGAATTCAAAATGGATGAAAGACCTATATGTGAGACAGGAAACCATCAAAATCCTAGGGGAGAATACAGGCAGCAACCTCTTTGACCTTGGCCACAGCAATTTCTTACTAGACACATAACTGGAGGTGAGGGAAACAAAAGCAAAAATGAACTATGAGGACTTCATCAAGATAAAAAACTGTACAGTGAAGAAAACAAAACTAAAAGGCAGCCCACAGAATGGGAGACGATATTTGAAAATGACATGTCTGATAAAGGGGTAGTAGCCAAAATCTATGAAGAACTTATCAAACTCAACACCCAATAAACAAATAATTCAGTTAAAAAATGGGAAGACATGAATAAACATTTTTGCAAAGAAGACATCCAGATGACTCACAGACAGATGAAAAGATGTTCAACATCACTCATCATCAGGGAAATACAAGCCAAAACCATGATGAGATACTACCTCACACCTGTGAGAATGGTTAAAATTAATAACAGGAAACAACAGATGTTGGTGAGGATGCAGAGAAAGGGGAAGCC
Organism: Potos flavus; assembly: GCA_028534135.1. Classification (NCBI taxonomy): domain Eukaryota; kingdom Metazoa; phylum Chordata; class Mammalia; order Carnivora; family Procyonidae; genus Potos; species Potos flavus. The sequence continues at coordinate 113,969,672 of CM052883.1, forward strand.
TCTTATGCTCTTGGTGGAAATGAAAACTGGTATAGCCACTCTGGAAAACAGTATGGAGGTTCCTCAAAAAGTTAAAAATAGAACTACCCTATGACCCAGCAATTGCAGTACTAGGTATTACCCAAAGAATACAAAAATACTGATTCAAAGGAGAACCTACACCCCAATGTTTATAGCAGCATTATCAACAATAGCCAAACTATGGAAAGAGCCCAAGTGTCCATCGATAGATGAATGGATAAAGAAGATGTGGTATATACATATACATTATACATATATTGTGTGTATATATATATATGCACATTATACATATATTGTACATGTATACATATACATTATACAAATATATATACATATGCATTATACAAAAATATATACATATGTGTGTATATATGTAATGGAATATTAGCCATCAAAAATAATGAAATCTTTCTATATGCAATGATGTGGATGAAGCTAGTCTATTAGGCTAAGCAAAATAAGTCAGTCATATAAATACTATATGATTTCACTTACATGTGGAATTTAGAAAACAAAACAGATGAACATATGGGAAGGGAAAAAAGGAGTGAGAGGAGTGAGGAAATGAGGGAAGCAAATCATAAGAACCTCTTAACGAGGGATGCCTGGGTGCCTCAGCCGGTTTAGCATCTGCCTGGGTCCTGGGATCCAGTCCTGCATCAGTCTCCCTGCTGAGCAGGGAGCTTCTCCCTCTGCTGACTGTTCCCCCTGTTTGTGCTCTCTCTCTCTCAATCTCTCTCTTTCTCTGACAAATAAGTAAAATCTAAAAAAAAAAAAAGAACCTCTTAACTGTAGGGAACAAACGGTTGATGGAGGGAGGTCGGTAGTGGTTGGGCTAAATGGGTGATGGGGATTAAGGAGGGCACTTGTTATGATGAGCACAATATGTAAGTTTTGGACCACTAAATTCTACTCCTGAAACCAATATTACACTATATGTTAACTAACTAAAATTTAAATAAAGATTTGGAAGAAAAAAAAACCAAATAGAGGTTTATTTTCTCACATAACAAGTCTAGAAGTAGGTGGTTGCTGCTTTTGGTTTACTCAGTAATATAATCAATAACATTTATTTTTCTGCCCCACTGTCATTAGCATGTTGGTTTTCCTTCCCTCTGGTTACCATCTCAGGGCCACAAAATGACTGCTATTGGCCAGCAAAACACGCATGGTCAAGCTAAGACGGGATGGAGGGAGGGGCTCCCAGCTACTTCTGTCTCTTGTCAGAAAGGCAGAAGCTTTTCCAGAGGCCCCCTTAGCAACTTCTTACATCTTAGGGCCACCACAGGTTTCAAAGAAGGCTGGGAAAGCAGGAAACAAGATTCTCATGATTTAGATTATTGTGAGACATTGCCCAGGGGTGGTTACATTGACATTTCAAACAAAACTATAAATTCTCAGCAAAGAAGGCAGGGAAATGGATATTTGATTGGGAACAAAAAAGGATCTGTTTAAATGCCCTAATCATTTGGAAAGTAAAATTTGTAAAGACTGAGATTGTGTCTCATCCTTTCCTTACATACAGGACTTAAGTCATAACAAAAATTGTTGATAGTATAAATCCTGCATTAGATATAGATAGATGGACTACATCCTTTATTTTACTTTATTTTTTTATTTTTAATTTTTTTTACATCCTTTATTTTAAAAAAGATTTATTTATTTGAGAGAGAGAGGAGAAGCAGAAGGAGAGGGACGAGCAGACTCCACGCTGAGCACGGAACCCGATGCAGGACTCTATCTCAGGACCCTGAGATCACATGACCTGAGCCAAAACCAAGAGTCAGCCACGCAATCAACTGAACCACACAAGTGCCCCTGGACTATATTCTATGTAGTAAGGCAGTGTCACTGAATTTCACGCTGTTGTACCAATAGGGGAGGTACTGTACAGAACTCAGCTCAGACTGCTATAACAAAAAACCATGCACTGAGTGCCTTAAATAGCAGGTATTTATTTCTCCCAGTTCTGAAGGTGGGAAGTCCAAGCTGAGGATGCCACCAGATCCAGTTTCTGATGAGAGCACATATCCTGGCTTACAGATGGCTGACCACCTTCTTGCTGTGTCCTCATATGATGGAAAGACAGTACTCTTCTTTAAAGGACACAAATCCCAGCATGAGGACCCCATTTCATGACTTCATCTAAACATAATTACCTCTTAAGGGCCCTACTTTCAAAGACCATCACATTAGGAATTAGAGCTCAACATAGGATTTTGGGAGGGACAAAAACATTCAATCCATAACATATATATGTAATACCGATTTTACATATATAAATATATATAATGACACATATATATGCAGATTTTGATTCCAAGTCTTTGAATATTTATTATACATTCCTGTGACCAAAAAACTGTAGACACTGGAAAACACTAACAGAAAATAGTTCTAGCTTTTAAGGCATCAAAGCCAAGACATAAAAGCTAAATACAAATCGAAGCTGAACTAAAATGTTATGTAATCTACATAATAATGTCAGCCTTTTTACTTGATGGCCTTTATGTATTAGCAATATAACGTGGTTTTATTTTATTAGAATTTCCCAACAATACTGCGAGGCAGTCACTGACCTCATCTTAAGGATTAGGAAACTGAGGGGCGCCCAGCTGGCTGAGTCAGAAGAGCATTTGACTCTTGGTCTCTGGGTCATGAGTTTGAGCCCCATCTTGGGTGTAGAGATTGCTTAAATAAATAAATAAATAAGTAAATAAAACACTTGAAAAAAAGGGATTAGGAAACTGAGAACACTGAGAGTTTAAGCAACTTGTTCCAGGTCCTCCAATCATAAGCAATGGATCTGAAGTTTGGAATAGCTCTCTCTTTTCCCAAAGCCATGCTTGCACATACCACACACACCACCACAGGCTGCTTACTTCATTTTGTGTTGCTTTGTTTTACCCTTCTTCGTTCCCAGCTTTTTCATGGGTGACTTAGGTAAATGGGGGCGGAGGGAAACAAGATCAGATTACGGAGATGATAGAATGATGAGGGATGAGATTATAAAGAGAGACAACGCTCAGAGTGTGAGGTGAATGAAAGGGTGGAAGAAGGGCCGAGAGAGAACTCATGGGATTCTGAAGGGAGCAAACAGGAAAGGGGAGAGAGGGGAATGAATACCGACCGTGTTTCTCCGGGCTGTGGGTCAGCAGAATGGCAGTCTCCCACCCCATGTCCCTGCTCTCTCTGATCTCTGGCCATGCATGTGGCTTGGCATTGTCCCTCTAACAGCAGGATTCTGGGAGAGGCTCGTGGTAGTGACTGAATTACACTTTCCCTAGCTATTCTTGTGTCGTAGTTCTCCCTTGAAGGTCATTTATGGTTAATCTCAAACCACATACATATTTAACTCTCCTTTTAGTTACATTCCAGAAGCCTGTTCTCAAACAAGCATAAGTTAATACTCTAAGTTTCAGTAACCACAAGCTGAGATTAATCTGCCCTAATGTCACACTGTGTTCCTCCTCTTCAAGCGAGTTTAAAGAATGAAGTGGGGGGGGGGAGCCTTGCTCAATTTGCCACTCCTTTTACGTCACTATTAATGTAGCATAGAATGTCGTTTATGGAAAGGAGCTTAAGGTCCTAACCACTCAGCCAGTACTGCAATCTACCCATCCCTCTTTGACATCCTCCAAAGTGGTCTTTTAGCTATATTTGAATGCTTCCTGTCCAGGGAGTTCACCACTTCTGCAGTTAGTCTTTTCCATCTTTGGACAACTCTTTTAGAGACAGCTTTTTTTTTTTTCGCCAGTAAGCATAACTGAGATATTCCACAATAACAAAGGCCCTAAAATGTCAGCGACATTTTAACAGCAGAGGCTTATTTCGTACTTATATTATGCGCTTCCCCCAGGTCAGCTTGGCTCTGGGAAAGGAGGGAAAGAGGAAAAGAGCTCATGGCAAATCCCATGCTGTACTTTACGTGTCTACATTTCATTAGCCAACAAAAGTCACATGAAATCCCAACCCAGGGTGGGACAAGGAAAGGGGAGAAACATCCCAGAGAAAAAGAGCAAATATTTTGAATGATAATACAATCTACCACATAGTTATTGAGTCAAAATCCTTTTCCAACTAACATCCCACCTGTGGTTCTTGCTCATCATCTTTTCTTTCTACCAGTTCTGTAAGTATTAGAAAACTGCAGTCCTGTTCTCTTTGAGCTGTCTCCTTTCCAGTCCAATCAGCTCCAATTCTTTCATGAAACTGTTCCCTATATTTAGTGCTCTCACCTAACACCCTCTTTTAAAGCCTATTCAGCCATCTCAGGCCCGCTGGTGAGAAAATTGTTGGCTTATTCTCCAGAGGAGGGCATCCCTCGACACACTCCCCTTTGGGGTGATGGGTTTTGTCCGATACTGAGTGTACAAGACAAAAAACAAACAAACAAACAATCTTTTCTTAAAAAATACCTTGTCCTATAGCTCTCTGTATTTTTTATCAGCTCAGACCCTTCAGCTTTTCACAAACTGCCAGGTCTCCTGGCTGTTACTTCTCAGAATGCAGATGTCACATCCTTGACTATACTTTAGTTAATTTAGCAATTTGAAAAGGCCTGTGAGTGGGAAAAAGTAGTTGTACTGGCAAAATTGCCCAAGCCTCCTGTTGTTGCGTAGGACTGGGGCACAGTGTGGAGTTTGCAAACAATTGGTCTCAGATCAAACCTGACTCCACTAAATACTACCTATGTGACCTTGGGCAAGTTACTTAACCCTGAGCTTTTATTTCCTCGTCTAATGAGATTGGGATAATAACAGTTCTTTTCTTCATGTGGCTTTTGAGAGGACTAGATGACAGGACAGTGGAACTCAATGAATATATCCTCTTGTTACCATATTGGGGTAAAGGTCAAACCGGTGTCTGCTGTCACTTAGGGAACAGGCCCTCTAGCATCCCCTAGGCTCTCCATAGCTGTACACACCCTCTCTCCCCAAGATGCCCTTCTGGCCTTATGACATCTTTCATTCCCAATGTTAAAAAGAAAACTAGAGGCCAAGGTAGAGTCACTTAGCCCCAGGACAGTAAGCCAAGACCTAATTGCAGTTTCAACCTCTCCTAGAGTGGGATTTAAGACTAGGATTCTGGAGTTTTCTGGTCAGCACCAATGAGGTAATCTATCACATCAATGTCTCCATCCCCCAAGGGAGATGAGGCAATCCACTTAATGAGACCCCCTGCCCTTCCCCCTAGGAGAAGGTCACCTTGCCTGAAAGAATCCTTTCTTTTCTTTTGCTATTAACCTCCCCACCCCACCCTTATTCCTGTAAAAACCTTGCATTTTGTAAATTTCCTCAGAACTCCCTCCTATTTGTTCGAGGGGCTGCTGCCTGACTTGTGAACTGCTTAATAAAGCCAAATAGATCTTCAAGTTTACTCAGCTGAATTTCTGTTCTTTAACATAAAGTTGGCATTATCCAAGCTCAACCAGTATCTCTCATAGTGTTCTCTAAGAACAAGCTGCACTGAGGGGTGCCTGGGTGGCTCAGTCAATTAAGGGCCGACTCTTAATTTTGGCTCAGGTCATGACTTCAGGGTTGTGAGATTGAGACCCACGTCTGTTTCCAGGCTCAGCTGGGAGTCTGCTTAAGATTCTCTCTCTCCCTCTCCCTCTGCCCCTCCCCGCTGCATGCGCACGTGCACTCCCCCCCCCCCAAATAAATCAATCTTTTTTAAAAAAAGAACAAGCCACATTGAAATCACTTGGTGGACCACTTGGCCCCATTTCAGACTTACAGGGTACAGAACTGGTTAGTCTGCATTGTAACAGGCTCTCTGTGTAGGGTTGCCAGATAAAATACAAGACTTCCAGTTAACTTTGATTTTCACATAAAACATATTTTTAGCATAAGAATGTACCATGCAATATTTGGGACATGCTTGTGCTAAAAAATAATTTGTTATTTATCTTGAATTTTAAATTTAACTGTGTGTTTTGCATTTTTTTTATTGAAGTAGAGTTGACACATCGCATCCTGCCTTTTTAATTGCCGAATCTGGCAAACCTATCCCAGGGATTCTGATGCCTACTAAATTTGAGAACCGCCGATATAAGAGATTTGGCAAAAATGTCAAATTCAACTTCATGAGTTTCCTCTCAAGGAAAAAAAAAGAAAAAAAAAAAAAAACTACAGAAATAACCTACATAACTTGTGAGTCCCCAAAACAAATATGCAGAAAAGCAAGGGTGCAGTTGTCTCTTTTTCAGAATAGGTTAGCTTTTGTTCCAGCAGCCACAATAGCAAAAGTAAACAGTCCAGTAGCCAGAGAAGAATCCATGTCCTCATTTCTCTCTAGTCTGTGTGTAGCTTTGGCTTGGGCTTTAGCTATTTCCTCTCTGTTTGCCCGTCTGTCTGTCTTTCTTTCTTTCTTTCTTTTTCTTTCTTTCTTTCTTTCTTTCTTTCTTTCTTTCTTTCTTTCTTTCTTTCTTTCTTTCTTTCTTTCTTTCTCTTTCTTTCTTTCTTTCTTTCTTCTTTTTTTCTTTCTTCCTTATTTCCTTCCTTCCTTCCTTTCTTTCTTTTTCTTTCTTTCTTTCTTTCCTTCTTCCCTTCCTTCCTTTCTTTCTTCTTTCTTTCTTTCTTTCTTTCTTTCTTTCTTTCTTTCTTTCTTTCTTTCTTTCTTTCTTTCTTTCTTTCTTTCTTTCTTCTTTCCTCTGTTTTTGTTTTTGTTTTCACCTTTATTACACAATTTTCTCAAATGTACACACAAAAAGAGACAAGTACAATGAACCCTCACATACCCATCACCCAGCTTCTCCAGTTATTCACCTTTGCCCATCTTTTTCATTTATAACCTACTTTCTTTGGTTTTGCTTGGTTTCCCTTGGGGTTATAGTATTTTGAAGGCCTTGATTTTTTTTTTTTTTTTTTTTAGTTTTTATTTAAATTCCAGTTAGTTAATATAAAGTGCAATATTAGTTTCAGGTGTACGATATAGTGATTCAACATTTCCACACAACACCCGATGCTCAACATAAGTACACTCATCAATCCCCATCACCTATTTCACCTAGTCCCCACCTTCCTGTGGTAACCATCAGTGTGTTCTTCATAGTTATGGGTCTGTTCCTTGGTTTGCCTATTTTTCCCCTATGATCATTTGTTTTGTTTCTTAAATTCTCGCATATGAATAAAATCACACTGAGTGTGTCTTCCTCTGTCTGCCCCAACTTCCAAATACCAGAATACTCTGCCACATGGCCATCATTCCCTTAATATCCAACCTGGTCTCCCTCAATTTCAGTCCTCTGATGGAAACTTCCTAACTCATAACTCTTCGCTTTTATGCATAATATAGTAATGTGTTGTGTTTGTATGATTTGTGCGCATTTACAGAGTCCTTAAAATAAACATTATCTTAGTGGATTTTCACAAAAAACCCATAACCTAAGGATTGTCACAAAAAGCCCGTAACCCCTTAACCTAACCAGGGCTCAGAAAGTGTAAGCGACAGCAAGACTTTAGTCTGAGGGGTTTTATTCCTAGAGCAGACCCTTTCCACTCAGCCGTTGCTTCACTTCAGCTTATTACCCTTACGTTGTTCATCTGTCATTTAGGATAGTGATTAAAACACAGCTGTGTGACTTTGGGCAAGTTTTTGTTTTGTTTTGTTTTTTAACCTTTCTAAGCTTCCATTTCCTCATAGTAACTTAGGTTACTAGTAGGACCTACATCACAAGGCGCTGGATTGAATGAGGCAATCCAGGTCTCAGTGATGGCACTTTCTAAGCTTCAGAAATATTAGCCATTATCAAAACTGTCCTCTGGGCTACATCATCTTCAGGCCCACTTCTCAGTGCTGTCTTTCAGCAGAGGCAAAAAATGGGAAATCTAGCCCAAAACTAGCAAAAAAGAGAAGTACGGGTGGCTGCACAAGGAGGTAAGGATGAGCTAGGCTAATTTTTCTCTTAGCAAACACTTCCTCTTCCATACCATTCCCCTCCCTTTCTTCTCACCACTTTGTTTCTCTGTACAGTAACAGTTTTAGTGCTCCTGAACTGTACTCAACCGTCTGGAGAAGAACTAATTGAAATAGTAGGGTCCTTAGTCAAAAGCAGGGACTAAAGTGTGGTACCAAATGCTTGCATCTTGTCTATCTTCTGCATTTATACTAACCTCCTTCAGATTTCCTTTGTTTCATAGTAATTGTGGTATCTGAGTGCCAGCTGTCTGGAACAACATTATCGCTATGTTCGTCTTATTTTCCCATTAGGGTCTTTATATGTTAATAGGCAGTGTGCTAGCATGATATCCCTAGAGGATGAGATAGAGTACAGTCTGTGGGCTTGGTTTGGTTTGCTTTCTTTTTTAATTCTACTTTTGGAAAGGTGGAAATGGGTAGACATTACCATTGTTTTTACCGCTAGAAACTCTAAATGTCTTAATCAAATTTAGACGAATACTGTGTATTCGGATTGCTTGCCTTTTGCTATTGAGACAGGTATCATAATTGCTTTACTCCTCCATCTGGAAAATGCTGATTTGTTTTTCCTCTAAGATGTGGAATTGTTGCTCTTTTATATCTAACAGGTGGGATTATGTCCAGGTAATCCATACAGGCCCTCCCATGGAAGAAAATTGCCTCAGAAACCTTCAGTGGCGCCTTCAGGGGCGCCTGGGTGGCTCAGTCTGTTAAGCATCTGTCTTCAGCTCAGGTCGTGATCCCAGAGTCTTGGGATAGAGCCCCAAGTCAGGCTCCCTGCTCATCAGGGAGACTCCTTCTCTCTCCTTCCCCTGCTTGTGTTCCCTCTCTAGCTCTCTCTCTCTCTCTCTCTCAAATAAATAAATACAATCTTTTTTAGAAAGAAAGAAAGAAAAAAAGAAAGAAAGAAAGAAAGAGAAAGAGAGAGAAAGAAAGAAAGA